>JAGDQO010001404.1:0-581183 GCA_018342035.1 Solanum appendiculatum | reverse complement strand
CATGGGTAACCTAAATTTGAGTAATCAAAAGGAAACCCACTTATAATCAAACCTCAATTTCTCAAAATTAAGTTTACACAATCGAAAGATTCGACAATAAAACGTGTTCTTGCTGAATGGAAATTGTTTTTCTCTAGAATGTTCAAAATATTTCTCTCAATTTTTCCACACATTCCTTATCTCCCTTGTAGGCTATTTATAGTTCCACAAAATTTTTCCCAAAAAGTATTTTCGTGTCCTTTTCGGTGACGTTAGCTCTGTCCACCATTTGCATTCAGTGAATCGCTCTTCTTCCTTTGGTTCGCCTTTTCCATTCTTAAAGATTCAGATGTTTGCGTCTTACTAAGTGATCCCATTCAAATTTTCTTTTGTGTCTTTGTGAATCACTGAACTTTACCTTGTGTCACCCTTTTAGCCATTATTTTATCTGTCAACACTGTCAGATTCGGTGACATTCATTTACTTCGCTTTGTGTCTTTTGGCGAATGGCCCTTATTTTCTCACTTCACCGATTGACCTTAAGGGTTTACTCAGTGCACTGTCAATTTTTGCGATCTTAGATTGCTTTGGTGACTCGCCCTTCTTGTTAGGCGATCAACAATGGTCACTTTGCTCTTTTTTGCATTTTTTGCCATTCTTTCAATCATCAGTCCTTGCCTTGTCCAATTTGTCTACATAGCTCATCAACATTCTATTAGAAAAGGCAACAATTAGGCATTGAGGACACTATTTATTTGGCTGAATTGACCTTAAATGAGTGTAAATATACAACTCATCAACACCCCAACGTAAACTTTTGCTTGTCCTCAAGTAAATCAAGAACACAACAAGCTCAATAAAAGTGTCTACAACAATACTCAGAGAGCTAACATGAAAATTCCATGGCAAGACTACTTTTAATTGCATGTTACCCTAAATCATGATCAAAAAGCTTCAAATGATGACTAGCTAGCTTCGACACAAGCTCAAGCTCTCTACAATTTCTTATCTAATGCAAGATCATGTTTCAACAAATGCATTCAAGTGCCCACACATCAAGAATGATTTGATGCTCTCACGTAGCAATTTTAACAAAGGTCGAAGATATCAATGCAACTCTCACTCTCTCAAAAGAGAAATACATGCAAGCTTTGTCCCATAGGTTTGCCCATATTTTCCAATCATCACAAAATCTAGTTCATTTAAGATCTCAAGGGTTTTTAGGCTTGTAATGGGGTTGAGCTTTAAGGTATGGTCAATTTGGATTGGTGACTTCACCTTTTCAAAGCATCGTTGTAATCATCATCACCTCTTCACAAGTTCTTTTTCCTTTCTTTTCATTTAAGGACTCAACCCTTGACTTGCCATTCACTTTATTTGGAATCCCCTTTTTATTTTATTTGTCACTTATTCAACAAATAAAATTTATAAAGAGGGGTTCCTTCTTTTTAGTGGCACTTTCAAAGTTAAACCTCATTTCATCTTTCTTTGCCCTTTACTTGGCTTTCATTCATCCTTTCTTTCCACATCCCCAACTTAGTCTTTTGGCCTATGTTGGCTATACAAACATCACAATGCTTCAAAAAGAATTTCTGGTGAGAAGGTAGCAATAATTTGGTTCAAGAGGCTTCGTTTGGTTGACAGCAAATGGATTAGGTTCAAATGGTGCAAAAATAGATTCACACCCTCACAAGGTAGTCACAAAAGGTTTATGGTCGATTTGGTTCCCTCATTGAATTTTTGCCCAAGATCATGTCTCACATTCACCAAGATTCACACAATTAGACTAACCAGGCAAATTCTAGGACTCCACGTGCATGCTTTCAAGCAAAACCTCACCACATATGGCACTTTGAAATACACTCATTTAGCATATCCTAAAAAGATCAAAAGCGTATGTGCGATGTTCACTGCACAGCTCACATCAAAACGCAGCTAGCAAACAAAAAGATTCAAAGATATCATTCAAAGGTGTAATCACATCAATTTCATTCTTGCAACACCAGAACACTACGCATCATGCTCATCATGCGTACTATCTAAGACATCGAAATTGAAAAATATCGATTCTCCAATTGTTATCAATGGAAACCTCAAGAGAGAATGAAAAAGAAGTAAAGAGACACATTTACCCAAAAGAGCACTCTAATATAAAGTAATACGCACCTAATTCAAAAGGGGAATACTGGCACGAAGACCCTCAACCCACGAAAAAGAAAAGAGCATTGTCCTCTATGCACAAAAAATGATATAAAGAGATGAAGCTAAAAACAATCCCTGAGTAATCACTAGTACTGAGCATCGCCGATTGGAGTTGATGAGTCATCGATTAGACTCAGATCTCCTATCAGGGCTGTAGTTGTTAAACAATGTGTCCTTCACGTTTGCGGTCTACCTTTTGATCTCCCAAGTAGCATGGGCGCATCGCCTTTTTAGGCATGAAAGGGACTTCCCATTTTTCATGCCCAACTAAGCGGACTGCATCGGGTTCGCCTAATGATATCAGTGCATTGCCTAGTGGGTAATGGACATTACTGAAATAGACAGTAAGCACCTAAAGTTGAGCATCCCAAAGGGTGGGATCACTGGAGCTTCACCTACTGTAGTCGGCGAATAGCCGAGTTGTCCTTACCATCGCCTAGTACTCCATACCTATAGATATGAACACCCACATTATTGAAAATAACTAACAATTGCATTGCCTCCCAAGGAGTGCCTAATTTAACGTCACGGCACGACGTGGATATGATCTTTCAACATCATTCAAATACACCACTTCAACCAACCTCACGTCACGACCTTCCCCAAAGTATGCTTTCAATCTTTTTCCAATTACTGTGAATCGCTCCCCTTTCGCATCTTCGATTTCAATCGCATCATTTCCATACACTCGTGTGATAGTGTGCGGACCAATCCACTTTGATTTTAGCTTTCCAGGGAAGAGTTTCAACCTAGAATTGATTAGTAGGACTAACTCCCCTACCTGAAACTTGCGGGGTAGTATCTTTGCATTGTTCCACCTTTTAACTTTCTCCTTATATAGTACTGAGCTTTCATAGGCCTGCAAATGAAATTCATCAAGCTCAAGGAGTTGGTGTAAATGGTCTCTAGAGGCTACCTCCAAGTTCATATTATCTTTTTCAATGCCCACAACGCCTTGTTTTCCAATTCAACCGGTAGATGGCAAGCTTTCCCAAATACTAACTTGTAGGGAGACATCCCAATGGGAGACTTGAATGACGTATGTTAGGCTCAAAGCGCATCATCAAGCTTGCTAGACCAGTCAGTATGATGGACATTCAGTGTTTTAGCCAAGATGCTTTTTATTTCTCTATTAGACACTTTAACTTGCCCGATGGATTATGGATGGTATGGTGTTGCCACTTTATGCTTACCCTATATTTAGAGAGGAGGGCCGTGAATTGACAATTACAAAAGTGTAATCCGCCATCACTTATAATAGGCCCTGGGGTACAAAATCTTTTGAAAATGTTCTTTTTAAGGAACTTTGTAACTCTTCGCACTTTATTGTTTGGTAAAGCTATTGCTTCCACCCATTTTGAGACGTAATCAACTGCTACAAAGATGTACTTAATCCCAAAAGAGCTAGGAAAAGGACGCATAAAGTCAATCCCCCAAACATCAAACAATTCAATCTCAAAGATTTATGAAAGTGGCAATTCATGTCTCCTAGATATACTTCCTTGTAATTGATATTGGACACAAACTTTGCAAAAGCATGTGAGCATCCCTAAATAGTGTAGGCAAATGGTAATCACATTGTAAAATCGTAGAGGCTGTACGAATGCCCCCATGATGACCACCTGTTTTTGATGCATGACATGCTTCAAGGATCTCATTCACTTCTACTTCCAACACACAATGCCGAAAAACATTATCAGTAGATTCACTAAAAGGAAAGGGTCATCCCATTCATATTTCTTCACATCAAATAGGAATTTCCTCTTTTGATGGCTATTCAAATCATAAGGTAATCGCCCACAACAATAAAATTTGCAAAACCATTATACCAAGGAATAGATGGAGTAGAAATTACCATTAACAATTCATCCAGGAAAGCATCATTAATGTCTTTCTCTTTAGCCACTCTAACATCTGCCTCCAACCTTGAAAGATGGTCAGGCACTTTGTTTTCACACCCCTTCCTATCTTTCACTACAAAGTTAAACTCTTGAGGAAGCAAGACTGTCATGACACAAGGTACCCCCTAGACGTGAAATGGCGTACAAGACCCTGAAAGGCCTCATACAAGCCACTTAGCATACATACATACAAGATCATATAGATTTAATAGTTCAAAAGACAATGTCATATCAAATCGTTTAAGAAAATAGCGGAAGTCTACATGTCATGTCTCAAAGCCAATCTAACATAAGAATGAGGAATAAAGTTTGGAACGTTACCCAATACAATGCAAAAATGAAAGAGCATAAAATAAATAACAACTAGGCTATATACTCGAATGGATGAGGACTCACCATGTCTTCAACAATCCTTCTACTAAGCTCAAGCCACGAATAGATGGAGAATCGCCGAGCCCTACATTAACAAGTCAATGTAGGCAAGAGTATGTATTAGTACAATCAAGCACCAAGTATGATAGCAATGCACAAAATCCATTAAAACATGATAAAACGGGACATTTGCAAGACATGCAATGACCAAGCTAAACATAAACCATGGTAAAAGCAAGCTAAAAATCTTTACTTTACTTGAGGAACATCATAGAAACACTTTAGTTCATTGTTGTGGGAAGTAGCCTTAACCGACATGTAAGACTATGTGAGCTATGAACGTGGAATCCGGTTTCTAACCCCACACGGATAGGGCCATCCTACTTGCCAAGGTAGGACCCTTTACATAACATATAGCTTATGTGGATCCACTAGCTAGTGTCTATCATAAACCATGATCCTATGGTGGCACATAGTTTTAGGGACATAGGTTATCGTCACTTGTCCACTCGGTGCTAAGCACAATTCCCACGGATACATAGTTCATTTATCATAAGTAGACATGGGTAATCGCCTCTTGTCTATCTTAGGGAACATGAGTGATCGCCTCTTGTTCCTTCATTAGAATAGCTCCTTAATCATAGATTCAAATTTAGTTGAGCAAGCCTTTCAACAAGTTATGAATCATTACATGTGAGAAAACCTTTCACATTCATGGGTTGAGTAATATATGAGAATTCCTTTCACAACTCAACAACAACATCAACATATCATAACTTTGGTACTTAAATCTCAAAGCACCCTTAATTCATTATTAGCTTCCTAAGAAATATGCATGATTTCATAAACATCATCTTACATAGCTCATCATGCTCATAACTTACAATTCATAGAACTTACATGGGTTCATAGGTATTCATCTCAAATCATGCAATTTAATGCAAACTCATGCTTAGAAAGCCATAAACATGGCAATTTGACCCTAAATTAAAGGAACCCACATAATAGAGGAAAATCATAGTTTTTGATTGAACATACTTACTTTCATAAAAACCCATTTTTCATCATTCATAAATTTCATCATGAATCATAGCTTTTGAAATCATTAAAACATGTATGAGATCACATAAACTTCATAAATTCCATCTTGTTCACAATTCAACCCATCATCAATGCATAAATATCAAAATTAGGGGAATTCATGTGGGTTCATGGGGATTCATCTTAAAACATGTAATTCAACTCAATTCATACTTAGAAAACCATAATTCAAAGTAATTTGATCATAATTGAAAGAACCCACATCATAGAGGTTTCATACTTTGAAAATTAGAGATTTTAGGGACTCCATGGAGGTAAGAGCTCCCTGGATGAACACTATCATACCTTAGGGTCTCAATTCCTTAAGCAATTGATGAAGAAAAGCTTGATTTCTTGAACCCTAGCTTGACCTATTCTTCTTCTTCTTCTTTTAACTTCTAGAGAGAGAAATATTTGAGAGAGTAGAGTTTATGGAAAATCTTGTAAAGTTATTGGAAAAGGTAGATTTTTGGATTAAAAGGGCTTATATGGTGTTAAGAGTTGAAGGGAACCGACTTTAATGAGTAAATAGGCCATTAGGTGAAAAGACCAAATGACCCCTTTAAAATATAACTGCCAGACCCCATTGACGCTCTCTGACCTACGGTCCGTAGGTCCATCAATGGACCGTCCTGGTCAATCATCATTGGGTTTAGAGTCTAGTAATTTGGACCCTCGAACGACGGGTCCCATCTACAACTCGTACACTAGACGACGGGGTGTCTTGGCAGGCCGTCATTGGGGTTCTAAAACTTGTTATTTTTGAAAACTTGGGCTTGCCACTTACGGTTCCCACCTACGGGCTGTAAGTCAACCTACGATCCGTAGGAGGCTTCTGTCGTTACTTGCACCAACCCAGAAAAATAAGAAATTTTCCACCCTTTCGAATCCGAGGCATTACGTTATCTCCCCCTTAGGAGCATTCGTCCTCGAATGAGAATCAAGACACCATAAGGAGGATAAGAAACAAGAGCTAACATCCCAATCTAGAATGCAATCACATAAACGCACATATCCAAAGAGGAAAACATCAACTCCAAGCTAAAGCATGTTCCACACATCGTTTCATGAAGACTTTAAGCAACTTATACTCAAGCACATAATCATAGATAAATCAATCAAGCTAGCTCATTTTCACAACTTAAGACTCTTCATAAACATGCATAATCAAGATATCATGGAAATAACTAAGACACATAAAACCAAAGAATGAACCATGAGGAACTATGTACCTCAAGCTAGAGTAGGATCCGGGGAAAGATATGAGGATATTGGGACATCATATCGGCCTCGGCCTCCAAACTAGCACCCTCAACTAATTGATTCCTCCAAAGAACTTTCACGGAAGCAACTTATTTATTTCTTAACTTTCGGACTTAAAGGTCTAAAATCTCAACCAAAACTTTTTCAGAGGAAAGACTATCCTTTATGCCAAGATTCTCCAATGGCACTATAGACTTCGGATCACCAACACATTTCTTCAACAATGAGACATGGAAAACCGGATGCACTAATGCCAAATCATTAGGCAAGTCAAGTTCATATGCAACCTTACCAACATGTCTCAAAATTTGATATGGATCCACATAACGAGGACGAAACTTTCCTTTCTTTCCAAACCTCATTACACCCTTCATGGGTGAAATTTTCAAGTAGACCCAATCAGTAACATCAAATTCTAAATCTCTCCTTCTAACATCGGTCTAGGACTTTTGTTGACTTTGAGCCATTTTCAACCTTTCTCTAATAAGCTGAACTTTCTCCATAGCTACATGTACCAATTCGGGACCTATCAAAGCGATTTCACCAACTTCGAACAACCCTATAGGAGATCTACACCTCCTCCCATAAAGAGCCACAAACGGAGTCATGCCAATACTAGAATGGTAGCTATTATTATATGCAAACTCACTCAAAGGTAAATGATCATCCCAATTACCCTTGAAATTAATTACACAAGCTCTCAACATATCTTCCAAGGTATGGATAGTACACATCGCCTGCCCATCGGTTTGAGAATGAAAGGTCGTACTAAGCTTAACACGAGTACCAAGACCCTTTTAGAAAGACTTTCTAAATTGAGAGGTATATTGTGCACCACGATCAGAGATAATGGATAGAGGCACTCCATGCAACCTAACCATTTCCTTCAAGTAAAACTTAGCATAATCCTCCGCCGAATAAGAAACTTTGACGGGATTGAAATGGGCTGATTTTGTCATACGATCTACAATAACCTAAATTTAATCATATTGTCACCGGGTGCGTGGTAAACCAACAATGAGGTCCATATTCACATCTTCCCACTTCCAAGTAGGAATACTAATATCTTGGGAAAAACCTCCCGGCTTTTGATGCTCAACCTTTACTTGTTGACAATTAGGACATTTAGCCAAAAAATTTGCAATATCCTTCTTCATCCGATTCCACCAATAGACCTCCCACAAGTCACGGTACATCTTGGTAGCTCCCGGGTGAATGGAATATCGAGAACTAGGGTCTTCCGATAAAATTTATCTTCTTAAGTCATCTACATCGGGAACACACAAACAACCTTGATATCGAAGCACACAATCTCCCCCTTGGGAGAAGCCTCAACGGACCTTTTGAGCACCGCTTCCTTCAACTCAGCCAAATTAGGATGAAGATCTTTCTTAGTCTTCACATCTTGCACAAAAGACGATTCAGAATCATTATGAACCATAACACCACCTTTAGTAGAATCAACTAACCGAACACCCAATCGGGCCAATCTATGAACATCACGAACCAACTCTTTCTTACAATCCTCAACATGAGCAACACTACCCATAGATAACCGACTAAGAGCATCCGCCACCACATTAACCTTATCGGGGTGATAGAGGACACTCATGTCATAATCCTTTAACAATTCAAGCCTCCTTCTTTGGCGAAGATTCAGATCTTTTTGTTTAAACACATATTGCAAACTCTTGTGGTCGGTAAAAATATCAACACGCACACCATACAAATAATGCCTCCAAATCATTAAAGCAAACACAACTGCCGCTAATTCTAAGTCATGAGTAGGATAGTTCTTTTCATGAGTCTTGAGTTGCCTTGAAGCATACACAATAACTTTTCCATTTTGCATGAGAACACACCCTAACCCAATCCTTGAAGCATCACAATAAACCACAAAATCATCGGACCCTTCCAGTAGAGTCAATATCGGAGCCGAAGTAAGTCTATCTTTCAATTCTTTAAAACTCTTCTCACATGCTTCGGACCAAGTGAACTTAACCTTCTTTTGACTAAAAGCCGTCAACGGGGAAGAAATTGAAGAAAACCCTTCAACAAACCTCCTATAATAACTAGCTAAACCCAAGAAACTCTGAATATCCAAAGGTGATAGAGGTCTAGGCCAATTTCTAACCGCATCCATCTTCTTAGGATCTAACTCAATACCCTTACCGAGGACAATGTGACCAAGTAAATCCACGGACCTTAACCAAAACTCACATTTACTAAACTTCGCAAAGAGTTGATGGTCCTTGAGGACTTGCAATAAAATCCCCAAATGATCAGCATGCTCATCCTCACTCCTTGAGTAAATCAAAATATCATCTATGAACACAATCACAATCATATCAAGATATTGTCTAAACACACTGTTCATGAAATCCGTAAACGCGGCTGGAGCATTTGTCAACCCAAACGACATTACTAAGAATTCATAATGGCCATATCTAGTCCGGAAAGCCGTTTTTGGCATATCATCTTCTTTTACCCTCAATTGGTGATAACCCAAACAAAGATTGATCTTAGCGAAGTAACTAGCCCCTTGAAGTTGATCAAACAAGTCATCTATTCTTGGAAGAGGATACTTATTCTTAGTGGTAACCTTGTTCAATTATCGGTAGTCAATGTACATACGGAGTAAACCATCTTTCTTCCTTACAAACAAAACCGGAGCACCCCATGGAGAAACACTTGGTCGGATGAAACCCTTATCCAACAAATCCTTCAATTGTTCCTTCAATTACTTAAGTTCTGCAAGAGCCATTCGATAAGGAGGAATAAAGATGGGTTGCGTATCGGGAAGGAGATCAATACGAAAATATATTTCCCTTTTGGGAGGAACTCCGGGTAGATCATCGGGAAACACTTCAAAAAACTCATTAACAACGGGGACGACTCAAGAGTAGGGGTTTCGGAATCCACATCCCTCACCCTAACAAGATGGTATATGCATCCCTTAGAAATCATCTTTCTTGCTTTAAGACATGACACAAATGAACCCTTAGGCATAGAATTTCCCCCCTTCCACTTTAGGATAGGCTCATTGGGGAATTGAAACTTGACCATTCGGGTCCTACAATCAATAGAAGCATAACAAGAATGCAACTAATCTATCCCAAGAATAACATCAAAATATAACATATTAAGCTCTACAAGATCAACACGAGTGAATCTATGGGATAATGAGATGGGACAATTTCTATAGATTCTTCTAGCCACAATGGATTCACCAATCAGAGTAGAGACATGAAAAGGATCTAACAACACATCCGGAACAACATCAAACCTCGTAGCCACATATGATGTCACAAAAGACAAAATAGCACCGGGATCAAGCAAAGCGTAAACATTAAAATGAAAGACTTTCAACATATCGATAACCACATCGGGAGAACCCTCTTGCTTATGGCGAGCTTGAAGTGCACAGAATCGGTTTTGCTTTTGATTTCCACTAGAACCTGATGAATTTTGAGGTTGAGTTCGTCGACGGTTATCCCCTACATTTTTAGCCACCAAGGGACAATCCCTTATCTTGTGATCCATCTTGCCACAACCAAAGCATGCATTAGAACCGGCAAGACATTTACCTTCATGCTTCTTCCCACACTTAGCACAAGTAGTCGATGAAAAATCACCACCATTCCCCCTTGAGGTCTAGGGTTGGACACCCTATCCTTGTTGGACTTAGGAGGAGCATTTGAGGAACCTTGGCCAGAGAACTTTTGTCGAAATCTAGAACGACCATGTCCATCGGACCTTGAGTGTGAAAAGTTACCATCACCGATCTGAGCCCTCTTTGCCTCTCTAGACCTTTCCTTGAGTTTCTCCTCTTCTATTTGTTGGGGGTACACCATGAGATGAGAAATATCCATGTCATTGACAAGCATGGCGGTATGACACTCTTTAACCACCATTTCGGACACTCCCGAAACAAACTTACTCATTCTTGCCCTAGGATCGGCAACTATAGAAGGAGCATATCGAGACAATTGTGTGAATTTCAAAGCGTACTCTTTCACACTCATGTTTTCTTTACGGAAATTGATGAACTCAAGCACCCTTGCCTCCTTCATTTTAGGGTAAAGAACCTATCAAGGAAAGCAACCTTAAATTTCTCCCAATCAAGAGGATCCTCATTAACCGCCCTCCCTTCCTTCCATTGGTTGAACAAAACTTGAGCAACACCTTTTAGTTGATAAGCGGACAACTCCGCCTTTTCCTCCGACGTCACACCCATGATCATTAGCACCTTGTACACCTTATCGATGAACTCTTGAGGGTCTTCCTCAACCTTAGAACCATGAAATTCCGGACGGTTTATTCCTGTGAAATCCCTTACCCTTGATGCCGTCATACCCACATTTGGGTTCACGGGAGCCACAACCTCTCTATTGGCTTGAGCTGTCACGGCTTAAGCCAACGCTTTTGGAGGAGCTTGTGAGGTTGAGGAGGAGCTTGTTGTTCCACATTCTCTCCCGCATTCCTTCTAGCATAAGCTCTTCAGGTAGCCATATCCTGAAACGCATAGGATAAGGATTATGAGAGAGAGAGACATATATAGGTACACTCTATCGCATAACTTAGGAGTAATGAAAGAAGTGAAGTTTCTTACACGTCTTATACACTCTCATTCATAAATGGGGCGCGCTACTCATGAGCAAGACTCTACTCGACATTGCTTATGAAACATCCTAGGATCTTTCTAAAACCTTGTGCTCTGAATACCAAGTTTGTCACGACCCAAGGTACCCCCTAGACGTGATATGGCGTACAAGACCCCGAAAATCCTCATACAAGCCACTTAGCATCATACAAGCAAGATCATAGAGATTTAAGAGTTCAAAAGACAATGTCATATCAAATTGTTTAAGAAAATAGCGGAAGTCTACATGTCATGTCTCAAAGCCAATCTAACATAAGAATGAGGAATAAAATTTTGGACGTAACCCAATACAATGCAAAAATGAAAGAGCATAAAAGAAATAGCAACTAGGCTATGTCCTCAAATGGATGAGGACTCACCAAGTCTTCAACAATCCTTCTACTAAGCTCTAGCCACGAATAAATGGAGAACCGCTTGGCCCTACATGAACAAGTAAATGTAAGCAAGAGTATGCGTTAGTACTATCCAAGTACTAAGTATGATAGCAATGCACAAAATCCTTTAAAACATGCTAAAGGGGGACATTTTCAAGACATGCAATGACCAAGCTAAAACATGATAAAGGTTAAGAAGCATAAAACATAAACCATGGTCAAAGAATGCTAAACATCTTTACTTTACTTGAGGAACATCATAGAAACACTTTCATTCATTGTTGTTCGAAGTAGCCTTAACTGACATGTAAGACCTTGTGAGCTATCAACATGGAATCCTGTGTCTAACCCCACACCTATAGGGCCATCCTACTTGCCAAGGTAGAACCCTTTACTTAACATATAACTTATGTGGATCCACTAACTAGTGTCTATCATAAACCATGATCCTATGGTAGCACATAGTTTAAGGGACATAGGCAATCGCCACTTGTCAACTCGGTCCTAAGCATAATTCCCACGAATTAGACATAGTTCATTTATCATAAGTATACATGGGTAATCTCCTCTTGTCTATCTTAGGAAACATGGGTGATCGCCTCTTGTTCCTTCATTAGAATAGCTCCTTAATCATAGATTCAAATTTAGTTGAGCAAGCCTTTCAACAAGTTATGAATCATTACATTTGAGAAAACCTTTCACATTCATGGGTTGAGTAATATATGAGAATTTCTTTCACAACTCAGCAACATCATCAACATATCATAACATTGGTACTTCAATCTCAAAGCACCCTTAATTCATTATTAGCTTCCTAAGAGACATGCATGATTTCATAAACTTCATCTTACATAGCTCATCATGCTCATAACTTACAATTCATAGAACTTACATGGGTTCATAGGTATTCATCTCAAATCATGCACTTTAATGCAAACTCATGCTTAGAAAGCCATAAACAAGGCAATTTGACCCTAAATTGAAGGAACCCACATAATAGAGGAAAATCATAGTTTTTGATTGAATATACTTACTTTCATTAAAACCCATTTTTCATCATGAATCATAGCTTTTGAAATCATTAAATCATTCATGAGATCACATAAACTTCATGAATTCCATCTTCTTTATATTCAACCCATCATCAATGCGTAAATATCAAAATTAGGGGAATTCATGTGGGTTCATAGAGATTCATCTTAAAACATGTAATTCAACTCAACTCATACTTAGAAAACCATAATTCAAAGTAATTTGATCATAATTGAAAGAACTCACATCATAGCTGAAAACCCTTAAATCAAATTAGGGATTTGATACTTTGAAAATTAGAGATTTTAGGTACTCCATGGATGTAAGGGCTCCCTGGATGAACACTATCATACCTTAGGGTCTCAATTCCTTAATCAATTGATGAAGAAAAGATTTATTTCTTGAACCCTAGCTTGCCCTCTTCTTCTTCTTCTTTTAACTTCTAGAGAGAGAAATATTTGAGAGAGGAGAGTTTGGTGAACATCTAGTAAACTGATTGGAAAAGGTAGATTTTTTTATTAAAAGGGCTTATATAGTGTTAGGAGTTGAAGGGAACCGACTTTAATGAGTTATTCCATTAGGTGAAAGGACCAAACGACCCCTTTAAAATATAATTGCAAGACCCCATTGACGGTCTGACCTACGGTCTGTAGGTCCATCGACGGACCGTCCTGGTCAACCGTCGTTGGGTTTAGAGACTGTAAATTTTGACCCTGCAACAACGGGTCCCATCTACGACTCAAACAATGGACGATGGGCCGTCCTGGCAGGCCGTCATTGGGGTTCTGAAACTTGTCATTTTTGAAAACTTGGGTCTGCCTCTTACGATTCCCATCTACGGGTCGTAAGTCAACCTACGATCCATAGGAGGCTTCCGTCGTTACTGGCACCAACCCAGAAAAATCAAAAAATCTCCACCCTTTCGAATCTGGTGTATTACAAAGACCCATCGAATTAGTCTTGGCTAAGCCTCTTTCTTAGCCATGAGGTACCTTAAAGTTGCATGGTCAGTGTGAACGACCACTTTGGTACCTAGCAAATATGCACGAAACATCTCAAACCCATATACCACTGCCAACAACTCTTGCACCATTACGGTGTAATTTTTTTAGCACAATTTATTGTCTTGCTAGCATAATAGATAGGATGAAACGAACTTATTCTTACGTTGCCCAAGAACAGCTCCTAAAGCCAAGCCACTAGCATCACACATCATTTCGAAGGGGAGATTCCAATCAGGGGCAGTAATTATAAGGGTTGATGTAAGTTTCTCCATGTGTGTTTTGAAAAGCACCATGCAAGAGTCATCGAAAACTGTGCTTTCTTTATCAAGGAGTCTACACAATGAAATAACAATCTTGGAGAAATCCTTGATGAACCGTCTATAGAACTTAACATGAACAAGAAATGTCCTCACACCTTTTATCAAAATTGGGGGAGGCAACTTCTCAATTACTTGAATTTTAGCTTGATCAACCTCAATACCATCCCTGGATATTTTATGCCCAAGCACAATTCCCTCTTTAACCATAAAGTGACACTTCTTCCAGTTAAGGACCATGTTTGAATCCACACACCTTTTAACACCGTCTCCAAATGTTTCAAACACTCTTCAAAAGAATCCCCCACAACAAAGAAATCATCCATGAACACTTCCATGGAATCCTCCACCATATCAACAAATATTGAGAGAATACACTGCTGAAAGGTAGTCGAAGCATTACACAGCCCAAATGGCATTCGCTTGAATGCAAATGTGACATAAGGGCATGTAAACATTGTCTTTTCTTGATCCTCCAGTGCAATGGAAATTTGGTTATACCTGGAATATCCATCGAGAAAGCAATTAATCCCTTTTTGGCAAACCTATCAAGAATTTGATCAATGAAGGGCATTTGGAAATGGTCCTTTTCAATCCAACAATTGAGATTCTGATAGTCCATACACACACGCCACCCGATGACGGGACTAGTGGGAACTAATTCAGCCTTTTCATTGCGAACTACCGTGATACCACCCTTTTTCGACACGCACTGCACCGGGCTCACCCTTTGGCTATCCGCAATTGGAAAGATGACTCCCGCATCTAACCATTTAGTAATTTCCTTATTCACCACTTCTTGCATTTGTGGATTTAATCTTTGTTGGTGTTCAATGGTTGGTTTACAATCTTCTGCAAAATTTATTTTGTGAGTGCATACTCCTAGTGAAATACCGACAATATTGGTGATTGGCCGCCCCAAAGCTTTAATATGCCTCTTCACCACTATGACTAAAAATTCTACTTCCCATTTTTTAAGATCACTTGCAATAATTACAGGAAGTGTGTTATCGGCTCCTAAGAAGACATATTTAAGATGAGGCGGAAGCTCTTTCAACTCTAATTTTTGTGGTTCGATGATGGATGGTTTTGCCTGTGGTTCTTATCGAGTTGACAAATCGAGGTCGTGTTTAGCTTGGAAAGAAATATGTGAACCCACACCTACAAGAGCAGCCACAATCTCATCATACCCACTAATTTCATCTTGAGCATAATTAATTAGAACTTAAGCAAAAGGCTCCCTACAATAGGCTGCACTTCCAATACTTGCTACAACTTCGTCAATTTGATCAAATGAGACACAACATGCAAGTCACTTGGGTATTTTATGGATTTATGAATATTGAAGCTAACCATCTCCTCATTGACTCTGAATTTCAACTCACCTCCTTCTACATCAACCAACGCCTTGTCTATACCCAAGAGTGGTCTACTAAGAATAACTGGCATTTCGACATCAATTTCACAATCAAGCACCACTAAATAAGTAGGGAACACAAATTTATCAACCTTTACTAGCACATCATAAACCACACCCACTAGTTTATTTATTGAACGATCAGCGATTAGAAGTCTCATGTTTGTTGGTTTCGTCTTATCAAACCCAAGTTGATCAAATACCATCAATGGCATTAAATTTGTACTTGCACCAAGATCAACAATAGGGCATGGAATTGTGAAACCTCCCAGGTCATCTCTCTTGAGGACATCATTCTTTGTCATTACTACACCAGATATTTTTGGTAGCTCTATGATTGCACAATCCATCACCCTCTTCTTGGTCACCAACTCCTTCATGTACTTAGCATAACTCGGCATTTAGGTCAAGGCATCCCGCAAGGGGAATATTTACTTTCAAATCTTTCACTATATCCACAAACTTTTGAAACTTTGCATTGTCATTCTTCTTCGTCAATCTTTGAGGGAATGGGGGTGTGATGTTGAGTTTTTGTAATGCAGAAGAGACCTCAACATTACTCTTCATCACATTTGTTTTTTGTTCACCTTCTGCCTCTTTTTCTTTGACTTCATCCACATCTTTATGAGATTCATTATCGGCAACCACCTCTTGCTTATTTGAGTTGTTGGGCTTTGTTACTTTTTGGAATGCCTTACCACTTCTCGTAACGATAGTTGAAAGTTAGTGTGCATCTCCTGAATTTTCCTTTTCTTGAGATATTTCACATTCATGGGAAGTTTGGTACAAAAGAGTAGTCAGCTGGCTTATCTTTACTTCAAGTGTCTTGATGGACGAGGCATGTGAGACTACAATATTAGACAAAGCTGAAATGTCCTTCTTCATCACTTGCAAAATTACGTCGGAACCCTCCAACGTATTTATAATTTTAGCAAACAAATCTTTAGTGTGGCTATTCATTAGTTCATAATGAAGTTCATATTTGACTCACCTTCCCCTCTACGATATCTCTCATCAATCCCATTGGTCTGACCTTGATTTCTAGCAAGCTTACGATAACTTGGCCGAAAACCCTCCGATTCTCCACCCATGACATACCTCTCTTCATCGTATCTACCCCGGAATATTGAATATATTGAGTTTAATTCTTCTCTATGAACACACTCGAATATCATTTCAAATTGGGTGGTCAACCATGCAATACTTTTATCACGTTCTTTGTTTTATTCTTCTTGTTCCTTAAATGCTCCAAACTGTGGACGTGACACATAATCATCACTAGTGTACCAAGCTTGCTTTATCTTGGTCAATTCATCAACTAACTTTCTAGCTTCAGTGAATGACTCTCTGATGATACCTCCTCGCGAAAGATGATCAACCATTCCCATATTTACACCATCAAGACTATGGTAAAAGTATTGCAATAGCAGCTTATCCAAAAAACCATGCTTAGGACATTGTGACATCATCTGTTTAAATCGTATCCACGCTTTATGTGCTGGTTCCCCATGCACTGTTTCAATATTTTTGATGTTCTTTCTCAATTTCATGACTCTAGATGGAGGGAAGAACCTCTCAAGGAAAGTTTCAATCAACCTCTCCCATGGGGTAATAGATAGCCTTGGAAGTTCAATCAGCAATCTAGTTGCCTCCCCCTGTAGAGAGAGAGGGAATAATCTTAGCCTCATTGACTATTGAGAGATACCTTTGTCTGAAAAGAATTACACACACTTGCAAATTTTTGGAGGTGCTCATTAGGATCTTCATGTTCCAGACCCCCAAATAAACCTTCCGCATTGATCAGCTACAATATTGATGTTGTTATGAAAAAAGTAGTCTCCTTATGCACCGACGGAAGACAAATTGCTCCCACTTCGTAGGTGGTATGAGAAACCACCCCATCATCCCTTCTATCGTCATTGTCTTGCCCATGTCAACTTGAATCGTTGCCATGTTGTGAACTCATTGTATCCCCTGTCAAGAGATCACCACAAAAATTCCAAGAGTGAAATTATTCAACTACAAAACAAATTAATATGCAAATTACTTCTTAAACTAAATTCCTAACTACCAATCCCCGGTAGTGGCGCCATATTTGATAATGCTCAAATCACTCTCCCACAAGGAATGGTATGCAGTTAATAATCTAATTATAGAATTAACAATCAATTAATTGAATTGAAGTTGAAATAAAAACAAATAGGTGGAGAAATACAGCAACTATAATAGAAATTATTCTGAAACCTAATTATCAAAATGGAAATAATTGACGATTCACACTTTGGAGGTGTGGGGGATGGGATGTTGATTTGACTGGGGTATAGTAGAATTGCTCATAAAAACTAGTTAATCACAAATAAGCTAGGTTATCATCATTGACACTAATCTTTTCTCGATCTCAAAGCATCCTTGCATAGAATCTCCTTTCGGTCTCATCTATATACCATTCAAAGCAACCCAAAACCTTAGAACTGTAATTATATAACATAAACTAAAGCTAATGAGCAAAATTACCCACTTGTCTTGGTCTCTTTCGAGCACCAATTCAAGATTGGAACTAGAATCAAGTTGGCCACCTCAATTCATGAATTAACTACCCAGTAATCCGTCAAATTTGTAAATAACAGCCATAAAACAGAGCAATTCAACATACCCACTAAATTAAATCAATAGTCAACCCCATAATCAACTCCAATAGTTTTGGAATTTTAGCCACACATAGCAAAGTGTAAATTGCCTATACCTTGTATGAAATTAGCTATGGGTAACCTGAATTTGAGTAATTAAAAGCAAATCCACTTCGAATCAAACCTCAATTTCTCAAAATTAAGTTTACAAAATCGAAAGATTTGACAATAAAATGTGTTCTTGATGAATGAAAATTGTTTCTCTCTCGAGAATGTTTAGAATATTTCTCTTAATTTTTCCACACGTTCTTTCTCTCTTCTTTGGGTTATATATAGTTTCCCAATATTTTGCCTAAAAAGTAGTTCCCTATTCTTTTCGATGACGTTAACTCAGTCCGCCTTTTGCATTCGGTGAATCGCCCTTCTTTCTTTGGTTCGCCTTTTCCATAGTTCAAGCTTAAGATGTTTGCATCTTACTAAGCGATCCCGTTCGAATTCGCTTTTGCGTCTTTGGAGATTTACCGAAATTCACCTTATATCTCCCTTTTAGCCATTGTTTTAACTTTCAACACTGTCAGATTCGACAAAATTCATTCCCTCCACTTTGTATCTTTCGATGGATCGCCCTTCTTTTCTAACTTCACTGATTGACCATGAGGGTTGACTCAGTGCACTGTAAATTTAGGTGATCTTAGATTTCTTTGGCGACTCGCCCTTCTTGTTAGGCGATCAATAATGTTCACTTTCCACTTCTTTTTCACATTTTTTTCCATTCTTTCAAGCATCACTCTTTGCCTTGACCAATTGCCTTCATAGCTGGAAATCATCAACATTCCATTATAAAAGGAAAAAATTAGGCATTGAGGACACTGTTTATTGAGATGAATTGACCTTAAATGAGTGCAAATATACCACTCATCATAGGGACACTATTTTTCACCTAATGGGTGATAACTAATTGCTTCAAGTTGTTGAATATTAATGGGTAGGATGGGTTACAATGATCATAGCCATTTTTCAATCAACTATCATGAATCAAGTGAGTTCTATCGAACCTCAACAAGCTTTCAATACAAAATGACCCAATTCCTTAATTTAACCCACTTTATCAAGCTGGGTTGTAGGGACTCACATCACTACAATCATCAATCATGTATTCCACTCTACACTTCTTTCACAAGCAAGCAATAGAGATATAAGCTGGAACTAAATTTGTAACTTCAGTTCTTAAATGAAAAAATGAATAAACACTGAACTCATTCCAAAAAAACATTAAATATAGTAATTAGAAACCCCCATAAGGTAATCTATGTATTTGATTACATATTCAAACCCCTAAGGACAAGGGTTTTAGCCAATCATAGCAAAAAGTAAAAGATAGTTACCAAAAAGATTATCCATCCAAAATGGAAAAGTCTTCAATACTCAAATGCTAAAAATTTAGATTTAACCTTCAAAACCCAAAGTCAAAGATCAAAACCCTCTCAAAAATGCTATAGAACTCAAAAGCAGGAATATGTTCTTCAGTCTGGTGCAGCTTGATGCCTTTCTCTCTCTTCAAACTTTAATATATACGCTCCCAACGTTTTCCATACATTGCAGCACGTGGGGCCACAGCAAAGTAAGTCAGGATTGCCGATAGACTCGGCGTACACCCTTTTACTCCTTCTCACCTTTTTATAGTTCATTTCTTTCTCAAATGGTTCTGGTAATTTAGGCGGTCTGGGTCGAGCTCGCTGTTCCATTTGGTGATACGCCGAAGTACTCCTGTTGGTTGCTGAGTTGGCTTGGTTTATAGGCCAATATGCTGGAACTTTAGGCGAGCTAGGGGCTCACTCGGCGAGTCACCGAGTGGATTTTTGCGAGCTACAACCTTCCTATTCTTCAGTTTTTCAACTTTTTTGCTTCTTTTTGCAAAATAATGTCCTTGCCTTGATCTTGAACCTCCATGGCTGCACATAAGAAAATTAACATCAGTTTTGAGCACAAAACAAATATTGAGGACACTAAATCATTAAATATCAAGTCCTAAATGAGTCAAAATTCTCGACTCATCAACACCGCCAACTTAAAGTTTTTCCTGTCCTCAAGTAAAACATGAGATCAATTAGTTCAATAGGGATGTCTACAAACAGTGCTCATTGAGAATCAACAAGAGAATGCACACAAGGTTCAATTCAAAACATGCAATGTTCAAATGTGCACTCAAAGTTTCAAACTCTGACTAGCCATCATGAATTAGAGTTCATGCTCACAAATGCTCACTTCAAACGTGAATTTATGTCCAACAAAAGTATTCGAATGCCCTCACATAAAGATTGATTCCATGCTCTCACAAAGGTAATCAAAGACCATCATTAAGGAATCCAAAACAACGCTCACACTCCGAAATGAAAAAAAAATGCATGATTGTACCCATAGGCTTGCCCGTATTTTCCAACCAACATACAAAAGGCTCATGTGGAATCAAAAAGGTCTTTAAAGGCTTGTAATGGGGCTGAGGTTCAGGGTATGATCATTTCAGCTTAGTGACTTTACCTTCATGAAGCATGGCTCAAGTTTCACTCCTTTCCCTTTTCTTTCATCCTTTTCAAATTCATAACTCATCCTTGGCCTTTTCATGGCACAAAGAAAATATTTGGTGTACCCCTTTTTATTTCCACAACAATGCACAATGGGCACAATTTTATTACATTTTTTCTTTCTTTTCTTTTCACCTCTTTTCTTTTCTATATATATATATGGAGGAGTTCCATCTTTTTCACAAATTTCTTTCCAAGGATAAAGTTCACGAACTTCTAGCTCAATTTCTTTTCTTCATTCTTACCACACCCCCAACTTAGGCTCAAGGCCTAAGTTGGCTATTCAAACAAGCCAATACTTCACGATGGTTATAAGTGGGAAAGACATGGCAATTCCAATAACTGGCTCAAAATATTGCGTTCATGTTTCTACCAAAGAAACGGATAGGCTCAAATGGTGCCAAGTTGGGCTCATACACTCACAAGGTGGTCAGACAAAGGTATATCGATTATGTTCACACAAAAAAATTCATGCCTAAGATCATTTCCTTCATTTACCAATGCTAATCAATTGGACCAACGGGGCAAGTTCTAGATATCATCATGCACACCTTTCAAGTAAGGCTCACCACACATGGCATCCAAACACAATTGTGGATCAACCCTCTACGAGTCAAGCTTGTGTGCAACGGTCATTGCTAGACTTAATTCGACATTCAACTAGTCACAATGAGATACTAAGAGTTCACACAAGACTATGCAACTCAAATTACCTCGTTGGACTCACACAAACATATTGTTCATCAAGAGCACTATTCAAGTCATCGATATTGATAACAATCGATACTCGAATGTACAAGGAAACATCCATCAATCATTCACAAGCCAATCATTCATCAACAATCATCAATAGAGAGATAGGAATGGACATTCATTTCAAAACATTCACATTCATTCCAAATACAAAAATAACAAACTCTCGAGAACAATGATCAATCACAACCTCAAAATAAACATACAATCAAAAAGGATAGGCATAGATGCCTTTCAACCCATAAAAAAAAAAAGCAGTGTCCTCAATACGAAATGAAACAATAGTAAATAACAGGAAATAAAATGGAGTGTGAGGAAGAATCCCCCTATCAGACTAGGCATGAGGTGAGCTCCTGCTATGTGGTGTAGCCTCAACTTGGGCATCAGTGCTTGGCTCTCCTGCAACTCCAGAAGTCTGGGTAGCATCATCGTCTGTGGGCTTAGACCCACCAGACCCAATCATTGACATGTCTCATAGTGACGCTGGCGTGGCCATCTGTACCAGGTCACCCTCTAAATCCTCTAGATCCACATAAACATCTCGCTCTCGAGCTAGCTCCTCCTTATCTATCTCGAAGGTGTCAGCCTCCATGACATCGTCAACTGCAACGGTGGCTCCAGTGGTAGTTAGTGGAAGGATCTCGAAAGTCGGGCCCTCAGGAATATCAAAACAACCCCAAAGCATTGAGATGTCTATGGATTTTAACTCGTCCACATCCCAGCATAACCCGACAATATCAGCCTTCACGACTGTCAACTCTGCAGTGCTACCCTCATTCTTCCCACACTCTACGACCTTAGACGGTGAGGGCATGCAAGGTAAGCCCGTATGCCATGATCAACTGGCACTGATCCCCTAACTCTGCCCTAATAGGAGCAAGTGTCGCAGCAATGGCATGCTCAATCATATCTGTCACAGCCGCCTCGACTCTCGAAGCCTATACATCGGCCGAATGGGCCAGGTGGCCCATTTTTATAAGCATAGCCTGAGTCAATGGGGGTCGAGAAATAGGAGTGGGAGTAGGCACAGGAATAGCAGAAGTAGCAGGGGTAGTAGAAGTAGTGGGAGCAGGTACCTCAAGGCGCGCGACAGTGGGAGAAGGAGACGCGGAGCCTGTCTCCATAGCATCTATGTCCAAAACCGGGGAAGTATCCACCGGGGGTCTCTTTCGCCTCTCTGCCTAATCCTTGAGGTACTCCACCTCAATCCTCCAGATGTTACAAGATGAGGCCGGAGTGACCTCAACATCCGTCTTGGTCTCAAAAGGCACACCCGCCCGTCGACAAAGCTCACTGATCAAGATCGGGAAGGGTAGTGAGGTCTGATTTTGTTTCGCCCTCATCAATATCTCTTGCTCAATGATGGCCTCCAGATTTAACATCTCCTGACCAATGATGCATCCTAGTAGTGTGGCCTTCGTGTGTCTTATGATTGATTCATATTTTGACGGCATCAAGGAGCTGATGATGAACCTGAACCAATAGCTCGCGGTAATGTGTAGGCCTTTCTTCTCTATAATATGTACCGGCTCAATCTACGAAGGCATTGCATCATTAAGCAATGTGGCCAACCACTCCTTCAAATCATCCAGGGTCTTGGTTTTGATTTTGTCGGCCAATGAATGCCAAACCCGGACTGTGTTGTTGAGTGCATCATTTATTTCAGTTTGACTGCACTTCACCTTCTTACCCCGGACCATCACAAACTCTACCAGAGTCTTTGACTGTGCCTTCTTCTTCCCTTTCGGGATTAATTCGACATAAGCAGCATAGAACTCTCAGACCCATGTAGGCACGTAGGGACTCCGAGGTTTTGTGAACAATTGAAACTTGTGATATCTTAATGTTGCCCACACACCGGGTACATGTCCACCACACCATCCATCGACAAAAAAATTTCCTCGAGGATTGTTCTCAAACCCTCAACCTTCAATCTATTCATCAACCTCAGGGGATTTACCGGGGCCAGAGGGCCAAGTACTGTAGCTGGGGCTGGAGCTGAAACTGCCGATGGCTCCAATGGGGTTAAGGGGCTGACATTGTCGCCAAAGGATCATGGGCTGCTTTAGAACACAGCTCCGAGCGTTTCCTCTTATATAATTCAGCAATGGGAGCCCTGGACTCCCGTACGTCCTCACCTTCGGACTCCGTGGATGTGAACTGAATTGAGAATTCACAGCTCTCCAAGCTAGAACTCTCCCCCACCTGTTGCTTAACCTTTCCCTTTGCTTGTGAAGTTTTCCTGCGAGTAGGCCGGGGTTGGTCAATCTCTGAAGCTATCTCCACCCTTCTTGCCCTCTTCCGGGGTGGTGGTCATTTAGCAGGAACCTTTTTTCGGGGCAAACCTGTAATGACACACAAACCAAAACAAAATTCGATTTCAAATGGGTTAGAAAATAGGGATTACAAATAAGTTGCAGAAAAGCTCGCCAAAACGGTCGGTGAGTCACCGAGTCAGTTCGGTGAGACACAAGAGCAACGCCAAAAGTTCCAGAATAGATAATAAAAAATATAGGTCAGAAAGGGCGATGACAAGTCCAATCGGTGAGTCGATGAGTCACCGAGTCCACTCAGCGAGCAGAAAGGGCCTCACCGAATGTTATAGAACAATTAGGCACAGAGACAAGACTAAAAGGCAATGGGGAGAACAAAATGCGACACGCCGAGCAAGTTCGGCGAACGTGACTAAGCTCGCCAAACCATACAAACACAACACCTCCCCAAAAGTTTTTTTACGATTTGCAATAAACGGCCCACGACACTTCAATTTTTGGTTCAAAGTGTAGGCTGTCGCTAACAAGTATAAACCCAACGATGAGTTGGGGTCAATCCCACGAGGAGCAATGCGTAGGCTATTGAAGAAATAAAGAATTACAAGCTACTAATTTGAACCTGAAATAAAAGATACAATTATAATATGAAGAGATCAAGTAACAGTTTAGGATAGGGGATAGAGAAGTACAAGGGCCATAGCCTTTTCGAGCGAGACTACCAATGGGATTTGGGAATGGAAAGTTAATCAACACCTATACGATCCATTGCAAATTAGCTTCATACAATCTCAATTAATCATGGGTAAAATCATATATGCCATGGAATCCAAATTATTCACCTATTTCTCTCGAACATCGGCAAATACTTCTCAACTAGTACTTTCGAACCTAGTCAAGTGAAAACACAATTAATCCAAATATAGGCATTGCAAGGAATAACTATTTCTAGCTATCATCCGATATATGAGTTTCAACACCTCAAATAATGCACCAATCAACCTTTCCCAACCTCAATTGACTCTCACAAGCTCAATCAAAGTAAATGGGCAAGTTCTAGGGGTGATCAATTCCATAGAAAAGCAATCAAAGCATGAAATTAATTGGATAATCAAAAACCCATTTCATATATGAGAAAATATTCAATTAATTACAAAAGCACAAAGTAAGATTAACAATCCAAATATTGTTTATCACTAAAACAATATCCAAATCACCAAATAACAGCTACACCAAAGATTTAAGCAATACAAAGCAAAGAGTTTAAGAAAGGGTGAAATAAAAGTTACAAATCAAGCATTCAATCTTCACTCTAATGGTGTTTGTTGTGGAAACTTGCTCTCAAAGCTTTGCCCAAAGTTCCAAACCTCTATCAATTCTTTAGTGCTTTTCCAGCCTCCCCTTCAAAAATTGCTGAGATGCCAGGCACATTTTCTTCTGCGCATTCGCGGAGGGACAGGCGCGTTCACGGAACCCAGCAAGCTTATGCTCCGAGTTCGCGGAGGAGTAGACCGTGTTCGCGGTTCATAAAGGACTAAAGCTTCGTGTTCGCGGGTCAGTTGACCATGCTTCCGGAGAACATTTTGCTGCCAGTTTCAAATTCCCTACTTTTAGCTACATTTTGCATCAATTTCCATTCTTTCCCTTCAAAACTCCTTGCCAACCAAACTATACCTGAAACAACCATATTCAAATCATAATTAGCCTCTTTCTCTAATTGAGTACTACAAAATCATAAGAAAAGAGCTCCAAATGAGTGAAAATCACCCACTCATCAACATTCCCAACTTAGAAACTTTGCTTGTCCTCAAGCAAAAAGAAATCAAAAACACAAGACCCAATCAAGTTAAGCACAACACACTTTCATTCCAACAGAGGGTCATGGTCATGACTTTGGTTGGTACTAACAAATAGTCTTCATGCAAACCTTTCACAAAAGAAACCCCTCATTCACATGGTACATTTTTCAAAAACCAAGAATCATTAAGTGACAACAATTCAAACTTAAGAAATGACTCAACTCTTTAGCTCTTTCACATGCTCATTGCATCAATTAGGAATTTTCAAAATCACAACTTAATCAACTTACATGCCCTCACAAGAAAAGAAATGTCCCAAAACACTCACAAAGTACTTACAAATGTGGGACAAAAGCACAAACACTCACACTCACAATAGAACATCTCATGAACGCAAATGCCACACCATAGGCTTGCCCATATTTTCAATCAACATTGACTCAACTTTATTTGGTTAGAAATCACAAAGGACTTTGTTAAGCTTGTAATGTAGGCTTGGGGAAGGTTGGGATATCGTATGGGTACAAGTGACTACACCCTCCTTGAACTCTACACAACAACTCATCATTTTCCAATCTTTTCCACACTTTCTTCACATTCCCAAACCAATGCACATTTCACATTTTCACTCTTCTCATTTTAATTCTAGATGCCCCACATGATACCATTTTCAACTTTTGGAGGATTAAAGACTCATTTATTCACTTTCTTTTCAAAACTCTTTTTAATGACTTTTTCCTCCATTCACCAATCTCTTTTTTTATCAATCTCTTACGTGAACGACATCCCTTCTATGAGTTTCCCACAACACCCCCAACTGAGGCTTTTAGCCTCAGCTTTCACAATTTCAAGTTCAAGGAGGGTAAGGGTTCAAGAGAGACATATATTTTCAAAATGGATAAGGCTTGTAATAAGGTTGCCAATAAAAAGGGATTAGGCTCAAAGGGAAAAAGAAGGATATATTTAGTGCAAAGGTTGGATTTTTAGGCCAAGTGGACTTCAAGAACAATCAAAGGGAGCCTAAGTTCATTTTTCCAACCCAACTCAATTATCACCAATGCTTCAAGACCAACCAGGCAAGTTCTATGTGGAACAAGCAAACACAAGAAATTATACAACAACTCATCACACATGGCATGCAAATCACTCAAGATGGTTCAAAATCTTATTTCCTTTTCAACATACAAGTGGCATCGAACATTTAAATCGCTAACGAATCAAAAGTCACAAAAAGAGTCACAAGAGTTTTCACAAAATCATTCAAAACATGCTCAACTTTAAAAAATGGAGGGTATGTTCAAAACATTTTTCACATGTAAGACTATATTCCTAGTACCAAACAAGCCACAACCTCCCAAAAAGATGACGATTTTGCCCTTAAGAAAGTCGTCAACCTATCCATCATTGGGCAAACTCATATATCTATTCGGGCCCGGCTATTCAGACTTCACCACGCACATATGGTTACTCAGACTTCACCACACATATGGCTACTAATACTTCACCACACAACCAACCAACGGTTTACCCTTAAGAAAGTCGTCACTCTTTCCATCATAGGGCGTCGCCGATCAACAACATCTCCAATCAACAACACCATAACACAACAAAAGAAAAATAAAGAAGCTATGAAAAGAAATAAAAACTAATAAAACAAAAATGACTAATCCAACACAATTCACAATTTCAATCCAAAAGCCCATCAAGGGCACATCATCCACATAACAAAACAAACATCCAACATATCAATCACAAGCATCCAAAATAAACATCCAAAACAAGAAATACATAATAGGAGTCATAGCGGAGGCACCCCCAACTAAAAATAAAACTATGTCCTCTGAGTACAAATATCAAAAGAGAATATGAGGGGCTCCCTGGGATGCATCACTCTGAACTCGAGTCGGAGGGAAAGGTTAAGTCCTCATCATCAAAAGCACCACTACAACATAAGCTCCTAAGATTGCCCATCATCTTACTCAGGAACTTGTTGTTCTTCTTCTCGTGCACCAGTCGGTCAGACATGGCCTTCTGTGCAGCATGTACAGAAGCAATAGTAGGTGGTCGCTAACAAGTATAAACCCAATGATGAGTTGAGGTCGATCCCACGAGGAACAATGTGTAGGCTATAGAAGAAATAAAGAATTACAAGCAACTAATTTGAACCTGAAATAAAAGATACAATTATAATATGAAGATATCAAGAAATAGTTTAGGATAGGGGATAGAGGAGAATAAGGGCCAAAGACTTTTTGAGCAAGACTACCAATGGGATTTTTTAATGGAAAGTTAATAAACACCTATACGATCCATTGCAAATTAGCTTCATACAATCTCAATTAATCATGGGTAAAATCATATATGGCATGGAATCTAAATTATTCACATATTTCACACGAACATCGGCAAATACTTCTCAATTAGTTCTTTCGAACCTAGTCAAGTGATAGTACAATTAATCCAATTATAGGCATTGCAAGGTATCACTATTTCAAGCTATCATCTGATATATGAGTTGCTTCACCTCAAATAATGCACAAATCAACCTTTCCCAACCTCAATTGACTCTCACAAGCTTAATCAAAGTAAATGGGCAAGTTCTAGGAGAGATCAATCCCATAGAAAAGCAATTAAAGCATGAAATTGATTGGATAATCAAAAACCCATTTCATATATGAGAAAATATTCAACTTATTACAAAAGCAAAAAGTAAAGATTAACAACCCAAATATTGTTTATCACTAACACAATATCGAAATCACCAAATAAAAATTGTACCTAAGATTTAATCAATACAAAGCAAAGAGTTGAAGAAAGGGTTAAAAATAGTTACAAATAAAGCATTCAATCTTCACTCTAATGGTGTTTTTTGTGTAAACTTGATCTCAAAGCTTTGCCCAAAGTTCCAAACCTCTATCAATTCTTTAGTGTTTTTCCAGTCTCCCCTTCCAAAATGGTTGAGTCTCAGCGTATATTGTGAATTAGGGTAAAAAGGTGAAATTCCAAAACTGCCTAGATGCCAGGCATGTTTTCATCTCCATGTTCGTGGAGGGACAGGCGCGTTCACAGATTCCAGCAAGCTTGTGATCTGCGTTCATGGAGGAGCTGACCGCGTTCGCGGTTCATGAAGGACTAAAGCTCCATGTTCGCAGGTCAGTTGATCGCGTTCACGGAGAATATTTTGCTTCCCGTTCCAAATTCCCTTCTTTTAGCTCCATTTTGCATCTAT
The DNA here is from genome assembly GCA_018342035.1 of Solanum appendiculatum. NCBI lineage: Eukaryota > Viridiplantae > Streptophyta > Magnoliopsida > Solanales > Solanaceae > Solanum > Solanum appendiculatum. Next base: position 552,319 of record JAGDQO010001404.1, on the reverse strand, counting down.
TTCCATTCTTTTCCTTCAAAACTCCTTGCCACCCTAAATATACTTGAAACAACCATATTCAAAGGATAATTAGCCTCTTTCTCTACTTGAGTGCTACAAAATCGTAAGAAAAGAGCTCCAAATGAGAGAAAATCACTCACTCATCAATGAACCTCTGGGTGTATCACCCGCTTCTCCGTTCCCATATAAGATAAGCTATTAATAGACTTATGACTAAGGGCATAAATAACTTCATTCACTGTCCCTGGATTGTACAAGATTTCCACGTCATAATCATTAAGAAACTCGAGGTATTACTCTTATCAAAGATTCAACTCTTTTTGCCTAAAAATATATTGAAGGCTCTTATGATCTGTATAGATTTCAACATACACTCCATACAAGTAATGCCTCCAAATCTTCAAGTCATGAATAACTGCAGCTAGTTGTAAATCATGGGTCGGTAATTTTCTTGTGCTAGCTGTCTAGAAGCATAAGTATGTACTTTACCATATTGCATCAAAACACAATCAAACCAGATGCTTGAAGCATCACAATACACCCCATATCTCTCTAGACCCTTTGGAGAGGTCAAAACTAGGGTAAAAGTCATTATATCTTTCAACTCCTAATAAATCTATGCATAGGATGTGGTCCACTGAAACTTGGCCATGTTCTGAGTTAGTTTAGTCAATAGTGCTGAAAGTAAAGAGAATCCCTTTATAAACCACCTATAATAATTTGCTAACCCTAGAAACCCATGAACTTCTTCGGGGTGATGGGTCTAGGACAAATCTTCACAACCTCTTTCTATTGTAAGTCAACCTCTATACTAGTATATGATACAGTATGGCCCAAAAAGGGCATAGAATGGCATAAGAACTCACACTTCGAGAGCTTACCAAATAGTCTTTGACCTTAGAGTACCTAAAGCACTACTCATAGATGGTCGCTATGCTTTGCGTCTAATATCGAATATGCCAAAATCTCCTCAATAAACGTGATCACAAACAAGTCTATAAATGGCCTGAATAATCTCAGCAGGTATAAACATCATATAATCACTATCACATAATCACTATAAGTCCTAACGAGCACATGAATCAATTCAAATAATATGAGTTTTTGTACAATATATGTGTTGCCCCGTAGGTACAACATACTCTTCCCATAGGTATGGTCTGCCCATCCTATAGGTACGGTCTACTATGCCTATAGGCAGAGTCTACCCTACCTGTAGATATGGCAACTTAGAAGATATGTATGGTCTACTTGGATCATTGGCATGGTCTAACCCACCTATAGGCACGGTCTACCCGCTCACAGGCATGGTCTGCACAACACGTAGGCACGGTCTAACCAGCCTATGGACATGGTATATCAATTAACCAGTATGCTCCATATTCTTGAAGTGTTAATGTCTACTTAGGCCAAAAGAAGCCCTTAGGAGCCAGCCAGATGATAAAAAACATCACAACAATAACAAGTGATCACAACAGCCTATACACAATCATAACATGCTTTTCTAGGCTTCTAATTAAGTAATAGAGTCTTACTGGTGGACACTATATCATGCTATTGTAGATAACTCAATAGGATTAGGCTACAAGTCATATAACGATAGTATATAGGCCATAATAAGCTTAAGCCATCAAGATCATACCAGAAGAAAAATTATAGCCTTGAAATACCTTTCAATCGAATCCTCAAAGGTTCCTTTGAGAATCTTTGCAAAAAAAAGTAACGCAACAATGCGAGAATCAACCAGACTGCAAAAATAAGTCATAACCAATTAATAAAGTGTCAAGGATGTCATTACCACGACACTACTTTTAAATTAACAAAAAAAATCACAATCTCAAAATAACCAAAAGCTAATAATTGTGTTCTCAACCGTGTAAATCTTTAGGCAGTCATTAAAGGTTGATATCCTTGACTTAAGATGCTTTGAAATTGTGCTTGAATGAATTATTGTCCTAGATTTGTCCTTAAAAAAGTTTTTTTAAATGAGAAGGATTTTGAAAAGAAGAATATGTTTTCCTTGTATTGATGGTGGAATCAATTGTGAGGACTGTTTGTATATAAAGTCTTTTTATTTTGAGTCTTTAGGTTTTAATATATTTGACTCTTAGTGGTTATATATGACGACCCTAACTTGTGTGTGCCTAACTGCAACTTCTATGCTTAGTGAGTGCTTTGCTTGAGGAAAAGCAATAGTTCAAGTTTGGGGGTTTGATGAGTTGATATCTTACAAAAACTTATTGAACTCAAATTCCTGAATTATTGCTATGTTTTAATGCTTACTGAGGGGATACGACCTCCTATGTCTTAAAAGTGAGACATAGTTGAGCGTTATCAGGGGTGGATAGACATAACATGCATCGACATAGCAAAAAAACTCTTGACCGCTAAGAAACAAACAAATTTGTATTTTCCAAAGAAAATAATTTGTAGAGGTTAATTTTATGGAGATAAAGTTATTGGCGTTGTTGAGAGGAGATCTAATTATACTAAAACTAAACTATCCCTTATCTATAGAATTACTAGTTAACGTACAAGTCTAACTTTTACATGGAGTTGTAAGAGTCGTTCCAATACATGCAAACCATCCAACAAAAATATGAATAACTCTACGAATCTAATAAAGATTTCAAAACTCAAATAAACCCTTATTAAGAAAAAATGTGGACTTTGGTCACACTTTCTGAAAACCTATCTTTCGAAATTGAAAATCTTCTCTGAAACTCACTCAATCACCTCAAGATCCATGTCACCCATCCCTTCAAGTTATAAAATATATAGTGAAGATATGAGAAGGGTACAAAGAATAAAAAGAAGATGCAAACAAAAAATTACCATGAGGATTGTTACAATTAGTACAACAATTAATAAATTTTAAAATTTGTCCATGAAAGTAACATTTTCTATCTCTAGTGGTTAAAATATAGTAATGTATAAGCATAAATTAATTCCCACGAATTTTAAAATTGAAAGTTGATGCGCTTTTATGATTATTGTTCACATGATTTAATTTGAATCTTAAAGTAGATTAAGCAATTTAAGTTAGATTTTGTAGAAGATTTAAGTAATTCTAATTGAACCAAAATCTTGCAAAATTTGGTAGTCCCCATAAAAGTATTTTTTTTAAAATTATGTTTTGTGACACTTAAGAACTACACATTGACATAGTTGTACTTTCTAGGAAAAATGGAAAATAATGAATCGAAATTTTCCTTACGATATGATGAACTCTTATAAAAGTATTGTTGTATCTTATTGTTTCGAATTAACCCTATTATTTCAGTATAGACTAGTATCAAGATCAATATCTCCATTCCATTATTGTCATTTAAATTATAAATTCTTGAGATCATATTGAGTTTTGAACTCAATAAATTTTCTAGCTTAATCCTCGACTTCTATATCTTCTTTTTCAGGGTCATGTCTTCGGTAAGCACCACATGAGAAATTAAAATGTTCAAGTATAACCTTCAAAACAAATCATTACAAATGTTTTGAAAAAATATGTTTTGAATAAGTGTCATCTATAAATACATAGGATATAGAATCCATTTATTAGATAGTGTATTTATTTAGTTTTGAGATATTAAAAATGAACTTATTTTTTGGCGTTGACATTGATGAAAGAACTAATTAGAGAACCTTTGCAAAGTATTCTCATTTAGAGGGAACAACATTAATATGGAGATTAATGTAATCCAATTTTACTTGATAAATACAATAAATATAGGACCAAAGACCAAAAAGTTACATACCAATATAAATATTTTTGGTGATACATATCTATGCCACATTTCTCAACCTCATTGTCATTTGAACTGTTAATTATCTACCATATACTGATTTGCTCCTAACTCAACACAGCTTGTTGTTTCTTAACTTTCAAGGTATGTAAGGGCTTCTTATTTTCTTTTAAATTCTTGAAATTTCATTTTAATTTGTAAAATTTGAATAATATATCTAATTAGGCTACTTATATATGATGAACTCTCTTTTTTGATGATATGAGGCTTCAATTTTCTATTTTTTTAATGATGTTTTTTAAATTTTGAGGGTAGGGGAATGGAAAATGTGATAGGGTGAAAAATCAAACCCTCACCAACAAGGTAAAAAAATCATGTAGTCAACCAATTGAGACACAAAGATTTTCCTATTTTTTATGATGTTGAAATATGCGATTCCTTTGGAAAATGTAAAAGATTTGATCATATGTCTGGTGTAGATCAGATTCTCGTATGATGTTTCATGAATTATTGTTTTAAATAGACGGGATATGTGAAAAATGTTGTCTCTCATTTCTATTTTCTTGAAGAATATGCATTTGTTTTATGTATCTTGACTGACAAAACTACTCCCTTTTTAAAAAATTAAAAAATATTCTTAGTTTATTTAGATTGCTATAGGCAAGATATAGGTGGCAATTGATTGATTATATTATGACTTCTCTCATCTTCTCCTTTTATCAAAGAAAAGGAGGTTTCCTAAATTTTTTCAATATTAAAAAGAAATCCAAAATACGTAGGAAAAGAAACACAAAGACAAAAATAAAAAGAGAGGAACGACTAAGTGTGGATAGGGATGCATAAGATCTTAATATGATCAAGGTGTTTTTTGAAGTTTCTTGTCATACAAAAGGGAAATTCAAGATGCATGCCCACTTAAGAGAGGAGTGATCCCTAAAATTATGCATTTTGATTTGAGATTTCACAAAAATACTAAAATATCACTAGAATATTTTACCGGTGACCTAAAGCATGTTTTGAAGCTCTTTGTCAAGGCACTAAAATCTTCTCTTACTTGAAGGGGATTCAACAATTCATATACAACAAGAATATCTAATTTCTATTTTACATATTATAATTTTCTGATGAAGGAAATTCAATCGAGCCCCCTTGGCTATATATGTCTCTGATAGGTTACAGATATGTGTATTTAAAAACGTAAATGACTGAAATTTTCATGTTCGATTTAATAATGTTATGACTACTCTATTATTTTTTTCTCATTCAATCGAATCAATCTCCAGTATAGATGTAATGACTTCAACCAAAGCAAAATAAATCATTTAGAAAAATACCACCAATCAAAAGTTAATATGATCTCAAATGGGTGGGGAAGTTGAAGTGGCAAGTCAAGTATATGGATTCATAGGTTCTCACTATAATGCAACTATTGTTTCTTTCGTTGATGCTTGTCATCATAGATTCAAGTAAAAAAAATATGTTGACTGATTATAAATTGCACCACTGGAGGATATTGTTATTTTCTCCGAGATCTGTCAAATTTCACCTGATCATCAAAATGAAACCGTGCTAGTGAAAAATGACTTTCATCTGCACAATCTGGTTTATGTGCTCGCCAATGATGGCTTATGGGTTCGGCATTAATGAGAAAATTGGACAAATGTACTAGGTCTATTTTCCTACTACTGGAATAACATTGAATATCCTATTGATATTTTGAAATTTTATCAAGAATGATCTAATAGAAAGTGGATATTTCTTTCCAAGATACGAGAAGATTTTTGACTTGTAATGATTTTGATTTCAATGAATTTTTTATATATTGTAGTATAATATGAATGTCACTTAATCATTCTCCTTATCCCATATTGAAAACAAATTTCTATGAGATTTTGATGAGAATGATTAAGTGACATTCATATTATACTACATTATGTAAAAATATTCGTTGAAAAAAACACCACCTGCATCTACCATGATTCAATCCTTGGACACCACCTGCCCCAAAAAAGCTACAGACTCAAGGCAAAACTCACACTTTTAGAACTTGGCATAAAACCGCTGATCTGAAAAAGTGTGGAGAACAATCCTGAGATGTTGCTCATGATTACTCCTGCTCCGTGAGTATACAAGAATTTCATCTATGAACACAATGATGAACGAATCTAGATATGGTCTGAACACCCGCATCATCATGTCCATGAAGGCGGCAAGGGCATTAGTCAATAAAAAGACATCACTAGGAACTCATAGTGGCCATATCTTGTCCTAAATACGGTTTAGGGATGTATGTTGCCCTAATCTTTAGCTGATGGTAACAAGACCTCAGATCAATCTTCAAAAACACTGCGGCACCCTGAAGATGATCAAATATATCATCAATCCTAGGCATGGGGTAGTTGATCTTCACCTTCACCTTATTCAACTACCTAAAATCTATACACATGCGCATCGTACTATCCTTCTTCTTAACAAATAGAATGGGAGCACCCCAAGGTGATGAACTAGGCCTGATGAACCCATTACCCAAGAGATTCTGAAGCTGAACAATGATCTCCTTGAGCTCTGCAGGAGCCATTTGGCATGGCAGAATAGAAATAGGACGAGTATCCGGCTCAAGCCCTATAGAAAAATAAATATCACGCTTTAGGGGTAGGCCATGTAGATCGGTAGGAAACACATCTACAAAATCCCGGACAACATGCACTGACTCAACTGAAGGGACCTCCCTACTCACATCCATAGGCCAAATAGGATAGACATCTAATGAGTGGTAGATTTGCACTCATTTAAGGTCCATTTAGCTCAATAATTAGCGTCATCAATTTCTAATTTTGTCCTATTCTAATAAAAGATTTTTTGATTTGCAATAATTAAGGAAATTGGACAAAGGCAAGGATTGATGTGAAAAGAATGGCCAAAAGCACAAAAAGAAGTTCAAACTACGCATTGTTAATTGCCTAACATGAAGGATGAATCACCAAAAGAACCTAAGACCGCCTTAGGTGACATTGCCCTGAGTCAACTCTCAAAATTAATTGGCGAAATGAGATCACTACAAGAAAACTTGTCAATAGCATCCATCTAATAGCGAAAGAACATAAATCCAGTCGTTAAAAGTGTACTTATAACGTCTGATGTTCTTTTTGGTCATTAAAGTTAGTTTTTCATTTAATATTAACGAAGGGATAATATTTAGCCCTTAAAAGTTTCAAAATCCAGATTTAAATAACAAATAAAATATAGGAAAAATTACATGAATGAATACCTTTTAATAAATAATTATTGATTTTAGCGATACTTTTTATTTATTACCATTTATATTCAATACTATGATAAATCTGCAATATGTATTAAAAGTGAATTATGTATGCAATATATATGTATTATAGTTGTTTTGAAATATATTATGCAGAAATTGACACATTGTATTATAAGTGTATTAAAATGTGTGATAAATATATTATCTATCAATAAAATTTGTATTATATATGTTTTATAACTTATTCTCTGTAATATGTATTAAAATTATATTATAAATGTATTAAAAGTGATAAGTGAAAAAAAATGTTATTGTTATAAATGGTAAATATTTTCTTAATATAGTATATTTATGTAAGTTTCCCTAAAATATACATGACGCAACCTTTTCACTACTTTTTTCCTGACCCACTCTCCGCACAAAAGAAAAATTGTATCTTTAATTTTAAGTGTAACAGTTTATATGAAAAGACATAAAACCCCACCGGAAGAAGCTCCAAATTTAGTTCCGTTCACTTGGTTCAAATTGTGCGGCTTAGTTTCAGGAAAAATTTGCAGCAAGAGCTTTGGATGAACAACAAAGTCAAGTCTTTTCAGAAGCACAAGGGTGAAAGGTTAAATAAATTTGTTGAGATTTTTCGGGGAAAACGAAATTCCCTTTTTCCAGGTGGTTTGGGTTTGCCCAATTCTCTGCCATCTCATTTAAAACCTAAGCATTTCTCTCTATTTTGATTACACCAGCAGTTCGAACAATAAAATTTTCTGAATCTAAAAGCTTATCTTAGAGGTCTTACAATTTCATTCTTCTTCTCTTTGAGGTAAGTTTCTATCAAATTATTAAACCTGATATTGTAACGATTAATTGTAAAATTGGGTATTTCTTTCCCTTTCATATGAGCTGTCTTTTGATTAGGTTGATTTCAAAATTTGAAACTATGAAGGTTTAGTGATATCTTTTACTGTTAAATCTATGAAACCTAGATTGGTGTTATTTGTGCTTGTCGTTGTTTTTATTGTATGTCAATAATTTGTGACGTATAATGAGATGAACCTTATATATGTTTGTTCTCTGCCTTCAGATGATAATTTTCTTTACAAGTTGTCATTCTGGTAATATTGTTTGCTTCCCATTTTTGCCATGTCGTATGTTTTTCTTGATTATGTGTGGTGCCATTTTTATAAGACTCATATTACCTGAAACTTGTCCTACAACTTACTATAAGTTGAGTTTCGTTGGTCGATACAAAAAAGGGTGAAAAAACTCATAGGTATCTTAATACTTCGGTGAAATTTTGAGTTCTTTCTTAAGCGAGTTTATCAAAACTCATATGTTGTTTAGTGTGAAAAGCTTTGAGTTTGCTCTTGTCACTAAATGGACTATTGACCTAAATGAATTGCTTGTGATAGCTTAAAAGTGAACCACCCAGAGATGGAGGTAAGGAATGAGTCTTCTGCAGATTTCTTATTGCTTTTAAAGGAGTATGAGCAACTTTGTGCATCCCGCTCCTCGTTGAAAAGTAATACCTCAGGACACCCTTTGTTTAAAATAGGATGTGAGGATGAGGAAGATGATGATGATGGTGCAGATGAGGATGAAGGATCTGGTGACAATGAAGAAGGCAAAAATTTTGAGGTTAAAGAGATTTTAGAAGTTCGTTATGGAGATCCAAAGGAAACAAAGAGCTTGACCTTTACTTTAAGGTTGTTGGAAGGGCTATGGCCCGGATGAAGACACTTGGGCGCCGATAGAAGCCTTAGATGGTTGCCAAGAAAAAAGAAAGGACTTTGTAACCGAGGGCTTCAAAGCAAGTGTTTTGCCATTACCTGAGGAAGTAGACGCCATATGCGGGGGACCTTCTAGCAAGGGCATAAGTGGATTTAATTTAGGAACTCAGCGAATCCATTGCAAGACCCAAAAAATAAACAACTTGAAGTATTCATGTGCATGGTGGAGTTTTGAAACCAAGGTTAGTGTTAATGGAAAATGTGGTGGACTTTCTCAGGTTTGCACATGGTTACCTTGGAAGATATACACTGAGCAGACCTGTTGGAATGAACTACCAATCACGGATGGGAATGATGGTAGCTGGGGGCATATGGACTTCCAAAGTTTTGTATGCGTGTCTGCATGTGTGGTTCTCGCCCTTCAGAGAAATTGCCACAATATCAATTTCCCACATATAACGTTATTGTGAGAGGTGTCATTCCCACATAAGTTGAGTTAAATGCAGTAGATTATTAAGAGGGCCTGCGGCTTGCTAAAGAGAGAACTTCTTGAGGATGCACTTTCACATCTTCCTACTGTGGAAAATAATGAGCCAATGGATGAAATGCCATATACGAATGATCCAAAATCTGACTTTCAGTGTTTCATAAGATCAAGGAGGGATGATACATTGGGTACTATTTTGTATGATCATTGTCCCCTTCAGTTAAACGAAGATGACTATCAGTGTGTATGTCAAATTCCTAAACGGAAGGGTGCAAACTTCAGGAACTTGCTCAGGATTCGTGTTCGTGCTGACAATATTGTTGAATGGGATCGAGAAGTTGTTAGTGCTAAGAAGCTTTTACGCTTAGTGATAAGAAGCTGTTACGGAAGGGTGCAAACTTCAGGGACTTGCAAAATTGTGCTAAAAAAGTACATAATTTTCAATCTGTAAGTGCTAAGAAGCTGTTACGCTTTGTTTTATATTTGATACATTGTGTTATGTTTGTTGATAAAAGGCATGAGACTGTGCCTCTTGTAAAAACAGTGTTATTTAAAGAGTTCACTTTATTTCTTAAAGCGAGAAGAGACTAAAGTGTGTGTTTCAATTTTTTTTCTGAAAAGATTACTATTCTTTAGAGAAGAAAAATGCCACTTTCTTACCTATTTCACTGCTCTTTGCCTTGGCCACTAGTGGGGGAGTCACGATTGATTTATCTTCTTCAGGTATTGTTATATCTTCTTAATTTTTTCTTCTCTTCTATTTTCTATTATCTGAGTGTACCACCAATACGAGATTGCTTCTTTGCATATCTACTCATCAATCAGACCTCCTCCTACCAATCTCCTATTCTCCTTTGTATAACATCCAATTGAGCATTCTGAGCCACAATAAGTTTGTAACAAGGCAAGAAAAGAATAGGTGCTCCTTAGTTTCATGCATTTTCCTGCAGAATACATATAGAGGGGAAAGCAGAATCTCAAGTTTTTTGTTTTCTATCTGCAGTAGCCATTCTTTGATGTTGTACAAACCATAAGATAAACATCTGTTTTGTATGGATGTTGTGATGCAATATCAAGCTCTTCAAGGTACTTTTGGATGTGATAGCATGGATGTGTACATCTTTTTTATGGAGAACTTGATTTTATTCGACAATGGAGATCACCTTGATTTTAATCGCTACTGGACAAACTACAGAAATTAATTTCTAAATAGGACTAGATCCTATTAGTGTACTTGTATTTACTTGTATACCATCCATAAGTCTTCTTCATATGCTTCTAGAGTTCTAGCATGACTATAACCACAGAATGTGTGCGCTTTGTCAGTATTTTAACCTAGCTAAATGCATGATTTATTTGATCCAATTATTTAGCTAATTTGGTGATGAATTATTTTCTTATTTTATCTAGGGAATTAGATAGCGCCTAACAGACATTCTTGTTCTAAACTGTTATAAAATTGTTTTTTTTTACAGATCATGAATTTGGCGATTAAAGAACAAATGACATTGAAGAAGTGTCCGAGTTGAAGAACAATATTTTTATTGTTTTATTAGTGGTGGTTCTGTAGTTTGTACATATGCTACAATTTCATTTTCACAATTTTTAGGATTTGATAGATATTATGTCGAACATCTATGTCTAACATGTATTTTTTCGGTAATTAATGTGACGTTTCATTTCTTCTTAATTAACAATGAATCTTTATATGAATACCAAGTGGTGTATATCCTTGGTTGCATGTGAAAAGCATATAAAATAATACTACTTCTGCACCATAGGGAAAATATAAATTATCTTAATACTCTGATTAGAATTTGTGAAAGAAAATTTGGTCATTAAAAGTATTGTAATCAACGAAAAGAAATTCAAGTCGTTAAAAGTACTTAAATTGACTAGAATATGTTGTTGTGCTTCATGGCTTTAACGGCCAAGTGAACATCAACGAAGAGGTATTTAGTCGTCGTATGTAAGTATAATGGCCGGATTAATTGTTGTCGCTAAACCAGATATGCAATCCATTAGGTAACCTTTAACGACGGAGCTTTTAACGACCGATGATGACCAATTTTTTTCGATCGTTATAGACTTTTAGCGACTGGATTTGGACTTTTAACGATTGGATTTCCTTTTGCTAAAAGTCATTTTTCTTGTAGTGAGACGAGAATGGTGATCCGCTGAAAGAGAAAAGGAAAAGTGAGTAGATATCACCGAATATGACAGTACTGGCAGATAAATTGATGGTCAAAAGGGCGATACGAGGTGAAAATTTGCGATCAGCCGTATTGACAAAAGTGAACTTGAATGGGATCGCCGAATAAGGTGTGAACACTTGCAGCCTAAAAAAATAAAAAGGTGAACCGAAGAAAGATGAAGATCAGCCGAATGCAGTTGGCGAACTAACCTAACTTCGCTGAATGAGACACGAAGAAAATTTTTGGGCAACATTTTTGGTAACTATAAATAACCTAGAGGAGAGAGAAAGAGGGTGTGCAAAAATTGAGAGGAATAGTCTGAATAGTTTAGAGAGAGAAACATTTTTCTAGTGCTTAATTTCATGTTACCCATGGTTAATTGCTTGAGAGGTATAATTTCATTAAACTTTGCAATGTGTGGATAAAACCCCAAACTCTTGGGATGTGAGTATTGGGTTGGGTGTTGATATAATTTAGTGGGTTATTAGAATTCCTCTGATTCATGGCTGCTAATCACAAATTTAACTGATTGCTGAGTGATTAATTCATGAATTAAGGTGGCCAACTTAATTTTAGTTTCGATCTTGCATTGGTGCTCGAAAGAGACCAATTTAAGTAGGTAATGTGTTCAATAGCTGAAATTAAATACACTTGATTGTAAATCTAAAGTTTTCGATTGAATAGGATGGCATATAGATGAGACCCAAAGGAGATTCTACATAAGGATACTTTGATATTGAAAGAATATTAGCATCAATGATAATGACCCAGCTTATTTACAATTAATTAATTGTAATGAGAAATTCTTTAATACCCCAAATGAAATCAATATACAATCTCCACACCCCTAGAGTTAATTAGTTCTTTGAATCATCAGCTATTGTAATATTGTCAATTGGGTGTTTAAATTAGTGTTGTTAAAATTTGTGGGATTCTCCACCCCTTTGTTATTTCAACTTCATTGAAATTAATTGCTAGTTAATTCTCTTATTAAATTCTTAACCATACATCATTCCCTGTGGGATTCAACCCCGACTCTTTGTTGGGTTTTTATTGATGACGACCATTGTCCCTTTTAATTTGTTTTAAGGAGGACATTTGAGCGTTATCAAAAATGGCGCCGCCTCCAGGGAATGGTAGTTAGGAACTTAGTTTAATAAGTAATTTGCATATTGGTTTTTTTGTTGTTAAACAATCTTACGCTTGGACTTCTTGTTGTGATCTTTTGGCAGGTGAAACAATGGATACACATAATGGTGATGTCTCTAGTCGCTATGGGCAAGACAATGATATTAGAATAAAAGATGAGGTGGTTTCTTGCCTCACTAATGACGTGGGAGCAATTTTTTTACCACTAGACCACAAGGATATCACATTTGTTGTAACTAAACCAATGTTGAAGCTTATCAAAGTAGGAGGACTATTTGGGGGTCTAGAGCATGAAGATCCTAATGAGCATCTCCGCATATTCGCAAGTGTATGTAATCCTTTTTCTACCAAAGGCATCTCAAAAGAGTCAATGAGGCTGAGGTTATTTCTATTCTCTCTAACTTGGATGGCAACTAGCTAGATGGTTGATAGAATTGCCAAGGAAGTCTATTACCTCATGGGAAGGATTGATTAAAACTTTCCTTGAGAGGTTCTTCCCTCCGTAAAGGGTTATGAAGTTGAGAAGGAACATTCAAAACTTTGAAAGATTGAGTGGGGAACTTGCACATAAAGCTTGGATATGTTTCAAGCGAGTATAGTTACAATGTTCGAAACATGGTTTCCATCTCAATGTTGTGAATAAGGGATTGGTACACCATCTTTTGCGGGGAGGTATCATTAAGTAGCCATTCAGGAAAGCAACAAGATTACTTGATGGGATGATGAAACTTAACCAAGCTTGATATACGAGTGATGACTATGTGTCACTTCCACATTTGGGGGCGCTCAAGGAACAAGAAGAAAAGAATCAAGAGCGTGAAAAAAACCATTGCTAAGTTGACCGCTAATCTTGAAATGTTATCCGAGCGAGTTATTGGAGGTGGAGAAAACCAAATAAATTAAATATCCCAGTGTGAGTATGATGAAGAAGTGTACATGAGAGTTAAAAAATTGAAGATTTTTCCACCAAGTCATCCAAGACTTACCGAAAATCAAGGTTTGACCAATGGTATTAATGAGCTTAGAGAACTTTGCGTACAATGGATGATCTCGAAGTGTCTGCAATATTGCTCGCAGATGGTCCACATGATCTACCTCGGACCGTGAATATATTAGAATATCCTCTATAAACATGATCACATATATATCCAAGAATGGCTTGAATACTCGATTCATTAGGTCCATGAAAGTTGTTGGTTCGCTAGTAAGCCCAAACAACATCACCAAAAATTAAAAATGACCATATCTTTTTCTTAAGGCCGTCTTTGAAAAATCACCACCTTTAACTCTTAGTTGGTGGTAACCTTATCATAGGTTAATCTTTGAGAAACACTTGGCACCGTGCAATTGATCAAACAGATCATCAATTCTTACAAGTGGGTACTTATATTTTATTGTGACATTGTTTAGTTGTCTATAATCTATACACATCCTCAAGAATCCATCTTTCTTACGAACAAATAAAACTTGGGCACCCCAAAGTGAGGTACTAGGTCTAATAAAGATTTTGTCCAACAAACTTCTCAATTGTTCCTTCAATTCCCTTAGCTCGGAAAGAGCCATTCTGTATGGAGGAATAGATATTGCCCGAGTGTTAGGATGTACATTAATAGAAAAATCAATTTCTCTCTCTGGAGGAATGCCTCGAAGATCATCTGGGAATACACCTGGAAATTCATTAACTATAGGAACTGATTGAAGAGTTGGTAGTCCTTCATCTGTACTTCTAACTCGAACTGGGTGATAAATGCAGCCTTTTGAAATCATCTTTCATGCCCTAAGATATGAAATAAACCTACCCTTAGGTGTGGCAGTATTACCCTTCCATTCAAGGGTTTTCTCGCCCACAACAATCAACATTGACATAGCATGAGGCTAGCCAATCGATACCCATAATATCGTCTAAATCAACTATATTTAGCACAGCTAGATCAGCAATAGTATGACGGTTGCAAATTATTAAGGTTACACTTTCGATAAATCTTTTTTGCTACAATTGACTCTCCAATTGGTATAGATACAACAAACAGGGTAAGCAATAATTCTTTTTCCACCCCATAATATTTAGCAACAAATGGTTTAATATATGAAAATGTAGAGCCGGGATCTACCAATGCATATACATTATGAGTGAAAATTGATAATATACATGTAACAACATTAGGAGATGACTCCAAGTCCTGACGGTCTAAGGCAAGAGTGCGGTTCTTACCATTGTCTGAACCAGATGCTCCTCCTCGTCCTTTGCCTCTACCCTGGTTTACTGAGGTTTTTGGACTAGTACCTAAAGAGAGAACACTGGATGAAGAAGATACTATTGACCCTATAGGCTGGGCCACACCACCCCTGTCTATATTTGGACAAAATTGCATAATATGGCGAGGAAGTCCATATCAATAACATCCCTCTATATGCTTGAGGCATGTCCCAGGATGCCTCTTACCACATTGGGCACAAGGTGGTAAAGGTGGCCTCATTTGACCTAAATGCTCCTAACAACGAGAACCTGATGCTCCTGAATTACTGTCTGGTCCATATTGAACAGAACGATCCTACCTGAGTCCCTATAACTGAGGTGGGGTAGTGCTAGAAGGATAGACTGATCATCGATAAAATTGTGGCATAGCATCACCTCGATGCTCTCTAGAAAATCAGGTAGATCTCACCTTTTTATACTGCTCTCTATCTCGATTTTGATTATCCTCAATCTGATGAGAAAGGTCCTCCACTTTCTGGGCGAAAGCCTGTATCCAAGAAATATCTATATCCCCCTGCAAGGATGCTACTGTGCAGTCTCTAAGCAAATGTGAATCAAGGTCAGCCACATACCGATGAACTCTAGCTTTCATCATACTCACAGTATCAGGAGCATACTTGGCCAATGATTTAAATCTGAGACTATACTTCCTGACATACATATTGCCCTGCTTGAGGGCTAAAAACTGATTAAGTCTTGCCTCTCAAACCACTTATGGAAGATAGTGTGCTAAAAAGGCCTCTAAAAAATCCTCCCACTCAACTTGAGGTGCATTCGATCCCCTAGACCTCCCCTAAGCCTTGAACCACAAAATGGCGATGTCCCGTAACCTAAAGGATGCCAACTCTACTAACTCTACTGTTGAGGCATGCATAACTCGAAGCGGCCTATAAATATGATCAATAAACTCCTGAGGGACATTAGGGTCAGAACCTGTAAATAAAGGAGGATTCAAACTGATAAACTCTCAGGCCATATAACTCTCTGAGCCACCTAGTCAGTCACTTGTAGATGCCCTTATTTGATGTTGTTGGGTGGACACCATCTGGGTTAATAACCGAACTGCACTTCTAACATATTGGTCCTCTGTATCAAATAGAGGAACGGCAGGTAAGGATCGCCTCCAACTCTCTCAGGTCCTATAGGGGTAGGTGGGGCAGGAGGTACTTGACCACCTCTAATCTCCTCAAGTGCAGAATAAGTAGGGGCCACTGGTGTTTGTGATTCACTCTGGGCCTCAAGTGGGTCTATATGGCTGGGCAGTGCATGACTAGTACTAGCTCCTACGTATACGCCGGCTCATCGATTAGCAGTAGTCAATCTATTGACAGGCATCACTGTTAACATATGTAAAGCACGAGTTAGACTTGAATACCTAATACTCTGCTCTGTATCACGATTTCTAAATATGAAGAATGGTAACTATACTTAAATGCCCTATAGCCTCTTGGTTATAAGTGTGGTGCATAATACTCACATAAGCAAGATTCTACCGGACACGACTTGTTGATTCCCAGGGACTCGACATGCTTTGATACCATATTTGTCATGCCCCAATCCTGGGGAGGCTCAGCAGGCACCTGGTGCCTTGCCTAACCGAGCATACAAAGCATAACTCATATAATTAAACTCCTAAACTACTTGGGCCAATTAGCCAAACATATGAACACATATGCCCAAATGATAAGGAAAGCAGGACATGCTAACAAGATCTTTTTAACGGGTAATCTGCTTGAAAACCAGCCCATCATGACTATACACATAAGGCCGACAAGGCCAATACAAGGAACGTAAG
This sequence comes from Solanum appendiculatum, assembly GCA_018342035.1. Classification (NCBI taxonomy): domain Eukaryota; kingdom Viridiplantae; phylum Streptophyta; class Magnoliopsida; order Solanales; family Solanaceae; genus Solanum; species Solanum appendiculatum. The sequence continues at coordinate 535,707 of JAGDQO010001404.1, read as the reverse complement.
CTAACAGTAAGGCCACCATGGCCACTTCAAAACATACAAACATATACCACAGGCCTACAAGCCTCTAAGAGTGTCTTATGCATCATATAGTCGGGACAGGGCCCCGACCTACCCATCATTATACATATGAACTACAACATCACACCATAGACTCTGGGATCTCCAAGAGAAGTGGAGCTTACCAACAAAATACAGAGTGCAACAGTCACCTACTGGAGGGATTTATCTGAACCTCTACCTGAACCTGCAACATGAAATGTAGCGCACCCGATAATGGGGCGTCAGTAAAATAACATGTATTGGTATGTAAGATATTAAATAAACATATAAAAGACAACAATAGAAATATTTGAACCTGAAGACCCCACGGGGCATATAACTTGTACTCAAGGATCTCTCTAACATCATATACACAACAACATGAAATTTATAGCATAAAGGTCTCACTACCCATTGAGCATCGTCATGGGCTTAAAGGATTCAATGTAATAAATGGGGCATCATCAAGGGCCCAAGTAATACAAAAAATGGGCATCGTCAAGGGCCCAATATAATACATCAGATGGGCATCGCTAAGGGCCCCTAATTATAATGCAGTGAAAGGGCATAATTAAGGACCCATGCATACTACTTTAAATGAATCCCATCAAGGTCCCTATAATAATAAAATTTATATTCTTATTTTCTATGTGACGTATCTGCATACTATATGAGAAAATGACTTGGGACCCTTGTCATAAAATATTTTAGATTCAGCTACTACAAGTAGACGAAGGACGGTCATGAATAGAGACTCGACAACTCTTACTTTATTACCTCGCTTTAACTCTCTTTTTGATTAGCTTCTCGACAGTTAACTTTAGGGAGATTAACTCTTAACTAAACTCTAAGGATCTATACATAACAATTTACATATGAACAAGATGTTTACAATCAGTATACTGGCTAACTCCTTGATTCTCAAGAATTAAGTACATACAACACTACGTCGCTTAGGCTCTCTCTCAATACATGTCGTTAAGACGAAAGATTCACGCCGAATTAAAATTAAGAGGACCATTACATACCTTTCAGTCAGTTCAATATTTTTTTTGAAAATTGTCTTGAGTATTGATTGTGTTAGTGGTCCATTCTTATACATCAGAGGTGTATAAGAATCTTTACACCTTGTTTCCTTAAAATATTAGGGCTTTTTGTTATTTTTACTTTTTAAATTGGGATCTTTTACACCTTGTTTTTCTTGTCATTTTATAGGCATGGTAAGTAAATGGCTTTAACAATAGTGACACTTCAATTTCACTATGGAGGCTATTTTCTAAATGAACCTGAGCTAAGGTATGCCAATGAAATCACTGATATTGAAAAAATTAATATAGATGTAGATGAGTTGCATATAATGTTGTTTCATAAAATAGCAAGGGAATTGAGTGTTGACAGTGTTGAAACATTTGGATGTAGAGTCAACATGAAGGGTGGTTATTACATGTTAAATACTGATTAAGATGTTTTAAAGTTTCTTAATAGTTTGAAGGGTGCAGATTTTGATGATGTATTTGTGGTACATCCAATTAGTATACCTTTAGTTGTTGAAGAGCTACCTGTATTGCCTAGCACTAATGCTGATGTGTCCTCCCCACGAAAAGATAATGATGATGGGTCCTCCTCCCCACAAAATGATAGGGCTGATGTGTCATCCTCCCCACAAAAAGATAATGCTGATGTGTCCTCCTCCCCACAAAATGATAGGGCTTATGTGTCATCCTCCCCACAAAAATATAGGGCTGATGTGTATTCTTCTAAACCATTTTATGAAAATGAAAATAGGAATTTAAACCAAGATCAGATACCTAGAGTAAATGTAGAGCTTCATTCTGATTTTGATTCTCTCTATGATCTTGATGAAAACATTGATGATTTGAATGATTTGGATGAGGAGTTGTTTCAAGCTAGAAAATCTAACATTCAAGAACAAGTTAAAGAGAAGGCTGATAGAGTAAATCTAGATGAGATACCATTTGGTCCTATGGGTATAGATGCTAGTTTTGAAGACATTTATAAGGACAAGAGGGGATGATTTGTAGGTAATTTGGGTGGTGATGACCCTTATTTTGATAGCTCAGATCCTGGTAGTGACAGTAGTGAAAATGAAAGGGATGCTGTTGAGAATGATGAAGTGGTAGATCCAACACCTAGAAATACAAGTACCAAGATCTACTTTGACCCAACTGCTAAAAAGGTTTTATTTCAATTGTATATGGCATTTTTGAATCATATTGAGTTCAGGGAGGCACTAAAAACTTACTCTATTTAGAAGGGTGTGAATATTAAGTTGAAACCTAATGAGAAGGAAAGGATAAGGGCAAAGTGTAAAAAAAGGGTTGTCCTTGGCATATTTTTGGAAGTATTGATGGTAACACTGTAAACTTCAATGTTAAGACATATTTTCTTGTCCACAAGTGTTGTAAAAGAACAAGAAACAAACTGTGTACCCCTAGTTTGATTAGTAAACATTACAAGGAGCGGATTATGAGTGAGCCTACCATCAAACTACATCAAATTCAATCTTTGATACAAAAACAGTATGGTTTGTATGTTAGTAAGACAAGTTGTAGAAAGGCAAAACTGAGAGTTATGAATGAACATTAGGGAGAATTCAGAATGGAGTTTGTCAGGCTGTATGATTATGCTGAGGAATTAAAGACCACAAATCCTAGAACAATTGTATCGATTAGGACATCCAAGAACACAATTCCATGAAAAGGGGTGTTTATGGGTATCTATATTTGTCTTGGTTCCTTCAAAAGCAGATGGAAAGAAGGGTGTAGAAGGATTATTGGTTTAGATGGTGCATTTCTCAAGAGTGTATGTAAAGGTGAACCGTTATCTTTCATTTTCAAAGATGGAAATAATCAAATGTACCCTATAGCATGGGCAGTAGTTGATAAAGAAACCAAGGACACATGGTCTTGGTTTCTCAAGTGCATCAAACATGATTTGGAACTTACAGAAACTGAAGGTGAAGGACTCCTAGTGATGTCTGATATGCAGAAGGTATTACTAAATTATTTGTTAAATTTATTATTCCTATTTTTTGTAGTAATTGATATTTAACATTGCTGTATGTCTAATGTTCTTTGTTTGATAGGGTCTACATCTTGCACTTATTGAATTATTGCCAAATGCTAAACTTAGAGGGTGTGTTAGGCATATATGGGCAAATTGGAAGAAAAGTGGAGAGGTGAAGAAAGGAGAAGAAATTCTGACAGGTTGCCATGGCATCATTTGAGGTCCTTTTATTGGTAAAACTTGATGACATGAGTCAGTTAGGACAAGGTATTGTGGAAGATTTGTTAAAGTATAACAAAGAAGCATAGTGTAGAGCATTTTTTAAAGAACATAGCAAGTGTGATGTGGTTGAAAACAACATGTGTGACACTTTCAACAATTGGATTTTTGGTGCTAGGTTCAAATCAATCATCACTATGCTAGTGGAAATAAGAGTCAAAGCCATGGAAAGAATGAACCAAATGAGAGAATTTTCAGAAAAATGGATTACTGATGATTCACCAATTGCTATGGACATTCTTAGAAAAAATGCTTAAATTGCAGATAATTGTGAGGTGAAGTTTAATGGTGATCTAGGCTTTGAGATTAATGATACACCATATAAACGTGTTGTTGACTTAAAAAAGAAGGTGTGTAGTTGTAGGTCATTGCAACTAAAGGGAATTCCTTGTGGCCATGCACTAACAACAATTCATTATACGGATTTGATTGTTGAGTCATTTGTTGATCACTAGTATAAGAAGGAAACAAACTTGAAAGCATATAATAGGTTTATACAACCTATGACAAACATAAAGATGTGGCCAAAAAGCACAAGACCAGCCATTGAACCACCTGAAATTACTGACATGCCAGGAAGACCAGGTAAAAATAGTAGAAAAGATAATGATGAACCTCTTAAGAAGAAGTTTGGAAAGGCTACAAGGAAGGGAAGAAAAAGGAAATGTTCTGTGTGTAAGACTTTTGGACATAAGAAGAAAGGATGTCCAACTCTGTTAAGTTGTGCTTTAATGTCTTTCTGTTACTGAATTTTACTCTTTTTAGTTATACTTTTGACTTTAAGATATATTTGTAGAAAAAATGTTGGAACTTCAACTGCTGGAATGTGAACTTCAACTGCTAGAACAAGTGATAAAGCATTCATTACATTTGATTTTACAAATACTGCAATTGGAAGTCAATCAAGTGTAAATGCAGGTCCAAGTTTGAAGCCTGAAACTACCTCAACATCTGGTGGAAGGCCTACCAGTGCTACATCAAGTGGTGTGAGGCCTGCAACTACCTCAACATTTGGTGGAAGGCCTAGAAATGCTACATCAAGTGGTGTGAGGTCTGCAACAACTCTATTAGGTACTCAAGAATCAACTTGTAGTGCAGCTGGCCTAAAAAGAAAGACTAGCACAACTTTGAGAGGTGGTGCAACTCATGGATATAAGAGACCAACAAAAAAAAAAAGCAAAAATAGCTGATTATGGTCTCTTATTTGGATCCAGTGGAAGTGTAATTGAGAGGCTAGGTATTTTATCATTTAAACACATTAATTGCCTTAATTGATATTAGTTCATCTTTAAGTGAAGATTTTTGTTGTTTTCTCAGTCTAGAAATACTGATAGAGTGTTACATAGTGCTAAATTGTCAAGTTCAACTCCTACCAATATTGATCTTGGTTACAAACCCAATGGACTAAGATGGAAGGGAAGAGCTGCAGTTACTCAAAGGCAGCTTAGAGAGAAGAGTTACAAAAGCACTCAAGCCACAACAGACACTCATGCTACACCAAGCACTCAAGGCACACATTAGATTTCTCTTTGTTTAGTTTAATGACTTAATCCCAACTGACTTTATTTATCTTAATGACTTGATCCCAACTGTTTTGGTTCTGCCTTAATTGGGAAGACTTAGTTTTTGTATATGAATTTGTGTTTGAATGAAGTGAATGCCTTTGTTAAGTTGCTATTCAAATTTGTGTGAAGAGGCTATTGTGAAGCCAATGTCTGTGTTGTGAAATGGACAACTACTTCATATAATTGACAACAAATTTGTGTTTGAATGAATTCAATGTCTTTCATTATCAAATATCAGCTAATACAAATCAATATATCTTAAAAATAATAGCTAAAAACCAAATCACAACAATCATAATAACAGTGATATCAATACTAGTGTTTGATCCTTGTCTTCCTTGACTTTCATGTCTTCCATGTCTTCTATGTCTTGCTTGTCCTAAATTCGTTGATGGATTCTTGATGTTGTATTGTTCTTGGCATGTTGAATCATTTTCATCTGCCCATCGAAAGAATTCACACCCATTACCAGATGAATATTTTTGGCAATCACAAAACACTCTTCCAAGATTACTTGGTGTCCTTGATATCTTAAGTTTAGCATAGATTCCACAGTAGCAACATCGAACCCGTGTCATGGTGAAGACTAAAAAAATCAAACCAATAAAAATTGCACAAAGAGGAAGAAGAGATGCCTTAAAATTGAAGAAAAAAAAGGAGAAGAAATTTGGCAGACAAGATCAAGAAAAATGCACGAAAAAGCTTAAATTTGCGCAACAATGGTGTTGAGTGCAAATGAGGAAGCAGAGATGCCTTTAAATGTCAAAAAAGGATCGTTAATGACTTTTTAGAATGTCTCACGCTCATCTTTTGTGTGTTTCACACGCTCCGCGTGGACTCTTGCCACATAGGATGCCACATCAAAAAATGTGTTTTAAAATATTGCGTTTGGATGGGTTCAAGGGTCCAGATGACAAAGGGGTAAGTAGAAGGGTCCACAATACAAATCTATACAAGTACAAGGGTCCACCACACCATTTCGGCTTAAAGAAATTAGGGTTTCTTTGAGACTCAATGGGTAAAGATAGACCCATTGATAAAGTTCCCACATATGGTTAAATTGGAGAAGAAGACTTGAAGCTTTAGAATCCTTGTTATTACCTTTGGAGAGAAACATAAATTGGGAGAATGAGAGGGAATAAGGAGGTTAGGGGTCGTTGATGAGTCAGGAATTTTGACTCATTCAAGGCTTGATTTTTAATGATTTTGTGTCCTTCATGACTAGTTTGTGTGCAAAAATGATATTAAATTATTTATATGCAGCCAGGGAGGCTTGAGAACAAGGCAAGGGTATCATGTTGCAAAAAGAAGCGAAAAAGCTGGAAAACTTGAAAAAAAAGAGGTTGGAGCTTGCAAAATGCCACTCACCAACTCACCTAGTGAGCCTGCAGCTCACCCAAATTTCCTGCGAGCTATCTAAGGAAGCATGTCAACTCGGTGAGCCCAGTAGTGTATCAGTGATGCACCGATCAGAAAGGCGAGCTCGACTCAGATCGTCTAAAGTAACAAAACAAGATGGTGTTGAAATTAAGTTCAAGAGGGTGAGAAGGAACAACTAGGTGAATCACAGAATGGTTCAGCGAGCTCAACTTATCTCACCGATTTGACCCACGTGCTGAAATGTGCGAAATTTCTGTGGAAGTATATATTAATTTTATTGAAAAGGGAGAAGGCATCAGTGAAGTGAGACCAAGAAGAACTTTTACTTTCAATATTTTTTGGGACAGTTCTTGTGTGGTTTTTACATCTTGATACTTTGGGTGTAATTCTAATTTGTAGCATTCGATCTTTTAAAACTTTGTTCATCAATGGAGAATCTCTTTGGTAACGATTTCTTCTCTTTCATTATGAGTAGCTAAATCCCCAACTTCTTAGGGGTGTGAATATGTGATCAATTGTCTAATTAGCTTATGGGTATTGATACATGCTGAATTTAATGTTGAATTGAAATGGGTTCAGTTGTGAATTCTTGTTTTCAATTATGGTCTTAAGTTGCAAATTCAAATTTAGCATAGATCTCTATGTTTGCTCGCAAAAGAAGCAATAGAATGGAATTTGCAATTGATAATTGTTTAGACTGTGGTCTTTACTCCCAAGCTTGTAAAAGTGGGATGAATTAAGCAATTAGATTGTTTTGTAATGTTACGCTTGTTGAGGTTCGTAAGAACTCACTTGATGAATGATGGCTGATTGAAAAATAGTTATTATAGCCTTAATCTATCCTACCCATTAAGATTAAACAACTTATAGAAGTTTGTAATTACCCATCAGCGAAATTGATAATTGATCACCCACACACTCCTAAGGTTCAATCTCTAATTGGTAAAACCCCGTGTAGATCATTGCGTTACAATTACTTACTAAACCCTCTCATTATTGATAATTAAAATTTGAAGATTTAAATTATGCTTCATTTTACTTACTTTTTGTAGATCACTATAGTACTTCGTAATGAATTCTTTACTAGAACACTCCTCGTGGAATCGACCCCAACTCTTCGCTGGGTTTATACTTGCTAGCGACCGCCTACTCCTTGAATTATAAGAGGTGTAGTTGAGCTTTATAAAACATGATGATATTGCCGAGAAGTGGCATTTATAATTCTTTTATTGAAGTGTTTAGTGAACTAATTTGGTTGCAGTCGAATTTACTTATTAGTCTTTTTTTTCAGCAGGTGAAGAAATGAATGTCCACGGAAGTGAAGCTGCTAGTGTTATTGGGCGCAATGACGACATAGGAAACTTGAATGATTTTAATGTTGATTAAGTGGGAAGCGCTAGAGCTATTCGGTTGTCCCAAGCTGAGGGAAATGCTATCTTCCATGTGACAAGAACTATGCTTCAGCTGTTGCAGATAAAAGGGTTCTTTGGGGGACTTGCTCATGAGGATCCCCATGACCACATTCAATTTTTTTTTGATGTATGTGGCCCTTTCTCATTAAAGAATATCAGCCAAGAGTCAATTCGACTACGCTTGTTTCCTTTTTCTCTGGCACGGGAAGCAACGAAGTGGTTGGCAAAACTACCAAGCAACTCAATTACTTCTTGGGCGGAGCTCACAGAGGTGTTCCTTGAATGTTTCTTCCCTCCCTTGAAGATGGTGAAGCTGCGGGACGGCATTTAAAATTTCAAGCGTATTGATGGTGAACCTATTCATGAAACTTTGTTAAGGTTTCAAAAGTTGCTTCTTAAATTTCCTACTCATGGCTTACCGGAAAATGTGCTTTTGCAATATTTCTACTGAAGTCTCGATTTCGTCAACAAAGTTGTTGCTCATCATCTTATCGGGGTGGAATCATGACACAACAATTTGCCGTGGCATCAGTTTTTCTTGATGAGATGACCAAGATAAATCTAGAATGGCACACAGAAGAGGATCAAGTTTCACCTCTAAGTATTTGGTTGACTAAAGAAAAAATGGAGAAGAATCAAGAGCGTGATGAGAACATGGCAAAAATGATGACCCAAATGGATTTGTTCACAAAACATGTCATGGGATGTGGCTATAAGGCTGTGAATGCGGTTGGTGCTAATAGTGGATTGAGTCCGAATGATGCACAATTTGAAGCTATGTACAATGAAGAGGTACAATTTTAGTCGAACCAAGTGGTTGGTTCTCATCCGAGCTATCCAAGGCCGGGCAGGAATCAAGGTTGGAAAAAATATGGTGATTGTGGTTGGAAAGATAGAGATGGAGATTGCCCTGATTGGGGAAAAATTTGGAGAGACGGGGATGCTGATAGAGATCGTTACATACCTCCTCATGATCACCCAAAGTCCAAGGAACCCCATGCTGATCCCGAAAGTTTTCGAAATTAGGATATGCTTGCTCGCATTCTAAACAAGGTAGAAGGGTCGGACAAAGTGCTCAAGGAGATGAAAGCTGATTTTTCTTCATTGAACCAAAGGGTGACCTCTTTTTCGGTTTCCATTAAACAACTTGAGACCCAAATAGGTCAAATCTCGGAACACTTAAATCCAAGACCAAAACGAGGTCTTTCGAGTGATACCTTGGTTAATCTAAAAAATGACAACTTATAGAAGTTTGTAATTACCCATCAGCGAAATTGATAATTGATCACCCACTCACTCCTTAGGTTCCATCTCTAATTGGTAAAACCCCGTGTAGATCATGAATGCCCCCAGCTGAGGGAAATTCTATCTTCCATGTGACAGGAACTATGCATCAGCTGTTGCAGATAAAAGGGTTCTTTGGGGGACTTGCTTATGAGGATCCCCATGACCACATTCGAATTTTTTTTGATGTATGTGGCCCTTTCTCATTCAAGAACATCAACCAAGTGTCAATTCGACTACGCTTGTTTCCTTTTTCTTTGGCAGGGGAAGCAAAGAAATGATTGGCTGAACTACCAAGCGACTCAATTACTTCTTGGGCGGAGCTCACGGAGGCGTTCCTTGAATGTTTCTTCCCTCCCTCGAAGATGGTGAAGCTGCGAGAGGGCATTCAAAATTTCAAGCGTATTGATGGTGAACCTATTCATGAAACTTTGTTGAGGTTTCAAAAGTTGCTTCTTCAATGTCCTACTCATGGCTTACCGGAAAATGTGCTCTTACAATATTTCTACTGAAGTCTCAATTTCGTCAACAAGGTTTTTGTTGATCATCTTATCGGGGTGGAATCATGACACAACAATTTGCCGTGGCATCGGCTTTGCTTGATGAGATGACTAAGATAAATTGAGAATGGCACACCAGAGAGGATCAAATGTCACCTCTAAGTATTGGGTTGACTAAAGAACAAATGGAGAAGAATCAAGAGCAAGATGAGAACATGGCCAAAATGATGACCCAATTGGATTTGTTGACAAAACATGTCATGGGAGGTGGCTATAAGGCTGTGAATGCGGTTAGTGCTAATAGTGGATTGAGTCCGAATGATGCACAATTTGAAGCTATGCATAATGAAAAGGACTACACCGTCACTGAACAAGAGTTATTGGCTGTGGTGTATGCTTTTGAAAAGTTTAGAGCCTATTTGTTGGGAACAAAGGTTGTGGTACACACCGACCATGCAACTATACGTTACTTGATGGTCATGAAGGATGTAAAACCAATATTGATTCGATGAGTGCTATTGTTGCAAGAGTTGGACTTTGAAGTCAAGATCGAAAAGGGTGTGAGAATCAAGTGGCAGACCATTTATCGAGGCTTGAAACGAGTGAGGTTGTCTCCGGTGAAAAAGATATTGAAGAAGCATCCCCCAATGAGTCGGTGATGATTGTGTCAACGGGTACCACTCCTTTGTATGCTGATTTTGCCAATTATTTTGTAGGTGGAATACTTCTGGATTGGTTGAAATTTTACCAACGCAAGAGATTCCTTTTGGATGTGAAGAAATATTTCTGGGATGAACCTTATCTATTCCGGGAGTGTGCTGATCATATAATTAGAAGATGTGTCTCGGAGATTGAGGTAGATGCCATTCGTAATGCTTGCCATGCGTCAACGGTTGGTGGACATCATAGTGGGGTGCATACAATTGCTAAAGTTTTGTAAAGTGGTTATTATTGGCCGACGTTGTATCAAGATGTGAACTCCTTTGTCAGAAAGTGTGCTCAATGTTAAAAGCAAGGAGGAGTATCGCGAAGGCATGAACTCCCACTTACTCCTACCTTAGAGGTTGAGTTGTTTGACGTATAGGGAATCGACTTCATGGGACTTTTTGTGAGTTCTTATGGGAACAAATATATCTTACTAGCTGTTAACTACGTCTCTAAATAGGTAGAGGTTATGGCCTTACCTAACTGATGAGTTGATAGTTTCGACTCATTTAGAGCTTCATGTGTTCTAAATTTGTGTCCTTAATGCCCATTTTGTACTCATAACTAATAATAAATCGTTTATGTGCAACAAGTTGAGCTTTGGAATGAGGCAAGGACAAGATATGGCAAAAAGAAGCTGAAAAGTTGCAAAATTGAAGGAACAAGAAGGTTGAAACTCGCCAAAGGCAACTCGGCAACATGCCTAGTGGACAATGTATCGCCTAATATTCAAGTAGACAAGGAGAAGATCTACGTCAAGTAGGCGAGCTGGGGAACCAGACGGTGAGTCGCCGATCAGAACGGCGAGCCCGATGTTCATCGCCAAATGTTCCAGGATGAAATCCATAATGAAGTCAAGTACTAAAAGGCTAGAATAGGCAATTCGACGCATCGCCGAGTGGAAGGGCGAGCCCGACTTACGCCGCCGAATGCTTCGACACTTGAAAATGTGTGAAAATTTTGGGAAAGAATAAATAGAAAATTTTGAATTAAATTGAGTATGGAGTAATTGAGAGGAGAACCAGAACTCGAACTTAGAAAGTACATTGCACTTTGGGTGATTTTTGTTAACTATTCTTGTGGTTTCTTGGGAATTGATACATTGGGTATAATTTTAGTTGATTGTATTTGTTGTTTGAAGACCTGGGAAATCAATGGCTAACATTTTTGGTAACTATTTCTTCATTCTTTCTATGATTGGCTAAAACCCCAATGCCTTAGGAATGTGATTATGTGTTCAATTACCTAATTAGCTTATGGGTCTTATGGATTGATGCATTAAATGCTGATTTAGAATGGGTTCAATTGTTAAGTGATGTTGTCATCTTATGAATTGAAGTTGCAAATTCAGTTCTAGTATATATCTCTCTGTATGCTTGTAGAAGATGCCTTTTAGTGGAATTAGCAATTGATGATTATATGACTTATTGCTTGTACTATCTAGCTTGTTAAAGTGGGTTGAATTAAGGTATAAGATTGTTCCCTAATTGTAATGCCTGTTCAGGATTGATAAAACCCAATTGAAAGCATGATAGTTAATTGTAAAATAGCTATCATAATTGTAATTTTTCCTACCCATTGTGATTCAACATAATTAAGAAATCCGTGATGACCCATTTAATGAAATTAGTAATTGCACACTCACGCATCCCTAAGGTCCCATTTCTCATTGGTTAATTTCCTTTTTAATTCGTGTTTGTTAAAATCAATCATTCAAAACTCCTCTTATCTGATAATTGAAACTTCGAAGATTTACATTATGCATTGTTTTAACCTTCAAAAAGTTAGATCACTTAAGTACTTCATATTTGAATTATGTATTAAGATCATTCTTCGTGGGATCGACCCCAACTCCTCGTTGGGTATATATTGCTAGAGACCGCCTAAATCTTGAATTGTGATAAGTGTAGTTGAGCGTTATTAAAAATAGCGCCGTTGCGAGGGAATGGTGTTTAGAATTCTTGTATCGAAGTGTTTTAGTGAACTAGTTTGATTGTAGTCGAATTTACTTATTAGTCTTTTCGTTGTTTATTTTCAACAGGTGAAAACATGAGTGAAGTTAGTAGTGTTATTGATCAGAATGATGATGTGCATCGTGTGCATGATGACGTTGGTAATTTGAATGACTTCAATGCTGGTCAAGTCGGAAGTGCTGGAGCCATACGCTTGCCCCCTACTGTGGGTAATGCTATCTTTCATGTGACCGGGACCATGCTTCAGGTGTTGCAAATCAAAGGATTCTTTGGAGGACTTGCTCATGAGGATCCCCACTAGCATATCCAGAAATTTCTTGATGTGTGTAGCCCTTTCACGTTCAAGAACATCTCTCAAGAGTCAATCAGACTTCGGTTGTTTCCCTTCTCTCTAACTGGGGATGCAACGAAGTAGTTGGCTGAACTACCAAGAGATTCAATTACTTCTTGGGTGGAACTTACGGAAGCATTCCTTGAACGATTCTTTCCCCCTTCGAAGATGGTGAAGTTGAGATATGTTATTCAGAACTTCAAGAGACTTGATGGTGAACCAATTCATGAGTCATGGCTTAGGTTAAAAAAACTCCTTCTACAATGTCCTACTCATGGTTTACCTGAAAATGTGTTGTTGCAATACTTCTACCGTAGCCTTGATTCGGTGAACAAGTCTATTGCTGATCGTTTAATCCAAGGTGGAATCATGAAACAACTATTTCTTATTGCGTCAACGTTGCTTGATGATATGACTAAAATCAACCTGGCATGGCACACAAGAGAAGACCAAGTATCACCTCTTATGGTCGGAATGACTAAGGAACAAATTGAGAAAGACCAAGAGCGTGATGTGAATATGGCTAAGATGATGACCCAGATGGATTTATTGACAAAGCATGTTATGGGTGCGGGTTCCAAAGTCATGAATGTTGTTGCTATGAGTCCGGATGATTCTAAATTTGAAGCCATATACAACGAAGATGTCCAATTTGTGTCGAATCAAATGGTGGGTTTTCGTCTGAGCTATCAAATTCTGGGTGGGAATCAAGGTTGGAACAAAGAACAAGGTGGTGGTTGGAGAGACAATCGGGAGTGGCGTGATCGAGGTGCCAATTGGAGAGATGGTGAGAGAGATCGGTATGTGCCTCCACATGATCGTCCCAAAGTTACCGAACCAAAGGTTGATCGTGAAAGCTTTAGGACTAAAGATATGCTTGATCGTATTTTGCACAAGGTGGAATGTTCGGACAAAGGACTCAAGAAGATGAAGGTTGATTTCTCTTCTCTAAATCAAACAGTGACTTCTCACTCTGCTTCAATTAAACATCTTGAATCATAAATGGTCAAAATATCCACTCAATTGAATCAAAGACCAAACGGTGGCCTTCCTAGTGACACATTAGCTAACCCAAAGAATGAGAATGCTCAGTTTATGGCAGTTGCGACGCGAAGTGGCAAAGTTTTGGGTAGTGATGTGGTTGAGGTCGATGGGGCTAAACGGAGTACAATTCCACCTATTGTGAATGGTGATGATGGCCTTGATGATGATGTGAACAATGATGTTCCCGACAAAAATGTTGATTCAACGAATGATGTTAATCTTGGTGGAACTACTACGTCAAAGGTGGGGGATATGTCTAAATCATTTTCTCAAAAGTCGTTGCCTAAAATTAACCCTCCATTCCCACAAAGGTTGAAGAAGACAGATGACAATGCAAACTTTCAAAAGTTTATCTCCATTTGTAAGTCTCTCTCTATAAATCTTCCATTGGTGGATGTATTAATAGAGATGCCGGGATATGCTAAGTTTATGAAGACATTAGTCACGATAAAGAGAAGTTTGCACTTTGACATGGTTGAAGTATCCCATAGTTGCAGCCCTATTGTGTCAAATGTGGTTGCAAAAAAGGATGATCCGGGAGGGTTGACGATACCTTGCACTATTGGAGTGTTAACATTTGCCAAAGCTTTGTGTGATTTGGGAGCCAGTATTAAATCGATGCCATATGCTATTATCAAGCAACTTGGGGTAGGTGAGCCTAAGTCAACCACAATGCGACTTCTCATGGCTGATCGTTCTATTAAGCGACCTATCGGTGTTCTTTATGATATTTTGGTAAAGGTTGACAAGTTCTTATTTTCGGCAAATTTTGTTATTCTTGATTGTGAGATGGGTGCCGAGATCCCTATTATTCTTGGTAGACCATTCTTGTCAACCGGGAGAGCACTTTTCGACGTGGAGAGCGGCGATTTGAAATTTAGAGTTAATGAAGAGGAAGTTACTTTTAACATATGCAAGTCTATGAAGAAACCAAGTGACCTCCATGTGGTGTAAGTTATTGATGTGATCGATGAAGCGGTTGCTAGTATTGGTGAAGTTTCATGCATTGGTGAATCTTTGTCTACTGTTCTCTTGAATTATGATGGGGAAGAGGTCAAAAATTATGGTGAAGTGGTGGCTGCTCTATTGGGTTTAGGTTCTTACTCAAAAACTCCTTTGAAGCTTGATATTGATTTGAAGAACAGAGAAAGTCCTCACGCGAAGCCATACATTGAAGCACCCCCGAAGCTTGAATTGAAAGCTCTTCCTTCCCATTTTTTGTATGTATTTTTGGGGGCTGATAACACCTTGCCGATCATTATTGCGGCTGACCTACATGAATGGCAGGTACAAGAACTTTTAGTGTGCTAAAAAGATTTATCAAAGTGATTTTCTAGGCAACTCTTGATATTATGGGTATTCCTCCCGGTATTTGCACACACAAGATTCAATTGGAAGTCGAATGTAAACCCAGCGTAGAGCACCAAAAGAGGTTGAATCCTCCAATGCAAGAAGTGGTTATGTGGGAAATCATCAAGTGGTTAGATGCGGGTGTGGTTTACCAAATTGCTGATAGCAAGTGGGTGAGCTCAGTACAATGTGTCCCAAAGAAGGGCCGTATAATGGTAGTCCCGAATGAAAAGGGTGCACTTGTACCCATGTTACCTGTTACAGGTTGGCATGTATGTATGGTCTATCAGAAGCTAAATGTAAGTACGGAGAAATATCATTTTCCAATGCCTTTCATGGACCAAATGTTAGAACAACTTTTAAGGTGTGGATGGTATTGCTTCCTTGATGGGTATTCAGGGTATAATCAAATATACATAGGTTCGAAAGATCAAGACAAGACTACTTTCACCTATCCCTATGGAACATTTGCATTTAAACGAATGCCTTTTGGGTTGTGTAATGCACCGGCAACGTTCCAAAGGTGTATGTTGTCTATTTTTGCTGATATGGTTGAGGACTCAATGGTGGTTTTTATGGATGATTTTTCCGTTTTGGGAGACTCATTTGAAGAATACCTTGAACATTTGGGAAAAGTCCTAAATAGATGTGTTGAAACAACCTTGTATTCAATTGGGAGAAATGTCACTTTATGGTGAAAGAATGGATTGTTTTGGGACATAAAATTTCGAGTGACAGTATACAAGTAGATCAAGCCAAAGTGGAGGTTATTTCTAAGTTACCTCCCCCTATCTCGGTTAAAGGTGTCCGAAGCTTCTTCGGACATGCGGGATTCTACTGGAGGTTTATAAAGGATTTCTCTAAGATAGCTCATCCTCTTTGCAAGCTCCTTGAGAATGACAATATTTTTATGTTTGATGAAGCCTTTATGACTGCTTTTCAGTGTCTAAAAGAGAAACTCATGTCGGCTTCGGTCATCGTTGCTCTAGATTGGAATAGCCCATTTGAGCTAATGTGTGATGCTAGTGGTGTAGCCTTGGGGTGTTGTACTTGGCCAATGAAAAAGCAAGTTATTTCATCCAATCTATATGCAAGCAAGACTTTGAATGTAGCTCAAAAGAACTACACCGTCACTGAGCAAGATTTATTAGCTGTGGTGTTTGCATTAGAAAAGTTTATGGCCTATTTATTGGGAACTAAGGTAGTGGTGCACACTGACCATGCGGCTATACACTACTTAATGGCCAAAAAGGATGCAAAATCGAGACTGATTCGATGGGTGCTATTATTGCAAGAGTTCGATTTTGAGGTCAATGGCCAAAAAGGATGTGAAAATCATGTGGCTGATCATTTATTGAGACTTCAAACAAGTGTTGGTGTTTTCGGTGACAAGGATATTGAAGATGCCTTTCCCGATGAGATAGTAATGATGGTATTGTTGGTTCAGTTCCTTGGTATGCTGATTTTGTCAATTATGTGGTGTGTGGAATTATTCCCGATGGGCTGAAATTCTATTAACCCAAGAGGTTCCCCTTTGATACGGAGAGGTATTTTTGGGATGAACCTTATCTATTCTGGGAATGTGCTGATCATATAATTAGGAGATGTGTACCGGAGGTTGACGTAGATGCTATTCTTGGTGCATGCCATGCATCTCCTGTTGGTGGACACTATAGTTGGGTGCGTAGAGCTGTCAAAGTGTTGCAAAATTGTTATTATTTGCCAACATTGTATCAAGATGCAGATTCTCTTGTCTGCTGGTGTATTCAATGTCAAAAGCAAGGAGGAGTGTCACATAAACATAAGCTTCCCCTTACACCAATCCTTGAGGTTGAATTGTTTGATGTGTGGGGAATTGACTTTATAGGCCCTTTCATAAGTTCTTATGGGAACAAATATATTTTGGTTGTCCTTTATTATGTGTCTAAGTGGATAGAGGCTCTAGCTTTACCCAACAACGAAGGAAGAAGTCTCATTACATTCCTCAAGCGATATATTTTCACAAGGTTTTGCACCCCACGAGCAATTATTAGTGATAGGGGCTCTCCCTTTTGCAACCGGTTGTTCGCATCATTATTGAGCAAATATGGAGTAAAGCACAAGGTTGCAACCCCTTATCATCCACAAACGAGTGGGTAGGTTCAAGTGTCAAACTGAGAAATTAAAGGGATTTTGGCAAAGACCATTAATGCAAATCGATCTGATTGGTCCCGGAAGTTAGATGACGCTCTTTGGGCATATAGAACTGCTTTCAAGACCCCAATCGGTATGTCTCCATATCAGTTGGTGTTCGGTAAATCTTTCCATCTACCAATGGAACTTGAGCATAAGGCTTCGTGGGCTTTGAAAACCATGAATTTGAATTGGGATGCGGTATCAAGAATCGGGTTGACCAACTTCATGCTTTTGAGGAGTTTCATCTTTGAGCTTTCGAGAGTTCAGCTCTTTATAAGGAGAAAATGAAAAAGTGGCATGATGCCAAGTTATTTCATCGAGAGTTTAAGGTGGGTGATCGTGTGCTACTCTACAATTCTCGTTTGAGACTCTTACTAGGTAAGCTCCAGTCTAAGTGGTCAGGCCCTTTTGAAGTGAATCGTGTGTTTCACAATGGGCTATTGAAGTGAAAGGTGGAAATGGGTTGTTCTTTAAAGTGAATGGTGAAAGGCTGAAACTCTACTTTGGAGAGGCTCCCATTTTGTGAGTGATTGATGTGGTCTACTTGAATGATGCGTGAAAGCATGTCCACGTTGTGCCGCGACGTTAAATAAAGCGCTTCTTGAGAGGCAACCCAAGTTTTATTTTAGTGTTTTCGAATAACGTGTGTTGGTTGTGTAGGTTGGAGTATCAACTTTCAAGTCATGGCTAATAGGCAAAGAATTGAACCACTCGGCGCATCGCCCAAAGAGCCCTAGGATCGCCTAAATTCATCAACAATTGAAGGCTGAAGTTGAAGGCTACACTGGAAGATTAGGCGATCCAACTGCTCACTCGGCACGTCGTCGAGTGGATCGGGGAGCCTGATCTAGCTCACCTTTTGAACATGCAAAATAGCCTGGGCTCTTGTGATATTTGATGAGGTTTTAAATCATTCAGCATGTCACCGAGTGGATCGGCGACGTTAATACCATCACCCAATAGGGCGCGAACTAAAGGGTTTTTAATCTTTTCAAATCCAAATTTTCAGCATACTTGAAATTTTCATCGTCTCCTCCCATACCCGCACACTTTTGCATTTTCATTAGCATATTTGTTGTATTTAGCTTTTATTGGAGCGTTCTGGACTTGTCCCCGTTCCCCATTTCATCAATGTTGCATCGTAGTGTCTGCATTGGGGTTAGTTTTCTTAGGTTTCAAATTTTGTAAGCCATTTTTGTTAATTCCACTTGCGAATAGATGGCTACTTGATTTTATGCATGATTGTATGTCTTGATTGCCGCCTGTTAGTTCGATTGTGTGAATTGGGTTGAGCATGCTTAATTTTAGTACTTTTCGACCTTTGCTGATATGGGTAATCGTATTTAGTTATTGTAAATTGTGATTTGTGATGGGTGAAGTTGAGTAGCCCCAAAGTCAATCGAATGGCTTGAATTTGCCCAATGATTGATTTGGTGACGTCTCTCTTCAGGGAAAATCGTCATTTTATTGTTTTCGAATCGAATTTGGGGAAATCTGAGTACCCCAAGTAGAAATTGGGTGTGGGTCTAATCTAATTAGTGTTATTTGAGCCTTAATTGTTGTGTATTGGGCTGTTAGTTGAAAATCGTTAAAAAAATTGGGGGGATGATGCATTGAGTTGAGTCGGCGAGCTAAGTTGGTCTCGTCGTCCTGATCGGCGCGTCGACTATTGCACTCGCCAGGTGAACTCGACGGATCACCGAGTAGAGTTTTCATTGCCCTTTATGCCTGAATTTTGCCTGGTTTGATTATGTTATTTTAGGCGATGCCCCTCTTGCTCAACCAATAGCTTAGGCAACTCGCCGACCTGATCGGCGAGTCTTTCTGCAAATTTTTCTGGTTGACCATGTTCTGACCCGTTTTGATCGATTTTAGTGTTTGGTTGTTTTTTTTGACAGATATGCCTCGCCAAAAGGTTGTCGCTCAGAAACCTCCTTGGAAGTGAGCTAGGGGAATTGAAATTGCTTCGGAAGTTGATAGACCACGGCCACAACGAACTCAAAAAAACCAACAAAATGGGAAAGGCAAGAATGTGGTCTTGGAGAGTCCATCCTCGGATTGTGAAGAACTGTCTATCCAGTTCACTTCCACGAAATTCAAAAGTTCTGAAGATGAGGAGTCCGGGACTCCTATTAGCGAGATTCTAAAACGGACATGTGTCGAGTTGCGGTCCAAGAATTTACATGACCCGTTAGCTAGGGTCAACACCTCCACTGCAAGACCTGAGTCTCCGACAGCTTCTACTCCTGACCCTGCTGCTCCAGGTCCACTTTCGGCCCCTGGTCAGCTCCCGAGGTCCATGAACAGGTTGAAAGCCGAGGGTTTACGCGTAATCCTCAAGGAAAAAAGGTTGTTCACTGATGGGGTGATGGACATGTATCCACAGATTTGGGAAACTCTTCGAGTCCACAGGTTCCAGATCTTCACCAAGCCCCGGAGCCCTTACGTGCCTACATGGGTCCAGGAATTCTATGTTGCCTACTCCACTTTGATCCCGAGAGTCAAAAAGTTGGCGCAGTCAATGAAACCAGTTGATTTTGTTATGGTGTGTGGGAAGAAGGTGAAGTATAGCAAGACTGAGCTAATGAGGTCCTCGGTTGCACATTCGGGTATCAACATTCATTGCCCGACAAGATCAAGGGTACTTTGGAGACCTTTAAGGGGTGGTTGGCTCTGTTAATTAGTGATGCCTCCCCCTGGTGGTTAGATGTTGGGGCCATCATCGATAGAAAGGACCTCAATATTGTTGCGAGATATTGGTTTGGATTTATGAGTAGTACACTCATGCCTTCACAGAATGAGTCGATTTTTTCGCATCAGAAGGCCGCCCTCTTGGGTTGTATTATCGCTAGACAGTTACTGAATCTTGGGATAATCATCTAGTGTAAGATGTTGATGAGAGCTAAATAGTAGCACACCTCCCTTCCATTGCCGATCTTGATTAGTGAGTTGTGTAGGCGGGCTGGTGTTCTGTTCGACACAAAGACTGATGTTGAGGACACTTCGATCTTGTATTGTGACATTCGGAGGATCGAGGCTGATTATTTGAAAGATGAGGCCAAGAGGAGGAGGAGATCACCGGTAGACAAGTCTCCGGCGGTGGATATCGAGGCCATGGAGACTGGTTCTCCCACTCCCACATTTGAGCCGAAAGGTGTTCCTATCTCTGATGCTCCTGCCACATCCACTCCGATGCCAGGCCCCTCTTCTGCCCCTGTACCAGCTACAGCTCCTGGTGCCCAGCCTTTGAAAGAGGCCATGATCATCAAGATCGGGCACCTTGCCCATTTTGCGGATGTACGAGTTTCTCGGGTCGAGACAGCTGTTCCGAGATTGATTGAGCGTGCTTTAGCTACCGGACATGCCCCCATTTGAGCAGATTGGCTGATCAGCGCCAAACTATTACAGCTCATGGGGAGGCTTTGGAGGCCCTCACCTCTAGAGTTGAGGCGTGTGAGCAGAAATAGGGTGCTTCTACTGACTTGATAGCCATCCGCACCGATATTACTTATTTGAGGAGAGACATGGACGAGCTGAGTTCCACATACATTAACATGCTTAGGGTAGTGTGGATGTGCAAGAGGGTACGAGTACCGATGTTTCTCCACCTACCATCACCGGTGTTGCTCCGACAGCTGATGATGAGGGTGCGTCTGATTCACCTGAGACGGATGAGAAGGACCTTTCTTTGAGGGATCGAGAGGTGTATGTGGATCTCAAGGATCTAGAGGATTATGTGGTCCGAGCTGCAACTGCCGATTCTCTCTGGGAGACATCGATGATTGGGTCGAGTGGGATCCGATAGACGGAGGAGAGTGTATAGGGCACTGATGCCCAGGTTGATGACACACCGCCGGCATAGCGGGACAGGGACCTTTTGTTACACTTCCTTTATCTTTAGTTTTTATGTTTATTTTGTTATTTCGCATTGAGGACACTGCTTTGTCTTTTTGGTGGGGGTGGTGTTTTTCCCAACCTCGTTTGGTTATTGGTTTGATTGTTGTTTTGTTTTGATTTTGGATGTTATTTTAATTGAAAGAAATGATTTTGATTTCTCGTGATATCTCTCTTTACTTATCATTGTTGATTTTGTGCTGAATGAATGCTGGCAGTTCTCTTGTACTTTTAAGTGTCGATTGTGTTCAATATCGATGACTTGAATAGTGCTCTTGATTGAACGATATGTTGTTGTGCGTCTAACGAAGTAAATTAGAGTTGCATAGTCTTGTGTAAACTCTTTGCCTCTTGTTGTGACTAGCGAATTGTCGATGATGAGTCTGACAATGCCTGTTGAACTCAAGCTTGACTCGTAGAGTTGTGATCCACAATTGTGTTTGAATGCCATGTGTGGTGAGCTTTACTTGAAAGGTGTGTATGATGATGCCTATAACTTGCCCTGGTAGTCCAATTGACTAAGCATTGGTGTATCTGGGAAATGATCTTAGGCATACGTTGTTTAGGGTGAACCTAATTTCTATACCTTTGTTGACCACCTTGTGAGTGTGTGAACCCAGCTTTTCACCTTTTGAGCCTATCCCTTTTCTTTGAATGAAACCATAAATGCAAAAACCTTAGCTTTTTATTTGATAATGCCATATCTTGCTCACCTATAACCTTCGTGAAGTATTGGTTAGTTTAAATAGCCAACTTAGGCAAAAATCCTAAGTTGGGGGTGTGGTGAGAATGAAGAAAGAAATTGAGCTAGAGGTTCGTGAGCTTGAGTTTTTTAAAAGTTGTTTGTGAAAAAGATGGAACCCCTCCATATATAAAAAAAAGAAAAAAGAAAAGAGATTCAAATAAGATAGTGTCGTAATGCATTAATTCAAAAACGAGAAGGGGTGTTCCTAAAAATGTATTATTTGCAGCAAAGTGACAAATGATCATTTGAGAAGTTGAAGAGTGGGAAGAAAGGGAGAAAGAGGTAAATTGGGAACCATGCTTCACGAAGGTACATCCACTAACATAAAAGTGATCATACCTTGAGCCCCAGCCCCATTACAAGCCTCTAAAGTCCTTTTTGATCTTGCATGAACTTTGTGAATGTTAGATGGAAAATCCGGGCAAGCCTATGGGTAGAGTTGTGCATACTTTTTCTCTTTTGAGAGTGTGAGTTTTGTGTTGATTCCGAAGTGTTGATCTTAAATTGACTTGGTGAGAGGATGGAAATTTTCATGGTGTAAGGGCATTCGAATATTCTTGTGGGCATGAATTTGCGTTTAAAGTGAGCACTTGTTAGCTTAGACTTTAATTGATGATGGCAAGTAAAAATTTGATGCATTTAGTGTACATTTGATCCTTGTATCTTAGATTTATCCTTGTGTGCATTTTCATGTGGATTCTCAAGGAGCACTGTTTGTAGACATCCCTATTGAGCTCATTGATCTCTTGTTTTACTTGAGGACAAGCAAAAGTTTAAGTTAGAGGTGTTGATGAGTCGGTAGTTTTGACTCATTTAGAGCATCATGTGTACTAAATTGGTGTCCTTAATGCCCATTTTGTACTCATAACTAATAATAAATCGTTTATGTGGAGCAAGTTGAGCTTTGGAATGAGGCAAGGGCAAGATAAGGTAAAAAGAAGCTGAAAAGTTTCTAAATTGAAGGAACAAGAAGGCCGAAGCTCGCCAAAGGCAACTTGGCGACATGCCTAGTGGACAGTGTATCGCCTAAAGTTCTAGTAGACAAGGAGAAGATCTAAGTCAAGTCAACGAGCTGGGGAACCAGATGGTGAGTCACTAATCAAAAATGGTGAGCCCGATGTTAATCGCCTAATGTTCTAGGATGAAATCACTACTGAAGTCAAGAACTAAAAGGTGATAATAGGCAATTCGGCACATCGCCAAGTGGAAGGGCGAGCCCGACTTACGTTGCTGAATGCTCCGACATTTGAAAATGTGTGAAATTTTTTGGAATGTATAAATAGAAATTTTGGAATTAAATTGAGCATGGAGTGATTGAGAGGAGAACCAGAATTCGAACTTAGAAAGTGCATTGCACTTTAGGTGATTTTTGTGATCTATTCTTGTGGTTTCTTGGGAATTGATACATTGGGTATAATTTTAGTTGATTGTATTTCCCGTTTGAAGACCTAGAAAATCAATGACTAACAGTTTTGGAAACTATTTCTTCATTCTTTCTATGATTGGCTAAAGCCCCAATGCCTTAGGGGTGTGATTATGTGTTCAATTACCTAATTAGCTTGTGGGTCTTATGGATTGCTGCATTAAATGCTGATTTAGAATGGGTTCAATTGTCAGGTCATGTTTTCATCTTATGAATTGAAGTTGCAAATTCAGTTTTAGTTTATATCTCTTTGTATGCTTGTAGAAGATGAATTTGAGTGGAATTAGCAATTGATGATTGGATGAGTTATTGCTTGTACTACCCAGCTTGTTAAAGTGGGTTGAATTAAGGTATAAGATTGTTCCCTAATTGTAATGCCTGTTGGGGTTTGATAAAACCCAATTGAAAGCATGATAGTTAATTGTAAAATAGCTTTCATAATTGTAATCTTCCCTACCCATTGTGATTCAGCATACTTAAGCAATCCATGAAGACCCATTTAGTGAAATTAGTAATTGCACACTCACACATCCCTAAGGTCCCATTTCTCATGGTTTAAATTCCTTTTTAATTCGTGTTTGTTGAAGTCAATCAGTCAAAACTCCTTTTATCTGATAATTGAAACTTTGAAGATTTACATTATGCATCGTTTTAACCTACAAAAAGTTAGATCACTTTAATACTTCATATTTGAATTCTGTATTTAGACCATTCCTCATGGGATCGACCCCAACTCTTCATTGGGTATATATTGCTAGCGACCGCCTACATCTTGAATCATGATAGGTGTAGTTTAGTGTTATGACTAACAATGAAAGAAGAAGTGTGGTAACTTTCCTCAAGCGGTACATTTTCACAAGTTTTATCACCCTGCAGACAATTATTAGTAATGGAGGCTCTCAGTTTTATCTGCCAAATTTTTGCATCTTTGCTGAGCAAATATGGTGTCAGGCATAAGTTGGTACCCCTTACCATCCGCAAACAAGTGGACAAGTGGAATTGTCAAACCGGGAGATAAAAGGGATTTTGGCCAACACAGTTAATGCAAATCAATCCGATTGGTCCCAGAAGTTGGATGATGCTCTTTGGGCATATAGAACCGCATTCAAGACTCCGATTGGGATGTCCCCATATCAATTGGTACTTGGAAAAGCTTTTCATCTGGCGGTTGAACTTGAGCATAAGGCATTGTGGGCTTTGAAGTCCATGAACTTGAATTTGGAGGACGCATCCAAGGATCGTGTTGCCCAACTCCATACTTTGGAAGAGTTTCGGCTTCGTGCCTTCGAGAGTTCAGTTCTTTATAAGGAAAAAATAATGAAGTTGCATGATATCAACATTCTTCGTCGTGACTTTAAAGTTTCTGATTGTGTGTTACTCTATAACTCTCGTTTAAGACTCTTCCAATGAAAACTCAAGTCTAAATGGTCAGGTCCATTTAAGGTGAATCTTATGTTTTAAAATGGGGCAATTGAAGTTGAAAATGATAGTGGGTCGATGTTCAAGTTGAATGGACAATGACTTAAGCTTTACTTTGGAGAGTGCCCCATTGTGACGTTGGTTGATGTGGTGTATTTGGAAGATGCTTGAAGGCATGTCCACGTCGTGCCACGACGTTTAATAAGGCGCTTCTTGGGAGGCAACCCAAATTTTTATTTTTAGTTGTTTGAATAAAGTTTGTTGGTTTTGTAGGTTGGAGTCATATTTCAATAAAAATATGGAAAGGCGAGGGGCTGGACTACTTGGCAAGTCACCAAATTGCCCCCATTATCGCCCAACTTCATCGCCCCTTTGACAGCCAGTAGGATGGATCTCTTCGAAATTTTAGTGAGCTGAGGGTCAACTCGGTGTGTCGCCGATAGTTCGGCGAGCCTGATCTGGATCGCCCTATGGACCCCCTTGAAGACTGGTTCCTCTATTGATTTTGGTTAGTGGAAACCCATTAGGCGCGTCGTCGATCCGTTCGGCGACGCTAATTCCATCGCCTAATGGGGCGCGAACTGAACGGTTTATAGCTTTTCAAATGCAAATCTTATTTTTGTTTGGCATTTTCGACTTCCCTACTCATTCCGTCATACTTTAGTATTTATCTTTTGCACTTTATCTCGTATTTGTTGATCTTGGAGTGTTGATTGGACTCGTTTCCCCTCCCCTTTGGCGTGCTTGATTATTGATTGCCTTCTTTTGAGGTTGGTGCCCCTTGATCTTCTTATTTTCATATTGTTTTGATGTGCGATATTGATCTCCTGATGGGTAATTCGTTGATTAGTTGTTTGCATGCCTAGAATTGATGTCGTGTACTTCGTTTGCTAACATTTGAATTCGAGCATGTCTAATTTTGTGCGATTTAGTCCTTAATTTTTGGGGGTAGTTATTGATTTTTGATTGTTGAATATTGGATAGTTTGTTAGTGAAGTTTGAGTAGCCCGATGTAACACCTCAGATTTTAAAAGAAGAAAGTTGCAGGATTTTAAAAAAAATCTTGTGCCAGCACTGACGGAGCCACCTACGAACCATAGGTCGACTTACGGTCCATAGGTGGGAACCCGTAGGTTGCAGGACAAATTTTTTCAAAATGTCAAGTTTTAGGATTCCATTGACGGTTCACCAGGATGGCCCGTCATTCCATCAACAAGTAGTAGATAGGTCTCGGAGGTCACTTTCAGATGGAGTGAAATTTTGAGGGTTGAAGATGGGATTGACTGCTTGTATGTACAATCCGTAAGTGGACCAATGGACCGTACATGGCAACCGTCATTAGAAGCCCAAAAATTTCTAGCTTCTGAATCCCATCGACGGTTGGACAGGACGGTTTGTAATTGGACCTACGGACCGTCGTCACCATCCGACAGTTTTTTTTCTTTGGGTCTTTTGGTCTTTTTCCTAATTAATCTATTCCTAATTTAAGTTGGTTAAGCTCTAATCGTAGGCCCTATATAAAATTTCTAAGAGTAATTCTATTCATTCTAAATCACTTCCAAATTCCCTCCAAAGTCTTTCCCCAAATATTTCTCCCTCTAGAAGCTTGAAGAAGAAGAAGGAGAATCTAGGGTTTCAAGATCAAGCCTCCTAATCCTATATTGCTAGTGGGTTTTTGGCATCAAGGTATGATAAATTTCACCTATGGAATGCTTTCCTCCATGGGGTTCCTAAATTCTCCAATTTTGTAAAGTTGGATTCTCCAATTGAAATTAGGGTTTTCTTCTATCTCATGGGTTCTTTCCAATTATGATCTAATTGATTGGCTTAAGTCCTTTTATGCATGAATTGAGTTAATTGCATGTTTTTAAGTTGAGTTACCATGAACCCATGTGAAATCCATGATTTCTATACTTTGATCCTATGATAAGGTCTTGAACTATAATCCATTAATTTCTGAAAATTATGCATGTTTTATGAAAGCAATGTTTATGACTCCAATAAGCTTATAGATGAAAGCATCTATATGTTTTATGAAGCTTGGCCACATGACATGAATAACATCTAGTTTTGCCATCAATGATTTTCGAGCTATTTTCTCAAATTATGTCTTGATTAGTATGGTAGCTAGTTATTCCATGAATGATCATAGATCACGTTTTTAAAACTACTTCCATTAGTAGTATGACATTTCTAGCATGAAATGATTGACTATGGGCCTTAAAAGCTATTATGAAAAGATCATGGATGGTGAAAGGTTTTCTCACGCATGGTCTAAGGAGCTATCCTAATGAATGAAGGGATAAGCGTCGATTACCCATGTCTATTAATGATAAGATGAACCATGATTTATGATTAATCCGTGGGAACTATGCCTAGCACCGAGTGGAAAAGAGGTGACCACCCATGTCCCATATCTATGTGCCCTCATAGGATGTTTGTCTTTGATAGACATTAGCTACTGGATCCACTTTAGCAAATGATGGTGTGTGTACGGATTCTACCTTGTCAAGTAGATTTCCCTTCTTTCGGTATGGGGGATATACCGGATTCCATGTTATAGCTCACATGGTCTATGTTGGTTAAGTCTCACTTCCCACAATAATGAACTAAGGTTACTTTCTGAAGGCTTTTTAAACATATGTTACTTCAAGATGATTTCCTTGCATTGACAAACTTAGGATTCAGAGCCCAAGGTTTTAGAAAGGTCCTAGGATGTTTCATAAGCCACGTCGAGTAGAGTCTTGTTCATGAGTGTGAAGCGCGCCACACTTTTGAATGAGAGGCTATAAGATGTTTAGGAAACTCCACTTTTTTCATCACTCAAAAATCATTTCATAGATTCTATCTCTAGAAAGATCCTTCTCCTTATCGCATTCAATTCTTTTCAGGATATGGCCCCTCGAAGAGCATATGTTAGCAGGAATGTTCGTGAGAATGTGAGGCAAGAGGTTCCTCAAGTACCGGTCAACCCTTTCTCCAAGAAAATGACTAATGATGAGTTTCGAGCCGCATTTCATGCATTGGCCCAAGGTATGACGGCCCAAGCAAATAGAGAGGTTGTGGCTCCCATGAACCCAAATATGGGTACGACAGCATCTAGAGTGACGGACTTTACTAGAATGAATCCTCCGGAGTTTCATGGTTCGAAGGTTGAGAAAGATCCTCAAGAGTTCATTGATGAGGTATACAAGGTGTTGATGTTCATGAGAGTGACGCCGGTGGAGAAGGTGGAATTGGCCGCTTACCGACTTAAAGGTGTTGCTCAAGTTTGGGTTAACTAATGGAAGGAGGAAAGAGCAATAGATGTGGGTCCTCTTGATTGGAAGAAATTTAAGGTTGCTTTCCTTGATAGATTCTTTCCCCTTGAGATGAGGGAGGCAAAAGTACTTGAGTTTATTAACCTCCGTCAAGGGGATATGAGTGTGAAAGAGTATGCCTTGAAATTCACGCAATTTTCCAAGTATTCTCCAACTATGGTTGCCGATCCAAGGGCACATATGAATAAATTTATGTCGAATGATTCCGACTTGGTCGTCAAAGAATGCCTAACTGCCATGCTTGTTAAGGAGGTGGATGTCTCTCGTTTGATGGTTCATGCACAACAAATAGAAGAAGAAAATCTTAAGGAGAAAACTAGGGATTCAAATAGGGCAAGAAGAAATGCTGGTGAATCTTCACATTCGAGGTCCAGTGGAGGAAATCGTTCTCAAGGTAATGGTTCTAGTGAGAAATGGTGGCCCGAGTGCCGGGATTGTGGAAGAAGACACAAGGATGAGTGTCTAGCCGGTTCAAATGCATGCTTTGGTTATGGAAATATGGATGATAAAATAAGGAATTGCCCTTCGATTGATAGGAATGAGGGAGATAAATGTCGGCGGGCTCGAGAAGATCATGAGGGTTCTTTGGATCTGGTAATTGGTAAGTTATGATCTTTTAGCTTGTGGTTATGCATTGTTTGATGTTGGGTGATTTATTGGCCATGGTATGACTCCATGTGTGGTTAGTGTATTTAAGGTTGACATTGAAATCCTTGTGAAACCTTCTTAAGTGTTTACGTGTTACAATGGTTCCATGGTTGTTAAGGCTTTGGTACTATGTTTGGATTGAGGGAGATGGATTCGGAAGGACTAGTGAGGTTTTCTCACAAGGGGGAGATAGTGTGCTTTGTGGTTGAAATAAGTGAGTAGAACTATGTTGATTTTGGAAGAGTTCTTTGTTTTGGTTTGGTATGTGAATAGTCGGAGGCGATGCGATATCTTAGTATCCCAATCTCTTCCTTCTACCTTCGGGTCTACCTTGAGGCCTTAGCCCCTCATAATTCACTTTTTAGGATTCTTGTGTTTCAGTCATTCTCATGTTTCCTCATGCATGCATGCTCATGAAAATTTGATTTCTCGAAGATATGATTTACCTTGATTTATTTCTTCAGGATTATGTGCATACAAGTATGAGCTGCATATAGACTTTATGAAATGATGCTTTGAACATGCTTTAGCCTGAAGTTGATGTTTCCTCCTCGGATTTGTGCATTTATGTGATTGCATTCTTGTTGGGTTGTAGATCTTGTTTCTACCCTCCTTATGATGTCTTCAGTTCCATTCGAGGATGAATATTCCCAAGGGGAAATAACGTAACACCTCAGATTTGAAAAGTAGAAAGTTGCAGGTTTTTTAAAAAAAATCTGGTGCCAGCACTAATGGAGGCCACCCACGAACCGTAGGTCGACTTACGTTCCGTAGGTGGCAGGACAAATGTTTTAAGAATGTCAAGTTTTAGGATTCCATTGACGGTTCGCCAGGACGGCCTGTCATTCCATGAACGAGTCGTAGATAGGTCTCGTAGGTCACTCTCAGACTTAGTGAAATTTTGAGGGTTGAAGATGGGATCGACAGATGGTATGTACTGTTCGTAAGTGGACCAATGGACAGTACATGGCAACCATCGTTGGAAGCCCAAAATTTCTAGCTTCTGAATCCGATAGACAGTTGGACAGGACGGTCCATAATTGAACCTACCGATCGTAGGTCACCATCCGGTAGTTATTCTTTTGGTCTTTTGGTCTTTTGGCCTTTTCCCTAATTAATCTATTCCTAATCTCTGTTGGTTAAGCCCTAATCCTAGGCCTTATATAAGACTTCTAAGCATAATTCTATTAATTCTAAATCACTTCCAAATTCCCTCCAAAGTCTTTCCCCAAATATTTCTCACTCTAGAAGCTTGAAGAAGAAGAAGGAGAATCTAGGGTTTCAAGATCAAGCCTCCTAATCCTCTATTGCTAGTAGGCTTTTTGCATCAAGGTATGATAGGTTTCACCTATGGAGTCCTTTCCTCCATAGGGTTCCTAAATTCTCTAATTTTGTAAAGTTAGATTCTCCAATTGAAATTAGGGTTTTCTTCTATATCATGGGTTCTTTCCAATTATGATCTAATTAATTGATTTAAGTCCTTTTATGCATGAATTGAGTTAATTGCATGTTTTTAACTTGAATTACCATGAACCCATGTGAAATCCATGATTTCTATACTTTGATCCTTTGATAAGTTCTTGAAATATGATCCATGAATTTATGAAAATTATGCATGTTTTATGAAAGCAATGTTTATGACTCAAGTAAGCTTATAGATGAAAGTATTTATATGTTCTACGAAGCTTTGCCACATGAAATGAATTACATCGAGATTTGCCATCAATACTTTTCGAGCTATTTTCTTAAATTAGGTCTTGATTAGTATTATAGCCAGTTATGCCATCAATGATTATAGATCACGTTTTTAAAACTATTTCCATTAGTAGTATTGCATTTCTAGCATGAAGTGAATGACTATGGGCCTTAAAAGCTATTATGAAAAGATCATGGATGGTGAAAGGTTTTCTCACGCATGGTCTAAGGAGCTATCCTAATGAATGAAGGGATAAGCGTCGATTACCCATGTCTATTAATGATAAGATGAACCATGATTTATGATTAATCCGTGGGAACTATGCCTAGCACCGAGTGGAAAAGAGGCGACCACCCATGTCCCATATCTATGTGCCCCCATAGGATGATTGTCTTTGATAGACATTAGCTACTGGATCCACTTTAGCAAATGATGGTGTGTGTACGGATTCTACCTTGTCAAGTAGATTTTCCTTCTTTCGGTATGAGGGATATACCGGACTCCATGTTATAGCTCACATGGTCTATGTCGGTTAAGTCTCACTTCCCACAATAATGAACTAAGGTTACTTTCTGAAGTCTTTTTAAACATATGTTACTTCAAGATGATTTCCTTGCATTGACCGTGGCTTTTATCTCATATTTCCTTCCACGTCATCCTATGATTTAAGTTAGTCATTGTATCTTATTTATAGCCCTTTTCGCTTGATTTTGTAACCTATGTGCATTGTTATCATACTTGGTACATTGTTGTACTAATGCATACTCTTGCCTACATTTTCTTATAAGTGTAGGGTCTGGATTATCTCCATCCACCAGTGGCTAGTCGGTTCTTCCGAGAGTTGAAGATTTGGTGAGTCCTCATACATTCGTGGACATAGCCCCATTTACCTTTGATGTCATTTTACTTTTAAGACTTGTATGGGTTACGTCCTAACTTTCCTTCTATTCTTGTATTAGATGGCTTTGAGACTATGTTTAGACTTCTGTTACTTTGATAAAAAAATTGTCTTTGAATTTCTTATCTACTATTATCTTGTATGATGAATGTTAAGTGGCTTGTATAGGGCCTTTCGGGGTCTTGTACGCCATGTCACATTTAGGGGGTACATTAGGTCGTGACACCCAATTTCAATCGAATGACTTGAATTTGCTCGATGATGAATTGGGTGACGTCTTTCTTAAGGGAAATCGTTATTTTGTTGTTTTCAAATCGATTTGGGTAAAGTGTGAGTACCCCGAGTTGAAATTGAGTGTGGGTCATAGTTATTTGGTGTTCTTTGAGAATGAATTGGAGTGTCGTGGGTTGTTAGCTGATATTTGTAAAAAAATATTGGGGGGTGATGCATTGGATCAATTTGGCGAGTTAAGTCGAACTCGCCGAGTTGATTCGGTGTGTCGCCTATTGCACTCCCCATCATCTTTTTTTCTTGTTTATTGGCCATGTTGTTCTGTAGCATTCGGAGAGCTCTCTGCTGCTCACCGAGTGATTTCAGCATCTCAGCAATTGGCCATGTTCTCGCCCTTTTGTCCTTCATTTTTGCCTAATTTCTCTCTGGAACTTTTGGCGACGCCTTCCATGCTCGCCAAATAGATTTGACGAGTCTTTCTACATATTTTTCTATGATGTTGATTTTCTAACATGTTTTGATCGAATCTTGTGTTTGTGTGTGTCTGCACATGTATGGCTCGACCGAAAGTTCCCGCTAAAGAACCACCACCTCGAAAGAGGGTGAAAGGGGTAGAAATAGCTTTGAAGGTTTAACAATCCCGACCCCCTTGTCCAAAAACTTCAAATGTCAAGGGAAAGGGCAAGTAGCAGGTTATTGAGAGTTCTAGTTTAGAGAGCGATGACAACTCAATACAGTTCACATCCTCTAGCTCCGAGGGTGACGAGGTTGAGGAATCCAGGGTTTCCATTGTGGAGTTGATTAAATGGAAGCTATCCGAGTTGCGTTCTAAGGCAGCTCATGACCCTTTGACGACAAGTTCAACTCCGATAGCCCCATCTTAGCCCCCAGCTATTCCAGCTATAGTCCCAGCTACAGTCCCTGTTCTCTAAGCCCTGGTTTATCATCCGAGGTCGATGAATAGATTAAAGGGTGAGGGTTTACGAAGAATCCTCGAGGAGAAAAGGTTATCCATTGATGGTGTGGTGGACATGTATCTGGAGGTGTGGGGCACATTGAGATACTACAAGTTCCAATTATTCACAAAGCCTCAGGGCCCATACGTGCCTACTTGTGTCCGAGAATTCTATGCGGCTTATGTTGATTTTATCCCAAAGAGGAAGAAGAAGGCTCAGTCAATGGCATCGGTAGACATTGTCGTGGTCCGGGGCAAGAAGGTGAAGTGCAGCCAAACTTAGATTAATGATGTACTTGGCTGCACAATCTGGATTCGGCATTCATTGGCCGTCAAGATCAAGACAAAGACTCTGGATGATTTGAAGGGGTGGTTAGCCCCATTGCTTAGTTATGCTACACCTCTGTGGCTCGAGGCGGATGCTATCATAGAGAAGAAGGACCTGAATATTGCCACAAGGTATTGGTTCGGGTTCATCATCAACACTCTCATGCCATCTCAGAACGAGTCCATTATTCGGCACCCGAAGGCTGCATTGCTAGGATGTATCATGGATTGCCAATGCTGAATCTAGGTACCATAATTGAGCAGGAGATATTGATGCGGGTAAAGCAAAACCAGACCTCCCTGCCATTTTTAATCTTGCATAGTGAGTTATATCGGCGTACCGATGTGCCTTTCGAGACATAGAGGGATTTTGAGGTCACTCCAACCTCATCTTGTGACATCCAAAGGATTGAGGCAGAGTACCTAAATGATGAGGTGGATAGGAGAAAGAGGCACCTAGTAGATACTTCCCTAGCTTTGGATGTCAATTCTATGGAGACCGGTTCTCCTCTTTCCATAGTTGAGTCATCTGGTATACCTGCCCTTGAGGTTTCTACTGTTTATGGGCATGCTCTCGCTTCTTCCTCTATCCCCACACCAGCCCCCATTTCTGGCTCCCGCTCTTTGACACATGCCATGATTATAAAGATGGGTCACCTTACCCATTCGGCTGATGTGCGGGCTTCTCGAGTCGAGGAGTCTGTTCAAATTTTGATTGAGCGAGCCATCGCTGCGACACTTTCTCCTATTAGAGCGAAGTGAGAGGATCAGCACCGAGTGATCATGGCTCACGGGTTGGCTTTGGATGCCCTCACCACTCGAGTTAAGGAGTGTGAGAAGACGAAGGGCAGTACTGCGGAGTTAACAACCGTGAAGGGTGACATTGATTGACTACGCCGGGATGTGGACGAGTTGAAGTCCACGGATATTACCATAGTGTGGGGTAGCGTTGATGTTCTCGAGGGCCTGACTTCTGAGATCCCTCCACCTACCACCACCGGAGCCACTACTGCCGTTGCTGAGTCCATAGAGGTTGATATCCCAGAGACGAATGAGGAGGAGTTGGCTCGAGAGTGAGAGGTTTATGTAGACTTAGAAGATCTGGAGGGTGACATGCTGAGGGCTTCTAGTGTGGCTTCTCTACGGGATACAGTGATGGTTGGTTCGAGTGGGACCAAGACCACAGCTATAGATGGGCTGGGCACTGGTACACAGGGTGAGGCCACCACACCTAGAGACAGTGTACCTCTGACTTAGCTAGATAGGGGGATTTTTCTTTGCACTCCATTCCTTTATTTTTGTTGATGTTTTTATTTTATTTCGCATTGAGGACATTGCATACTCTTTTTGGTGGGATGAAGACATTTAGGCCTGCCCTTTTTGATTTTATGTTAGACTGTTTTATTTTGATGTCATGATTTATGTTGCTATTTTGCTTTGAAATGAATGTCAATTTCTCTTTCTGTATTTATAATTGTTGATTAATATGGGCAATGTGAATGATTGGTGGCTGTTCTTTCATACAATTGATTGTCGATTGTGATCAATATCGATGACTTTAATAGTGCTCTTGATGAACGATTTTTTTGTGTGAGTCCAACGAGGAAATTTGAGTTGCAGTTTTGTGTGAACTCTTACCATCTCATTGTGACTAGTTGAATGTCGAAGTGAGTCTTGCAATGACCGTTGCATGCAATCTTTACTTGTAGAGTTGTGATCCACAATTGTGTTTGGATGCCATGTGTGGTAAGCTTTACTTCAAAAGGTGTGTATGATAATACCTAGAACTTTCCCATTGGTCCAATTGATTAGCATTGGTAAATGAAGGAAATGATCTTAGGCATGAATTTTTTAGAGTGGACCTAATTGCTATACCTTGTGAATGTGTGAACCCAGCTTGGCACCATTTGAGCCTATCCTTTTCTTTGGTTGAAACACGAATGCAATGATTTTAGCCGGTTGATTGAAATTTCCATGTCTTTTCCACCTATAACCTTCCTGAGCATTGGTTTGTTTGTATAGACATCTTAGGCTAAAAGCCTAAGTTAGGGGTGTGGTAAAAATGAAGAAAGAAATTGAGCTAGAACTTTGTGAACTCGATCCTTAGAAAGATATGCGTGAAAAAGATGGAACCACTCCATATAAAAAAAGAAGAGAAAAAGAGAAAAAGAGAAAAGAAAAGTGATGAAAAGAAAAGAAAGAAAAGATTCAAATAAAATTGTGCATTTGTGCATTGTTGTGGAAATAAGAAGAGGGTATGTCAAAAATCTTTTGTGTGTTATGAACAAACAAAGGATGAGTTGGGAATTTGAAAAGTATGAAAGAAAAGGAAAAGAAGTGAAATTGGACTAAGTCAAAATGATCATACCCTGAACCTCAACCTCATTACAAGCCTTGAAAGACCTTTTTGTTCCTGCATGAGCCTTGTGTATGTTGGTTGGAAAGAACGGGCAAGCCTATGGATAAAGCGGTGCATGTTTTTCTCACTGTGGAGTGTGAGCGAGCCTTGTGTATGTTGGTTGGAAAATACGGGCAAGCCTATGGGTAAAGTTATGCATGTTTTTCTCATTTGGGAGTGTGAGCATTGTTTTGATTCCTTAAGGATGATATTTGATTAGCTTTATGAGAGCATGGAATCATTCTTGATGCGAGGGCATTCAAATACTTTTGTTGGGCATGAATTTGCGTTTAAAGTGAGCATTTGTGAGCATGAACTCTAATTGATGTGACTAGTCAGAGTTTGAAACATTGAGTATACATTTGAGCATTGCAGGTTTGAATTGATCCTTGTGTGCATTCTCATTTTGATTCTCAAGGAGCATTGTTTGTAGACACCCTTGTTGAACTAATTGATTTCATGATTTATTTGAGGACAAGTAAAAGTTTAAGTTGGGGGTGTTGATGTGTCAGGAATTTTTACTCATTTAAGGATTGATTTTTAATGATTTGGTGTCCTCAATACCTAGTTTGTGCGAAAAAATAATATTAAATTTTTTATATGCAGCCAGGGAGGCTTGAGAACAAGGCAAGGGCATCAGGTAGCAAAATGTAGCGAAAAAGCTGGAAAACACGAAGAAAAAGATGTTGGAGCTCACAAAATGCCACTTGGTGACTCGTCGAGTGAGCCATAAGCTTGCCCAAATATCCAGCGAGCTATCAAAGGAAGCATGTCAACTCGACGAGCCCAGGAGTGTATCGGTGATGCACCGATCAAAAAGGCAAGCTCGACTCAGATCACCAAAAGTAACCGAACAAGATGGTGATGAAATTAAGTTTAAGAGGGAGAGAAGGAACAATTGGGTGAATCACCTAATGGTTCTTCGAGCCGGACTTATCTTGCCGATTTGACCCACGTGCTGAAATATGTGAAATTTCTTTGGAATTATAAATTAATTTTTTTTAAAAGGGAGAAGGCATCAGTGAAGTGATACCAAGAAGAACTTTAACCTTGAATATCTTTTGGAACAATTCTTGTGTGGTTTTTACATTTTGAGACTTTGGGTGTAATTCTAATTTGTAGCATTCGATCTTTGCAGACTTTGTTCATCAATGGAGAATCTCTTTGGTAACGATTTCTTCTCTTTTGCTATGAGTAGATAAAACCCAAAATCCGTAGGAGTGTGAATATGTGATCAATTGTCTAATTAACTTATGGGTATTGCTAATTGCTGAATTTAATGTTAAATTGAAATGGGTTCAGTGGTGAAATCGTGTTTTCAATTATGGTCTGAAGTGGCAAATTTAGATTTAGCGTAGATCTCTATGTTTGCTTGCAAAAGATCATTAGAGTGGAATTTACAATTGCTAATTGTTCATACTGTTGTGTTTGCTCCGTAGCTTGTAACAGTGGGATGAATTAAGGAATTAGATTGTTTTGTAATGTTACGCTTCTTGAGGTTCG
This sequence comes from Solanum appendiculatum, assembly GCA_018342035.1. Lineage (NCBI taxonomy): Eukaryota > Viridiplantae > Streptophyta > Magnoliopsida > Solanales > Solanaceae > Solanum > Solanum appendiculatum. Next base: position 499,186 of record JAGDQO010001404.1, on the reverse strand, counting down.
TAAGAACTCACTTGATGTATGATGGTTGATTGAAAAATAGCTATTAAAGCCTTAATCTATCCTACCCATTAAGATTCAACAACTTATAGCAATTGGTAATTACCCATTAGCAAAATTGATAATTGATCACCCACACACTCCTAAAGTTCCATCTCTAATTGGTAAAACCCCGTGTTGATCGTTGCATTACAATTAGTTACTAAACCCTCTCATTATTGATAATTAATATTTGAAGATTTACATTATGCTTCATTTTACTTACTTTTACCTACAAAAGATTAGATCACTATGGTACTTCGTAATTGAATTCTTTACTAGAACACTCCTTGTGGGATCGACCCCAACTCTCTGTTGGGTTTATACTTACTAGCGACCGCCTACTCCTTAAATTATAAGAGGTATAGTTGAGCGTTATTAGTCTTAGGAACCTACAAAGGTCTTAAAAAGAAGCCTAAAATTACATAGTATAGGGGTTTAAAGAGTAGGAAAAGACCCAATTACCCCTAACATAAAAACTGTCAAATTCTCTTAATAGACCTTTTCCGTTGAACGTATACCCTTCGACGGTCCGTGGACCTTTTCATCTTGTCTAACATCTGAAACTCTACGTTCCAAACCTTTGATGAACAACTAGGTTTCACGGTCCATTGAACATTAGATGGTCCATGAAAAAATATAATACAACAAACCATAGGTCATGTAACACCTCAGTAATTTGAAAGTTTGTTTTACAAGGAAAAGTTCGGTCTAGCCCTGGTAGTGTTGTCTATAAGTCTAGTCTATGGACCATAGGATGTCATAAGTTCCATATAAAGGAAGTTGTAGAATTGAGTTGAGTTTTTGGAAATGTTGATATCTTATGTTTGACCTATGAGTAAATAGGATGAGACGTAGAATAGTATACGAACCGTAAGGAGGTGCCCGTCCGATTTATCCAAACTTAGTGAATTTTTAGGCTTAAAGTTGAGGACTATGAATGGCGTCTAAAATTTGTGGAAAGGTCGATAGTTCATAGAAGTGTTTCGTAGAATGTTGGCCAAATTTTAGCCCCCCAAAAGTAGTTCTACGGTTGATCAGTACAGGCCGTAGAAAGTTCTACTGACCGTAAGTCTAACCCATAGGCCACTTTTGTAGATTTTAATAAAGGGTGTTGTGGTCTTTTCCAATCTACCCAACTCCTAACATACGTCATTTTGTACCTATAACTACCCTATAGCTTTTTTTACTCCTACAAACTAAGCCTAATTTCTTCCATTAACACAAAAAGTCTCCCAAATTCTCACAAGTCCTCTTCCCCAATTCTCTCTCAAGTTGAAGGTAGAAAGCAAGGGTTTCAAGCTCCAAGGTCTTCTCTTTTTCTTTATTTGTTAGTCATTGATATTTAGGTATGTGGGAATTCACCAATGGATTTCATTCATCCATTGGGTCCCAAAATAATCTCATTCTCCAAATAAATTTTCACCCAATTTGAGTAGGATTTCATGCAATTCCTCATGGGTGAAAATTTATTATGATTCAATTGTTTGATTTTAATCTTATTATGCATGATTTGATTCAATTACATGGTTTTCAATTGATTTCATTTGGACCCATTCTTTTACTTGAATATGATGATGAATTTATGAAGAAAGCTTATAAACTTATGAATTATGATTATTAAAGCTATGCATGTCTTATGAAAATTATGCTTTATGAACTAAGGATGCTTTTGAGATAAGTGTCATTGAATTGTGAAAGGTTTTCTCACATATTATTTAATTATGGTTGTGAGAGGTTTTCTCACATATGTATGAATCATGATTTAAACGATCTACTCCATGATGACTTATGTTTTGGATTGGTATCATGATTATTGCCTATCCTAATGTTATGCTTTGAAAATATTCCATTGGGATTTAACTCAGCACCGAGAAAACTTTGATGTGTAGGCTCAAATGAGGTAGTCTCTAGTATTAATCTCAAGTTCCAAACAATATGCCCCCTAGGATTGTCTTAAATGGCCTAGCTAGTGGATCCACATAGATTTCATGATATGATACGGAGTTCTACCTTGGGAAGTAAGACTCTCCCTTCTCATTGTGGTAGTTACATCGGATTTCATGTTATAGCTCACATGGTCTATTGTTGGTTTTAGCTAATATCCCTTAAAATGAACTATGATACCTTCAAAGGTTTTATCAAAGCTTTCATTATGTTTCATGTATGCATTGACCTTAATGATGATTTACGATTATTCTTCAAAGGTATCTTACTATGTTTTAGTTTGGTCATGCATACCATGTTTAAAGTCCCTATATAATCATGTTAATGTTTTCATACATTTCCCCCTACATAGTACATTCAATGTAATAATGCATACTTGTGCCTATATTATTTTATAGTATAGGGTCCGATATTTCTTATACCGTTTGTGGCTTTTTTGGTCTGCCCTATCAGCTTTTGGATTTGGTGAGTCCTTATGCTTCGAGGACAAGGCCATGGCTATTTTAGTTCTTTCAGTTTTTATGTCTTTCATTTCATGCTTTTAGGTGGTGTATGGTTCACGTCCCAGCCACTCTTATGCACTCAGTTGGTTTCATTTACGTCATCTTATAATTTAAGTCTTATATTGCTACATCTCTTAAATTGTATATTCATTACGTCATGCTTATGTCAAGTGTCTTTTTGAGGGCTTCTCGGGGTTCTATTCGTCATCTCACATCTAGGGTGTATTTAGGTCCTGATAAACCTGGTATTTGGAGTGTCAGGTTTTAGAAAAGGTTCTAGGTTGCCTGACATGCAGTGTCGAGTAGAGTGTTTTTCATAAGTGTGAAGGGCACCACATTTATGAATATGAGGCTACAAGACATTTAGGAAACATTACTTCTTTCACTATTCTAAATTCGTGTCATAGAGTCAATCTCTATAAAAGTCCTTCTCCTAACTCTTATTCGATGCTTTTTAGGATATGGTTCCCCGAAGAGCTTATGTGAGAACGAATGTGGGCGACAATGTGGAGTACAAGGTTCCTCAAGCCCTAGTTGACCCTTTGGTTAGGCAAGTGAATCGTGCAGAATTTCGAGCCGCTTTCCAAGTGTTGGCTCAAGCTATGACAACCTAAGCTAATAATGAAGCCATTTCTCCTTTGAACTTCAATAAGGGTATGGCGGAGATAAGGGTGAGAGACTTTACTAGGATGAATCTCCGGAGTTTCTTGGGTCGAAAGATGATGAGGATCCATGAGAGTTCATTGATGAGTTATAAAAGATAGTGAAAATTATGGGAGTGTCACTAGTGGAAAAGGAAGAATTGGCTGCTTATCAACATAAGGGTGTTGCTTAAGTTTTGTTCAATTAGTGGAAGGAAGAGAGAGATATTGATGTGGGTCCTCTTGATTGGGAGAAGTTCAAAAGGGTTGTCCTTGATAGTTTCATTCCTCTTGAAATGAGAGTAGTGAAGGTGCTTGAGTTCATCAATCATCATCAAGGAAATATGAGTGTAGAATAGTATGCTTTGAAGTTTACTCAATTTTCTAAGTACGCTCCAACGATGGTTGCCGACTTTAGGGCAAGGATGAGTAAGTTTGTGTTAGGTGTTTTCAAAATAATGGTCAAGGAGTGATGTACTGCCATGTTGATAAAAGATATGGATATCTCTAATTTGATGAAACATGCTCAACAAATATAACAGGAGAAGCTAAAAGAGAAATCAAGGGAGTCAAAAAGGAAAATGACTGGTGATGGTGACTTTTCTCTTTATAGGTCCGGTAGACATGGTCATTCTCAATTCCGGTAAAAGTTCTCTAGTGAAGGTTCTTCAAATGTTGAAGCTCCAAAGTTCAACAAAGATACGGTGTCTAACTCTAAGCCTCAAGGAAGTGGTGGAAATAGATCCTCTATTCCTGCTTGCCAAAGGTGTGGCAAGAGTCAGATGGGAAAATGCTTAGCCAGAATGGATGGTTGCTTTAGTTGTGGGAAGACTGGTCACAAAGTGAAGGATTGTTCATTGCAAGCCAGCGAGGGTAAGGATTTTAGGCAAGCTTAGCCTATTGATTTTGGTTTGAGTGCTCCTCATCATAATAGGTTCTATGCTACTTTGAAATGATAAGATCATGATGTTTCTCCGAATGTTATGACCAGTATGTTAAAAGACATCCATTTTGATGTGTATGCTTTGTTTGATCCAGGTGCTACCTTGATATTTGTTACTCCTTATGTGGCCATGCGATTTAATATTGGTCCTTAAATCCTTTTTAATCCCTTTCATGTCTCCACACCTGTTGGTCATTATGTTGTTGCTGAACGAATTTATGGAAATTTCCCTATTTTTGTTTATGATAGAGCCACTCATGTTGATCTTGTACCGCTTGGTATGTTAGATTTTGATTTTATTCTTGGGATGGATTGGCTTCATTCATGTTATGCTTCCATAGATTGTAGGACCATATTGGTCACATTCAAGATTCTGATTGAACTTATCTTGTCATGGGAAGGGGGACATTATGCTCTAAAGGGTCAGTTAATATCTTGCCTAAAGACTAGGGAAATGATTTCTAAGGGTTGAATTAATCATCTTATTAGGGTTAAGAATATGGATTATGAATGTCACGACCCAAAGTATCCCCTAGATGTAACATGGCGTATAGGACCCCCAAAAGGCCCTATATGAGCCACTTAGCATACATCATACAAGATAATAGAAGAAAACTGTTCAAAACATAGTTTTATATCATAATGGAGTTTGACAACGAGGAAGTCTAACCATAAGTCTCTATAAGCCATCTTTTACATTATAAGGAAAGTGATTGGGATGTAACCCATACATCACGTACAAGTCTGAAAACTAATGAAAGACATGAACAGGTAAATGTATCTCGGTCCTCAGAAAATGAGGACTCACCAAATTCTTGAAATCTGGAAGAATCACCTAGCCATGAGAGTGAGAGGTTGGAGCGTCAGAGCCTACATGAATGAAACAGTGTAGGCACAAGTATGCATTAGTACATGAAATGTACTAAGTATAGGAAAATATGCATTAAATAAACATGGTAGCATGAATGACTTAATACATATAATACATGATCAATATTTGAACATTTAAAAGCTTAAAGAAGCAATGGCATATAAATCATGAAAAATAGTCAATTTATTTTAAAATAGGAGGCAAAAGGAAAGCTTTGAGGAAACGTAGTCATCTTTGGGATATTAGCTTTAACAGGCAAAAAGACCATGAGAGCTATATCATGGAATCTGATATATCACTCATACGGAAAGAAGGGGAATCTACTTGCCAAGGTAGACTCCATACATATCATCTTTTCCTAAAGTAGATCCACTAGCTAGGTCATTTAAGACAATCCTAAGGGGCAGATAGTTTGGGACTAAAGGTTGCAACTAAAGACTACCCTATTTGAGCCTCCACGTCAAAGCCCTCTCGGTGTTAAGTCTAAATTCCAACGAAATAGATAAAAGTCAAACATCAATATAACATAGGATGGGCAATGATTAATACCCTATTTGAGCCTCCACCTAAAAGCCCTCTCGGTGTAAATTCTAAATTGCAATGAAATCGATAAAAGTAAAATATCAATATAACAAAGGATGGGCAATGATTAATACCGATTTACACTTTTTAGATCAAAACACGGAATAGATCCTTAAAAACAATTCAATATGGATGAGAAAACCTTTCACCAATGTGAATGCATATGTTAAAAATACCTTTCACAATCATGATCAAAATAGTAAGTGAGAAATCATTTCACAATAGCATTGATACTTTCCTTTCAAAGCATCCCTAAATTATTTACAATAATTTCCTAAAAAAACTTGCATATTTTCATTAATTCAAAGTTCATAGGTTCATGGGTTCATCATAGGTTCATGGTTGAAATAATAATTTAGGCATGGGTCAGTATAATTTAAACTAAATATCATGTATTAACATTAAATCGTGTATTAGAAGACCTAATCAACACTAATAGATCATAATTGAATGAAACCCACTATGATTGAATTGAAACCCTAACTTGATCAAGTGAAATTGAACTGAGAAATTGGAAACTTTGGGGAACCCATGGTGGAAAGGATGACATGGGTGAATACCCACATACCTGTCTACTCAAAGCCCAAGATGAATGGTGAATTGAAGACTTGAATGGAAGCCTAACTCTTCTTCTTCTTCCTTAGGTTGAGAGGAAATTGGGGAGTTAATTTGGTTAGGTTTTGGGGAATTAGGTTAATTGGTTTGAAGTGGGTGATTTAAGGACTTAAAAGCTTTTTATAGGTCTTAGGTTAGATGACAAAATGACATAGTATTGGTTTGAAACAACTAGGGAAAACACTCAAAAGCCCTTTAAAATGACTGTCGAAGCCCTTCTACGGTTTGAACCTATGGTCGTAGAACTTTCTACAGACCATAGTAGTCAACCGTTGAAAAGTTCAGAAACCTTTTATTTAAACAAACTTTTGACGAGACCCATCTATGGCTCATAGGTCTTCCTAGAGCATGTAGCCACTAATAGTAGAAATCCATCTTGACCCTCAAAGTTTCACCAAGTCTTGGACCTATCTATGAGACCCATCTACGACAGATACAAGGATTGATTGGCCATCCTAGTGAGCCACAAAAAGATACTTGGACTTGATTTAAAAATAATGTTTTCCTCCTTTTCTATGAGACTGGTCTACGACCCGTAGAAGGACCTATGAACCATAGACTGGTCTCGTAGACCTGAACCTGGTGCTGCAGTTTTATGCATTCCTTCCCTTTTTTTAAATCCAATATGTTACACTATCTCCGCCTTGGGAACATTCATTCTCTAATGGTACTGAAGATATTACAAGGAGGGTAGCGGAAGAAATCTAACAGCCTAATATGAATGCAACTTCATCAAGATGCACATAATCAAGTAGAAACATCGAATCCAAGCTATAATATATTCAAAACATCGTTTCATAAGTCATACATGCAAATCATGCTTAAATGCACATAATAATGAGGCAATCAATCAAGTTAAACCAAAATATCAAAGATTAATTTTTCATAAGCATGAATGCATGAGGAAACCTGAGAAGGACTAAGACACATAAAATCAATTAGAATGAACCATAAGGATTAAATATCTCAAGCTAGGGTAGGATAGGAGGGAAATAGATTAGGATAACGGGACATCATATAAACCTCGACCGTCAAAGTAGCCTTCTCAACCCTTTGATTACTCCACAACACTTTTACGGATAGAAATTCCTTATTTCTAAACTCTTTAACTTGCCGGTCAAAAATTTCAACCGAAATTTCTTCATAAGAAAGGCTCTCCATTATACCAAGACTCTCAAAAGGTACAATAGACGTCAGATCACCAACACATTTCTTCAATAAGGAGACATGGAAAATCGGATGCACCGATGCTAAGTCATTAGGCAAATCAAGTTCATAAGCAACTTTACCAATAGGTCTCAAAATCTGATATTGGGCCATATAACTGGGACTAAGAATCCATTTCTTTCTAAATCTCATAACACCTTTCATGGGTGAAATTTTTAAGTAGACCCAATCATCCAAGATCAAATTCTAGATGTCTTCTTCTAACATTGGCATTGGACTTTTGTCGACTTTGAGCCATTTTCAACCATTCTCTAATAAGCCAAACTTTCTCCATAGAATCATGTACCAACTCGGGACCTATCAAAGCAACCTCACCGACTTCGATCCATCCTATAGGAGATCCACACCTCCTACTATAAAGAGCCTCAAATGGAGTCATACCAATGCTTGAATGATAGCTATTATTATAGTTAAACTCAATCAAGGACAAATGAGTATCCCAATTACCCTTGAAGTCAATCACACAAGCTCTCAACATATCTTCTAAATTTTTGATAGTACGCTCTACTTGCCCATCGGTTTTAGGATGAAAGGTCGTACTAAGCTGTAACACCAAGGATTTGAAAAGAAGGAATTGCTGGTTTACAGGTCTGGTGCCAGTACCAACGGAAGCCATCTACGGACCATAGGTTTACTTACGGGCCATAGGTGGGAAACGTAGATGAAAAAGTAGAAATCTTCAAATGTTAAGTTTAAGGATCCCACTAACAGTTCGGCAAGACGACCCGTCATTGAATGTACGAGTCGTAAGTAGGTCTCATAGGTCCCTCCAGACTTAGTGAAATTTTAAGGGTAAAAGGTTTGACTAATGACTGGTATGTACGGTCCGTTAATGGACCTATAGATCGTACATGGGGTCCCGTCATTTGGAGGTCTAAAGTAATAGTTTCTGAACTTTTCTACGGTTGACCAGGATGGTCCGTGGTTGGACCTATGGACCGTAATCTAAGTCAGTTAAGCCCTAATCCTTGCCCCTATATAAGTATTTTAAGTCTAATTTTACCCCTTTCTAGTCATTTTTCAAAGTCCCCCCAAATTCCTCCAAGTTTCCCTAAATATTTCTCTCTAGAAGATTTAAAAAGAAGAAGAAGGTTCTAGGGTTTCCATTCAAGTATCCTACGTGCACCATTAATTTCAAGTTTTTTGCATCAACATATGATAGCTTTCACCTATGGAGCCCTTTCCTCCATAGGGTTTCGAAATTCTCCAATTTGCAAAGCTGGAATTCTCCAATTGAAATTAAGATATTTTTCTATCTCATTGGTTCTTTCCAATTATGATCTAATTGAATAAACTTTCTTTATTTATGCATGAATTGAGTAAATTGAATGATTTTAAGGTGAAATTATATGAGCCCATGCATTATTTATAGTTTTCAAGCTATGATTCTATGATGAAGTTTTATGAATGATCAAAAGATGAATTTTATGAAGTTATGCATGTTCAATTTATGAAATTATGATGATTTAAGATTTACATTGAGAAGTGAAGCATAAATATTGTTGTTATTGGATTGTGAAAGGATTTCTCACATACAACTCAAAACATGATTTTTGAAAGGACTTTTCTCACATGAAGGATTCATAAGGATTGAAAGGTTTTCTCAACGAAACTTTGAATCAAAGATTAAGGAGCTATTCTAATGAATGGACAAGAGGCGATTATCCATGTTCCCTAATAATGATAAGATAAGCTATGAATTATGATTAATCCATGGAAATTATGCTTGGCACCAAGTGGATATTGAGATGGAAGCTCTCCCGCTAGTAGAGGCCGGATTTCTAGTAACAATCTATTTATCCCATAACTATGTTCCACTATAGGCTTGTCTTAGATAGAGATTCGCTAGTGAATGCACTTAAGCTATAAACTAGGGTTCTTACCTTGGCAAGTAAGGACACCTCTTTTCGGTGTGGGGTAGACACCGGATTCCATGTTATAGCTCACATGGTCTATGTCGGTTAAAGGCTTACTTCCCACAATAATGAACTAAGGTTACTTTCTAATGGATTTTAAGCACATGTTGTTTTAGCATGATTTACTTGCACTAACCATGATTTTTACCTCATGTTTTCTATCATGTTATCATACAATTTAACTTGGTCATTGTATCTTATGTATAGCCCTTTTTGCATGATTTTGTAGCATATATGCATAGTTATCATACTTGGTTTTTTTTTGTACTAACGCATACTCTTGCCTACATTTTCTCTTAAGTGTAGGATCTGGCTCATCTCCGTCCTCTCATGGTTAGTTCGTTGTGATACAGACTTGAAGATTTGGTGAGTCCTCATATGTTCGAGGACATACCCACATTTACCTTCCATGTAATTTTCATTTAAAGACTTGTATGGGTTACGTCCCACTTTCATTCCACTCATGTATTAGATGGCTTTGAGACTATGTTTAGACTTTCGCTCTTTGATATAAATTGTCTTTTAAACTCTTATCTACTATAATCTTGTCTGATGTATACTAAGTGGATTGTATATGGCCTTTCGGGGTCTTGTACACCATGTAACGTCTAGGAGGTACTTTAGGTCATGACCAACTTGATATTCATAGGGAAAGGCTTTAGAAAGGTCCTAGGATGTCTCATAAGAAACTTCGAGTAGAGTCTTGTTCATGGGTGTGAAGCACGCCACACTTATGAATGAGAGGCTATAAGATGTTTAGGGAACTCCACTTCTTTCATCACTCTAAAGTCGTCCAATAAAGATGAACTCTATATGTCTCTTTCCTAATCCCTATCCGATGCTTTTCAGGATATGGCCACTCGAAGGGCATATGCTAGGAGGAATGCGAGAGAGAATGTGGAGCAAGAAGTTCCTAAAGTTTTGGTTGACCCTTTGACCGAGCAGGTGACTAACGAGGAGTTTAAAGCTGCTTTTCATATGTTGGCGCCATGATGGCTCAAGACAATAGGGAGGTTGTGGTCCCATGAACCCAAATGTGGATACGGTGGCAACTAGAGTGAGGGATTTCACTTGGATGAACCCTCCAGAGTTTCATGGGTCTAAGGTTGAGGAAGATCCTCAAGAGTTCATTGATAAGGTGTATAAGGTGTTGATGATCAGGGCTGTGATGCCGGTGGAAAAGGTGGAGTTTGCCACTCATCAACTTAAGTGTATCGCTCAAGTGTGGTTTGAACAATGGAACAGTTAGAGGGCGGTTGATGCGGGTCCTCTTGATTGGGAGAACTTTATGGTTTCTTTCCTTGATGGGTTCTTTACCCTTCAGATGACGGAGGCAAGGGTGCTTGAGTTCATCAACCTTTGTCAAGAAAACATGAGTGTGAAGGAGCATGTCTTGAAGTTCACACAATTGTCTAGGTATGCCCCTACTATAGTTGTCGATCCTAGGCCATGAATGAGTAAGTTGGTTTTAGGAGTGTCTGAAATGTTGGTCAAGAAATGTCGTACCGCTATGCTTGTAATGATCCTCCAGGTCATTTCTTTGTTAATGCCTTCTTTCTGTCATTTAGAGTATTCCTGTAGGGACCCCAAGTCATTTATGACTTGCTGGCACTAATTGTTCGGTCGCTTGATCGTTCGTTTGGGTTTTATGTCTATTTTTCTGTTTTGGAGCTTTTGAACCTTATAAAGTTGATTTCGGTTATAATTTCACGTAAATGACCTCAGATGGGAATTCTGACGGTTCCTTCAGCTTCAGAGCGGCAAAATTAGGCTAGGAGCATGGTTTGCCCAGTCCCGGGGTTTTCGGTGTGATTTTGGGGCTAGTTAGCTCTTTAGTCTTTGAAATTTTGTTTAAGGTTGACTTCGGTCAACATTCTTGGAAAACACACTCAGATGAAGATTCTGACAGTGCAGTTAGTTTCGAAATGCCGAGTTTGATCTTGATCGACCTTTCAAGAATTACCTGGAGCTTCCGATATGATTTTGAGGCCTTCGGTAGAAATTGGCTAAAATGGCTAAATGGGTGTGGGACCCACTTTTTATCGAAACGACTTCGTATGGAAATTTCGACTGCACCAACGAGGGGGTAGCATATTTCAGTTGCATGCACGGGGTTTCGAACGAATCCCGAGCACCCCGTTAGAGTTTTGGAATTGTCCAAAACTCAGCTGGTGCAACTGTCAAAACTGCAGACACTCTCCGCGTTCGCAGGAAAGGCTCCGCATTCGCGGAGGTGTAGGAGAGTCTACTCCGCCTTCACGGAGATCTGTTAAGCTGGGTGGTTCCTAGTGCTCCGCGTTCGTGGAAGGCTCTCCGCATTCACAGAAGCTTGTTGGGTGAGGGACTTCTTATACTCCACGTTTGGAGAGGATTCTCCGCGTTTGCTGAGGTCTGCTCGGTGAGGGTGATCCTTGCTCTCCGCAGTCGCGGGCCTGAGGCCGCATTCACGGAGGTCTGTGTGATGGTGGGGCAGCTTGTGCTCTGTGTTCCTGGGCCTGGGGCCACGTTCGCGGAGACTTTGCCGCGTTTGCGGAGAGGAAGGACCTGGCAGTGTCTATTTAATGAGGTCGAAGCTCCCATTTTGGAGAGCTTCAAACCTTCATAAAAATCTCCACGGGGGTCAATTTTCGGTGATTCGACATCCCAGGCGCTCAGATTCTCGTTGGCTTCGTGGGTTTTAGGTTGGGATTTGTTGGGTGTTCCTCGTTTTCCATGAAATCGAGGGTAAGTTCTTTGTTGGCTTATGTTGTTTAGTTTTGTGATTTGTTGTTGTAGGCTGTTAGGAGTAGATCCAACCCCTAATGGGTGATCCATTTTGGGATTCGTGTTTGGGGAAGGATTTGGGACCTTTTCACGGAGTCAATTCTGGAAAATTCGGAGCGGGTCCCACTTTGCCCGATTTGAATCTAAAATTGGTCTTTCTCTGAATTTGTTGATTTTAGTGTGTAAACGACCGTTTTGACGCTGTGATTCTATTTTTGATACCGTGGCAGTAGTAAAAGGCCATCAGAAAGGGAAATCTTCGGTTGAGTGAGTTGGAGCGCTTGGATCAGCTTTTTGGTAGGTTACGGCTTCCCTTCCTTCAAGATTGAGCTTGATTGTGTAAATGCTGGTTGATATTTCTGAATCTGGGGTGGCTAGCTAGTGTTGTTTCCCTACTTAACCGAATTCCTATTTTATAGTTATCTGTTGGCCTGTTATGGGCTAGTATCATGCTGTAGAATGGGTTGGTGACTTGGATTGTTGATATTTGTGTTGGGGACTATCTTTTGGGTAGTTATCTGTTGATGCATGAGTGTGTCCGGGTCTTTGGATTCTGTGTTGGGTTGATTATTTTGATTTCGAACTTAGAATAGGTTAAGGTAGTATTGCTTTAGCCCTATGCACTTGTTGACTTGAGTATGTATCCGACGACGATTTGGATGGACTAGATCCTTGTAGACTGGTATAGCAGACTTGGTTCTAATAGTATGAGCCTTAGTTTAGGTGATTTCGTGGCTTTCGATTCTTTCCCCTCTATTTCTGCGATGGTGGGATACTGCCGAAAGATGTTGTGTTTGCGTCGAATGACGGCTTTGTTGGGCTTGGCTGGGAGCCTTTGGTTGATATCTTTGTGGGGCGGCAGTCGTTGATGTTTAGCCTTGCGTTGTATTGTTCGTGGTGGTTTTATCTAGTTTGAGGTTGTTAGCTCCAGTACAAGACTGATGTTACGCAGTTCCCATCCGGTATTTTCGGCGCTAGGCTTTCAGGGGTAGGCTACCAGCTTTAGTCCGTAGCTGACTTTATACAATTGCAGCCCGTTATTCCTAATGTGGGTCCGTGGAGCATAGGCTATTAGTCCTAGCCCGCATTTGACGTTACTTGGTTCGAACCGGTATTTCTAGTGCTAGATTGTTGAGCGTTGATATATTATTTCCAGTTCGTGACTGATGATTGGGCTGGGCCCAAATATTATTCCAGCTCGAGGCTGACGCTTTCGGTTAGTGTTTGATATTTCCAGCTCCTGACTGACGATTTGGTAGGGCCCAGATATTGTTTCAGCTCGAGACTGACGTGTCTGATATTTCCAGCTCGTGACTGATGATTGGGCAGGGCACATATATTGTCCCAGCTCGAGAGTGACAATTCCTATTAGAATCTGATATTTCCAGCTTGTGACTGATGATTGAGCGGGGCCAAGATACTGTTCCAGCTCGAGGCTGACGTTTCCGGTTAGAATGCGGTATTTCCAGCTCGTGACTGATGATTGGGTGGGGCCCAGATATTGTTCCAGCTCGAGGCTAACATTTCCGGTTAGAGTTCGGTATTTCTAGCTCGTGAGTGATGATTAGGCGGGGCCCAAAAATTGTTCCAGCTCGAGGATGACGTTTTAATTTGAGTCTGGTATTTTTAGCTCGTGACTGATGATTGGGCGGGGCCCAGATATTGTTTCAGCTCGAGGCTGACATTTTCGGTTAGATTCCGGTATTTCCAGCTCGTGATTGATTATTGGGCGGGGCCCAGATATTGTTCCAGCTCGAGACTGATGTTACCCGATTAGATTCCGATATTTCCAGTTCATGACTGATGATTGGGCGGGGCCCATGTATTATATTGTCGGGTCCAAGACCCATAGGTGTTACAGCTTCTGGTGATGGATCTCCTTTCGTTCTGTAGTATAGCTCTTCTGTGCACCTGTCAGGCTTATGGGTGTCCATTCGGGTTTTATTAAAACTTACGCACGAGTGTGCCCAGCAAGTCTTAGGGGGGGCTCACCTGGGTTTAGTTAGCTATCCTCAGTTTAATTTCTGCCTGTTCTGTTTTCGTTCTGTTGACCTCTACTGTTGTTGTTGATTCTATCTTGTCTTCCTATTTTTACCGTTCTTGCTCATTCGGCTTATGATGCCTACTGGGTACCTGTTGTTTTGGTACTCATGCTACACTCTGCATCTATTTTCATAATGAAGGTCCGAGCACCAGTTATCAGCGTTGAGATCGGGCCTGCAGCTGTCAATTCAGGAGACTAGGGTGAGCATATGGCGTTCTAGGATTACCTGTCTCCTTCTGCATTTATCTTTCGGCTTGTCTTTTGTTTTCGAGACAGTTGTATCTGTGGTTAACTTTTGGGACTCGTACACTTGTTAGTGGTTCTGTACATGTGACTTCCAGGTTTTGGGAGGTGTCTCGTATATATTTAGTTTTGTTTCGTTTCAGCCTTCATTTATGTGTTCTTATGCTATGCTTCCGCCTGGTTTAGACTAGTTTCCACTCTTAGTCCGAATACTATTAAGTCTGGGATAGAGTTTGGCTTGCCTCTACCGGTGGGTTGTAGGCACCACCATGACTTGAGAAATTGGGTCGTGACAAATTGGTATCAGAGTCTAGGTTCGTTGGTCACACATGTAAAGAACTAACATCTAGTAGAGTCCTGAGGATCGGCGCGAAGACGTCTGTGACTTATCTTTAGGAGGCTACAGGATGTCCTTATGATGTTTTCTTACCTTGTATCATTTTTGTGCGTTGCTGTCCAGTTGGTTTCTTGAAATCTCCCTTGTTCCACTCTGTTACAGGATATCTCACTCGCGTAGTAGAGGTCGACCCAGAGGTTGAAGGGGTGCTGCAGCACCAGACCGCGTTAGAGAGAGGAAACCTGAACCGGAGCCTGAGCCAGAGCCTCAGGTAGATCAGATTCCTCCTCAGCCGGTAGAGCGGGGACCAGCCCAGCCACCGCCTGTACCAGCTGCTGCTCCTGACCTTCAAGGCATGCTTGCCCAGATCTTAGCTACTATCAAGGGTGTGCAGCAACAGCTACATCGCGAGGCCTTAGGGGGCAGCGACAAGAGGGTCAGACAGGATGGCAGGACTAGTGGGCCCTATTCCAGGCCTAGAAGTTCTCGGGACCAGGTTTATCAGGGGTTCCAGGAAGGTCAGCCCAGTCACCCATTTTAGGCAGCCTTGCATATATCAAAGAGTGACCAACACCGCCAGAGAGCATATAGTGCCGGTCCGAGTCAGGGCCGAGGTGGCTGTCAGTCAGGAGCATCAGGTCAGGGTGGCCGACCTCCAGAGGCTAGCAGGCCAATTTAGGACTTGGTCACTGGGCCAGGGAGTGCCCTTCTTCTAACTAGCTTTACCAGCCCCTCAGGCAGTGAGACCGATTTCAGCAGTAGCACCTCCAGCTAGGGGAGGAGGATAGCAGCAGGGTTCTCAGGAAGGTCCTCAGGGAGGCAAGTCAGGTGGTAGAGTGGATGCTCGGGGTAGAGGCGCCAAGGGTAACTTTTATGTAGCTCCTGCGAGAGCAGAGGCTGAAGCATCTGATGATGTGATTACATGTATGGTTCTTTTATGCCAGCAGTCTACTTCAACCTTATTTGACCCTGGTTCTACCTATTCATATGTGTCGGATTACTGTGACCATTTGGGGGCAAGATACTCTAGTCGATCTTATTGTGCTGTGTATGATAGACCTTGATGTGATTTTGGGCTCCTTCGCCATAGCATTTATTGATGACATCTTGGTATTCTAGGGGAGCCATCATGAGCATGAGCACCATTTGAGGATAGTGCTCCAGACTTTGAGAGGTCATCGGCTTTATGCCAAGTTCTCAAGGTGAGAGTTTTGGATTGATTATGTAGCATTCTTGGGGCACGTGGTGTCCAAGGATGGCATTATGGTGGATCCGGTGTGGATTAGGCGCTATTCATAGTTGGGCTAGGCCCACCTCTATGATTGAGATTCAGAGCTTTGTCGGATTGGCAGGGTACTACAGATCCCTTGTTGAGGGTCTCTCCACTTTAGCGGCGCCTTTGACTAGGTTGAGTCGCCAGGATGTTCTTTTTTTTTTGGTCAAAGGAGTGTGAGAGGAGCTTTCTGAGGCTTATGGAGTTGCTTACCACCGCTCCTATATTGACTCTTCCAGTTGAGGGTGAGGGCTTCATGGTCTATTGTGACGCATCCGGTGTTGGTTTGGGTTGTGTTCTGGTGCAGCAGGGCCGGGTTATTGCTTATGCGTCGAGGCAGCTTAAGCTGCACGAGCGCAACTACCCCACTCATGACTTGGAATTGGAGGTGGTAGTTTTCGTGCTTAAGATCTGGGGGCATGACCTTTATGGAGTTCATGGTGAGATATACACTGATCACAGGAGCCTTCAGTACATCATGACTCAGAGGGACCTTAATTCGAGGCAGCGCCGTTCAATAGAACTCCTGAAGGACTACGACCTCTCTATTCTCTACCATCTGGGCAAGTGAATGTAATAGCGGACGCCTTGAGTCGGGAGGTAGTGAGTATGGGTAGTCTAGCCTTCCTTTATGTTTTGGAGCGACCCTTAGTTTTAGAATTTTAGTCCTTAGCCAATCAGATGATCAGACTTCATGTTTCAAATTCAAGTTGGGTGTTAGCATATGTGGGGGTTCAGTCATCACTTCTTGATCAGATCCGTAGTCGTCAGTTCGAGGATGAGTCTTTGGTGGCTCTTAGAGATAGAGTTTTTGCGGGTGAGATAGAGTTTTTACGGGTGATGTCGGGCAGACTTCCTTAGATTCAGGTGGGGTCTTGAAATTTGCTGACCGTTTGTGTGTTCTGAGAGTTGGAGACTTGATCCAGCTGATCCTTAGCAAGGCCTATGATTCCAGATATTCTATTCATCCGAGCACGGCTAAGATGTATCGTGATTTGAGACAGCATCACTAGTGGAATTTGTGGAGGGACATCTGACTATGTGTCCCGTTGTTTGTGTTGCCAGCTGGTGAAGGCCGAGCATATGAAGCTTGGTGGAGAGTTGCAGAGGTTACCCATTCTTAAGTGGAAGTGGGAGCGTATCACCATGGACTTTGTTGTGGGATTTCCACGGACTTCTAGGGGTGTCGATAGTGTCTCGGTCATCATGGATCGATTGACCAAGTCAGTACACATCACCCCTGTTCATGCATCCTACCGTACTGAGAGGTTAGCCCGTATCTACAATCGGGAAGTAGTCTATCTTCATGGTGTGCCTGTTTCTATCTTCTCAGACCGGGGCCCACAGTTCACTTCCAGCTTTTGGAGAGCATTTCAGGAGGAGTTGGGCACCCGTGTGGATCTTAGCACAACATTTCACCCGCAGACTGATGGCCAGTCGGAGCGCACTATTCAGGTTCTTCAGGATATGTTGCGGGTCTATGTTATAGATTTTGGGGGTCAGTGGGACCATTTATTGCCTTTGGATGAGTTTGCATACAACAACGGCTACAATTCCAGCATTCAAATGGCCCCATTTGAGGCCTTATTGTCACGACCCCGGGTAGCCTCTAGATGTAACACAACGTACAAGACCCCGAGAGGCCTCATACAAGCCCTTAGCATACATAACACATAAGATAATAGAGATATAAGAGTTCAAAAGAGCTTTTTTATATCAAAGCTTTACTCAAAACAACGGAAGTCTACAATTCATATCTCAAAATCTTCTAACATCATAGAATACGAATAAAAGTGATAGGGACACAACCCAATACAATATCCAGCATAAGAAAAGACATCAAAGTAAAATCCAATAAGGCTATGTCCTCGGATGGATGAGGACTACCAAGTCTTCTTCTCAACTCTAAGTAAATGCTCTTGCCACGAGTAGGAGAACTGCCACGTCCTACACGAAAGAAGTTGATGCGGGCAAGAGTATGCGTTAGCACAATAAAGTACTAAGTATGATAGCCATGTACACAAACTCATAAAACATGCTAGAAACTGAGATATAAACATGACATGCCATTGGCCAAGCAAAACATGATAAGGCATATAAGGAAATAGCATAAAGCATAAACCGTGGCCAAAGCAAGCTAAATCATCTTTCTTTAACTCTTCTTTTCTTTACTTTACTTTTAGTAATCCATGCACCATTGTGCAAGCTGAAGTGTGGGAAAAGCCTTAAACAGATTTGTAGACCATGGAATAACTCAACATGGAATTCGGTGTCTGCCCTACACCAAAAAAGGGCCATTCTACTTGCCAAGGTAGAAACCTAAACCATAGCCTACGTGGATCCACTAGCTAAGCTGATATAATCTGGGCCTGTTAAAGACCACCTATGGGGGCACATAGGCATAGGACATACGGGGACTTGTCACCCGTCCACTCGGTTCTATGCATAATTCCCACTATACTATCATAAATATTGATATCCATGGAAACACACAACTGGGGTTGCCAATCCAAGCTAAACATGACTTCACATACCATGGACTAGTCCAAGCTTACTTCATTGAGTGTTTCTTCTTTCATGGACTTGTCCAAGCTTACACCCCTAGAATAGCTTCTTTAAGCTCTTGATTCAATTTTAGTTAAGCAAACCTTTTAACAAGTTATGAATCCTTTACACGTGAGAAAACCTTTCACAAGCTTAGGTTGAGCATTATATGAGAAAACCCTTTAAGACTCAACAGCATCATATCATAGATTTCATATAAAACATGTTTGATTCTATAAACCTCTTTCTTCATGATTCTATCATGCTTTTTCTTCATAGCTAATGGGTTCATGTTGCCTTTATTTTAAACCATGCAATTCAACGCAAGCTACCTCTTAAAGTCATAATCAAGGCAACTTAGTCATACTTGAAGTGACCCACATAAAAGAGGAAAATCATGATTTTAACTTGAACATGTTAAATTCATGCACTTAACCCCAATTCATGCTCAATTTGATAGATGATCCCTCAATTTCATCAATTCATATCTCAACCCAACTATGAAGGCATAGATTATCAAATTGGGGAGAATTTACTTGGGATCATGGGGGTTAATGCAATATTTACAATTAGACATGTAATTCACGCTAGATCGTGCACTACAAAGCATTAAATTAGTAATTGAACTCATACTTGAAGAACCCATAACAATTGATCAAACCCTCGCTTGCTTGAAGGGATTTGAACCTTAAAATTCATGAAGAAAAGGGAGGGCCCAATGGAGGAAGCCACTGCATTGGTCAATACCATCATACATTAGCAAAGCCCACTAGAAATTGGAGGAAATTGGGTGATCTTCAATGGAGGACTTAGCTTCTTCTTTTTCCTTGAGTTAGAGAGGATTTCTTTTAGAGAGAGAAGTATTTGAGAGGTGAATTCTGGGAATGAGTTAGAATAAAGTGATTTAGGTATAGAAAATTATATATAGGACCTTCATTAAGGGTAAAACCGACTTAGTTAATGAGGGAATTAATTAGGGAAAAGATCAAAAAGCCCTTAATTAAAAATAGTCGGGGCCCATCTACGGTTAGGACCTACGGTCAGTACATCCATTGACGGACCGTCCTATTGAACCGTCAAAAGATTCAGAGAGTTGGCATTTGGGGACCCTGCAACGACGGCTTCAATCTACGGTTGGTAGGTCCATCTACGGACCGTACACCTTAACCGTGTATCACAGCCTGAAGTTCAAGAATTTAACCTAGTCTGGGGGAAATCTACTGTTACTTTCTTCGGACCGTCAACCTGACTACGACCCTTAAGTGGCCTCCGTAGGTCACTGCCTACAGGTAAATTCTGCATCTTCATTCCTTGGAAAGCTTGGGTATTACACTTATATGGTAGGTGTTGTCGCACTCCAGTTTATTGGTTTGAATCTAAGGAGCCTAGAACGTATGGTACAAATTTGTTTCAAGAGTCCTTGGAGTATGTGAGGTTGATCCAGGATAGACTTAGGATGGCTTAGAGTAGACATCAGAGTTATGCAGACCGCAAGCGCCGACCGTTGAGTTTTGCCATGGGTGACAGAGTATTCCTCCGAGTATTGCCCATGAAGGGCGTGATGATATTTGGGAGGCGGGGCAAGCTCAGCCCCAGGTATATCAGGCCTTTTGAGATTTTGAGGGAAGTTGGCGAGGTGGCTTATGAGTTAGCTTTACCTCCAGCAGTCTCAGCAGTTCATCTAGTTTTCCATATCTCGATGTTGCACCGACATGTTCCAGATCAGTAGCATGTACTCCTGTATGATGTTGTTGAGTTGGATGGTCGCTTGACCTATTCAGAGGAGCCAGTTGCTATTTTGGCCAGAGTTGTGAGGCAGCTGAGGTCGAGAGTCATTCTTGTGGTTAAGGTCCATTGGAGGCATCTTCCAGTTGAGAAGGCTACCTGGGAGATCGAGCGAGGGATGCGAGAGCAGCTCCCCAGCTTATTTAAGCCCTCAGGTAATTCTTGATCCTTACTTTTGCGAACGAAAGTTCTTTTAGTAGTGGATATTGTAATGACCCTCCAGGTCATTTCTGTGTTAATGCCCTCTTTCTATCATTTAGAGTATTCCTGTAGCGACCCTAAGTCATTTATGACTTGCTGGCACTGACTGTTCGGTTGCTTGGTCGTTCGTTTGGGTTTAATGCCTGTTTTTCTGTTCTGGAGCTTTTGAACCTTGAAAAGTTGATTTCGGTAATAAATTCAGGAAAATGACCTCAAATGTGAATTCTGATGGTTCCATCAGCTCCGGAGCTGCCAAATTAGGCTAGGAGCATGGTTTGCCCGAGTCCCGGGGTTTTCGGTGTGATTTTCGGGCCAGTTAACTCTTTAGTCTTTGAAATTTGGTTTAAGGTTGACTTCAGTCAACATTCTTTGAAAACGCACTCGAACGAAGATTCCGACAGCGTGGTTAGTTCAAGAATTACCGGGAGCTTTCGATATGATTTTGAGGCCTTCGGTAGAAATTGGCTAAAATGGCTAAGTGTGGGACCCACTTTTTGTTGAAACGACCTCGTATTGAAATTTCTACTTTGCCATTGATTCCGGAATGTCGAATTGTAGGTGTAGCATATTTCGTTAGCATGCATGGGGTTCCGAACAAATCCCGAACACCCCGTCGGAGTTTCGGAATTGTCCAAAACTCAGCTGGTGCAGCTGTAAAAACTGCAGACTCATTTACTCTTCGCGTTCGCAGAGGTGTGGGAGAGTCTACTCCGTGTTCGCTGGCCAAAGGCCACATTCGCAGAGATTTATGAGGCTGGGTGGTTCCTAGTGCTCCGCGTTCGAGGAAGGCTCTCCGCGTTCGCAGAAGCTTGTTGGGTGAGGGGCTTCTTGTACTTCGCATTCACGGAGGTCTACTGGGTGAGGATGATCCTTGCTCTACACGTTCGCAGGCCTCAGGCCGCATTCGCGGAGGTCTGTGCAATGGTGGAGCAGCTTGTGCCCCGTGTTCGCAGAGCTTTGGGGAGATTACTCTCCACGTTCGCAGAGGCTTGGCCACGTTTTCGGAGAGGAAGGACTTGGCAGTGTCTATTTAATGAGGTCAAAGCTCCCATTTAGGAGAGCTTCAAACCTTTATAAAAATCTCCTTAGGGGTCAGTTTTCGGCGATTCGAAGTCCTAAGTGCTCGGATTATCGTTGGCTTCGTGGGTTTTAGGTTGGGGTTTGTTGGGTGTTCCTCCTTTTCCATGAAATTGAGGGTAAGTTCTTTGTTGGCCTATTTTGTTTAGTTTTGTGATTTATTGTTGTGGGCTGTTAGGAGCGGATCCGACCCCTAATGGGCGATCCATTTTGGGATTCGTGTTTGGGGAATGATTTGGGACCTTTTCACGGAGTCAATTCCGGAAAATCTGGAGCGGGTCCCACTTTGCCTGATTTCACTCCAAAATTGGTCTGTCTCCAAATTTTTTAATTTTAGTGTCTAAACGACTGTATTGACGCTGCGATTCTATTTTTGATAGTGTAGCAGCAGCAGTCTGAGGTCTTTCGGAAAGGGAAATCTCCGGTTAAGTGAATTGGAGCGCTTGTGATTGGCTTTTTGGTAGGTTACGGCTTCCCTTCCTTCTAGATTGAGCTTGATTGTGTAAATGCTGGTTGATATTTGTGAATCTGGGGTTGCTAGCTAGTGTTGTTTCCCTGCTTAACCGATTTCCTTTTTTGTAGCTATCTATTGGGCTGTTATGGGCTAGTATCATGCTATAGAATAGGTTGTTGACTTGGATTGTTGGTATTTGTGTTGGGGACTACATGTTGGGTGGTTATCTGTTGATGCATGAGTGGGTGCGGGTCTTTGGATTCTATGCTCGGTTGATTATTGTGATTATAGACTTAGAATAGGTTAAGGTAGTATTGCCTTGTCCTATGCACCTGTTGACTTGAGTATGTATCCGACGGTGATTCGAATGGACTAGATCCTTGTAGACTGGTATAGCAGACTTGGGTCTGATAGTATGAGCCTTAGTTAAGGCGATTTTGTGGCTTTTGGACCTTTCGATTCTTTCCCCTCTATTTCTGCGATAGTGGGATGTTGTCGGAAGATGTTGTGTTTGCGTCGAATAAGGGCTGGGTTGTGCTACGCTGGGGGTCTTCAGTTGATATCCTTGTTTGGAGGCGGCCCGAGATGTTTAGTCTTGCGTTGTATTGTTCGTGGTGGTTTTCTCTGGTTTGAGGTTGTTAGCTCTAGTACGAGACTGATGTTACGCGATTCCCATTCTGTATTTCTGGCGCTAGGCTGTCAGGGGTAGGCTACCAGTTCTGGTCCATAGCTGACATTATACGATTGCAGCCCATTATTCCCAGTGCGAGTCCGTGGAGCGTAGGCTATTAGTCCCAGCCCGCAGTTGACGTTACTCGATTGGAACCGGTATTTCCAGTGCTAAACTGTTGAGCGTAGACTGATTATTTCTAGTTCGTGACTGATGATTGGGCAGGGCCCAGATATTGTTCTAGCTCGAGGCTAACGCTTTCGGTTAGAGTTCGGTATTTCCAATTCGTGACTGATGATTGGGTGGGGCCCAGAAAATTTTCCAGCTCGAGACTGATGTTTTCGGTTGGAGTCCTGTATTTCCAGCTCTTGACTGATGATTGGGCGGGGCTCAGATATTGTCCCAGCTCGAGACTGACATTTTTGGTTAGAGTCCAGTATTTCCAGCTCGTGACTGATGATTGGGCGGGGCCCAGATATTGTTCCAGCTCGAGGCTGACGTTTCCAGTTAGATTCTGGTATTTCCAGCTCGTGACTAATTATTGGGCGGGGCACAAATATTGTTCTAGCTCGAGGCTTACGTTTCCGATTAGAGTCTGTTATTTCTAGCTCGTGACTGATGATTGGGTGGGGCCCTGATATTATTCCAGCTCGTGAATGATGATTGGGCGGGGCCCAGATATTGTTCCAGCTCGAGGCTGACGTTTCCAGGTAGAGTCCAGTATTTCCAGCTCATGAGGGATGATTGGGCTAGGCCTGACATTGTTCGAGCTCGAGACTGATGTTACCCGTTTAGAGTCTGGTATTTCAAGTTCGTGATTGATGATTGTGCGGGGCCCATGTATTATATTGTTGGGTCTGGGACCCATAGATGTTACGGCTTCTGGTGATGGATCTCCTTTTGTTGTATATTATAGCTCTTCTATGCACCTGTCGGGCTTATGGGGGTCCGTTCGGGTTTTATTTAAACTTGCACACGAGTGTGCCCAGCGGGTCTTATGGGGGGCTCAGCTGGGTTAAGTTAGCTATCCTCAGTTTAATTTCCCCCTGTTCTGTTGACCTCTGTTTTTGTTGTTGTTGATTCTATCTTGTCCGCCTGTTTTTACCGTTCTTGCTTAGTCGACCTATGATGCCTACTGGGTACCTGTTGTTTTGGTACTCAAGCTACACTCTGCATCTATTTTCGTGATGCAGATCCAAGCACCAGTTATCAGCGTTCAGATCGGGCCTTCACCTATCAGTTCAGGAGATTAGGGTGAGTATATGGCGTTCTGGGATTACCTATCTCCTTCTGCATTGATTTTTGGCTTGTCTTTTGTTTTCGAGACAGTTGTTTCTGTGGTCCACTTTCGGGGCTTGTACTCTTGTTAGTAGTTCTGTACATGTGACTTCCAGGTTTGGGGAGGAGTCTCATATATATTTAGTGTGGTTTCGTTTCTGCCTTCGTTTATGTGTTCTTATGGTATGCTTTCGTTTTGTTTGGACTAGTTTCCACTCTTAGTCCCATTACTGTTAAGTTCCAGATAGAGTTTGGCTTGCCTACCGGTGGGTTGTAGGAGCCACCATGACTTGAGAAATCAGGTCGTGACAATGCTTATCCATGATATATACATTTCTCGCTTAATGATTTATGCTCAACAAATCAAAGAGGAGAAACTTAAGGAAAAGTCTAGGGAAGAAAAGAGGGCTAAGACCGGTAATGGTGACTTTTCACGCTCAAGGTCCGATGGATATAGTCGTCCTATGTTTCGACAAAGGTTTTGTAGTCAAGGTTCCTTCAATGCTCCTCCTAAGTTCAACAAAGATAGAGTGTCTAACCCTAATACTCAAGGAGGGAACGCTGGTGGATTTGCATCAAGTACTTACTAAATGTGGAAAGAAACACAAGGGTAAATACTTAGCCGGTACAGATGGTTTCTTCGGTTGTGGTAAGAGTGGTCATAAGATAAGGGATTATCCATCACTTACGACTAATGGAAGGGAAGGTAGACAAGCTCCACCTAGTGGTTCGGGTTCGAATGTCCCCAAACAAAACCGGTTCTATGCACTCCAAACTCGACATGATCAAGAGGGTTCTCCCAATGTGGTTACCAGTATATTGGAAGTATTTAATCTTTATGTTTATGCTTTGCTTGATACTAGTGCTACCTTGTGTTTTGTGGCGCCATATGTTGCTATGAGGTTTGGTATTCTTTCGGATGTATTATTAGATCTCTTTTCTGTCTCTACTCCTATTGGTGAATCTATTGTGGCTAAGAGGTTCTATAGAGATTGTCTCGTCTCCTTACCTAATAATGTCATTCATGTTGAGCTTGTAGAGCTTGATATGTTAGACTTTGATGTAAATCTTGGGGTGGATTGGTTGCATTCATGTTATGCTTCTATTGATTGTAGGACCCAAGTTGTCAAGTTTCAATTTCCATATGAACCCATTCTAGAGTTGAAAGGGGGAAATTCTATGCTTTAGAGTCAATTTTTTTCTTGTCTTAAAGCTAAAAATTGACCTTCTCCCAGATACGCAACCTATCTCTATTCCTCCTTACCGAATGACTCCGACAAAACTTAAGGAATTGAAGGAGCAACTGAAAGATTTGTTGGATAAGGGCTTCATCTGACCAAATATCTCTTCTGGGGTGCTCCAGTTTTGTTTGTTCATAAGAAATATGGTTCATTTCGTATGTGTATTGACTACCACAAATTGAATAAGGTTACTATTAAGAATAAGTATTCTCTCCTAAGGATAGATTATTTATTTGATCAACTTCAAGGAGCGAGTTACTTCTCTAAGATTGACCTTCGATCGGGCTATCACCAATTAAGGGTGAAGGAAGATGACATTCCGAAGATGGCCTTACGGATAAGATATGACCATTATGAAATTTTAGTAATGTCATTTGGCTTAAAGAATGCTCCGGCTACATTTATGGACTTGATGAATAGGGTGTTTAAACAATACCTAGATATGTTTGTGATTGTATTCATTGACGATATTTTGATTTACTCAAGGAGTGAGGATGAGCATATCACTCATTTGAGGATTGTGTTGAAGGTCCTCAAGGACCAACAACTCTTTGCAAAGTTTAGTAAATGTGAGCTTTGGTTGAGGACCGTGGCTTTTCTTGGTCACATTATTTTCGGTAAAGATATTGAGGTAGATCCTTAGAAGAAGGATGTGGTTAAGAGTGGCCTAGACCTCTATCCCCTTCAAATATTCAAAGTTTCTTGGGCTTGGCCTGTTACTATAGAAGGTTTGTTGAGGGATTCTCTTTGATTGCCTCTCCATTGACGGCATTGACCCAAAAGAAAGTTAAGTTTGTGTGGTCTGAAGCATGTGAGAGGAGCTTTCAAGAATTGAAAGATAGGCCTACCTCTGCTCAAATATTGACATTACCGGAGGGGTTCGATGGATTTGTTATTTATTGTGATGCCTCAAGAATTGGGTTGGGATGCGTCCTTATACAAAACAAGAAGGTGATTGCTTATACTTCTAGGAAACTTAAGATCCATGAGAAGAACTATCCTACCCATGACTTAGAAGTAGCAGCAGCTATGTTTTCCCTAAAGATTTGTAGGCATTACTTATATGGTGTCCATGTCAATGTCTTCACCAACCATAAGAGTTTACAATATGTGTTTAAGCGAATTGATCTTAATATTTGCCAAAGGAGGTGACTTGAGTTGCTAAAGGTCTGTGACATGAGTGTCCTCTATCACCCTGGCAAGGCGAATGTGGTGGCGGATGCCCTTAGTCGGGTATCTATGGGTAGTGTTGCTCATTTTGAGCATGATAAGAAGGAATTTATTTGAGATGTTCATAGATTTTCCCTATTGGGTGTTCGTTTGATTGATTCTAATTAAGTTGGCATGGTTATTCATAATGGTGCATAGTCGTCTTTTGTGTCGGATGTGAAAGCAAAGAAAGGTTTTTATCCAATATTGATGGAACTGGAGGAAGTGGCGCTTAAAAAGTCCATTAAGGCTTTCTCCCAAGGGGAAGATGGTGTACTCCGATATCAAAGTCATTTGTGTGTTCCGAATGTTGATAACTTGATGGAGCAGATTCTATCGGAAGCCCATAGTTCCTGATAATTCATTCACTCCGGAGCCACCAAGATGTACCGTGACTTGCAGGAGGTCTATTGGTTGAATAGGATGAAGAAGAACATTGTGGAATTTATGGCTAAGTGTCCAAATTGTCAACAAGTGAAAGTTAAACATCAAAAGCCGGGAGGTTTGTCCCAAACTATTAGTATTCCTACTTGGAAGTGAGAAGACTTGAATATGGACTTCATTGTTGGTTTACCACGCAATCGACGACAACATGTTTCGATTTGGGTTGTTGTGGATCATATGACAAAATCGGCTCATTTAATCCCCGTCAAGGTTTCATATTCGGCGGAAGACTATGTTAAGTTGTACCTAAGGGAAATGGTTAGGTTGCATGGAGTGCCCATATCCGTTATATCCGATCATGGTACTTAATTCACTTCTCAATTCTGGAAATATTTCCAAAAGGGGCTTGGTTCCTGTGTTAAGCTTAGCACGACCTTTCATCCTCAAATCGATGGTCAAGCAGAGCATACTATCAAAACTTTGGAAGATATGTTGAAAGCTTGTATGATTGATTTCAAGGGTAATTGAGATGATCATTTGCCTTTGATTGAGTTTGCATATAACAATAGCTATCACTCGAGTATTGGTATGGCTCCATTTGAGGCTATTTATGGGAGATGTAGATGTCGTATAGGTTGGTTTGAAGTTAGCGAAGTCGCTTTGATAGGTCCTGAATTGGTAAATGAGGCTATGGAGAAAGTTCGGCTTATTAGAAAAAGGTTGAAAACGACTCAAAGTTTACAAAAGTATTATGTCGATGTTAGAAGGAGAGATCTAGAATTTGATGTTAGTGAATGGGTCTACTTAAAAATCTCACCCATGATGGGTGTAATGAGGTTTGGAAAGAAAGGGAAGCTTAGTCCTCATTATGTGGGCCCATATCAGATTTTGAGGTGAGTTGGCAAAGTTGCTTATGAACTAGACTTTCCTAATGACTTAGCATCGATTCATCCGGTTTTCCATGTCTCCTTATTGAAGCAGTGTGTTGGTGATCTGACATCTATAGTGCCATTGGAAAGTCTTGGTGTAAGGGAGAGTCTTTCGTATGAAGAGGTTCCGGTTGAGATTTTAGACCGGCAAGTTCGAAAGCTGAGAAATAAAGAAGTTGCTTCAGTAAAAGTTCTTTGGAGGAATCAGTAAGTTGAGGGTGCTACTTAAGAGGACGAGGCCAATATGATGTCCCGTTATCCTCATCTCTTTCCCTCTGACCCTACTCTAGCTTGAGGATTTTAGTTCCTCATGGTTCACTCTTTTTGTCTCATGTGTCTTAGATATTCCCATGATTCCTCATTTATGCATGTTCATGACAAGCTTAAATCTTTAAAAAAAATGATGAGTTAACTTGATTGATTTCTTCATGATATGTCCATTTGAGCATGAGTTGTATATAGACCTTACGAAATGATGTTTTAAACATGCTTTAGATTGGAGTTGATGTTTCCTCCTCGGATATATGCATTTATGTGACTGCATTCATGTTGGGCTGCTAGGTTTAGTTCCTATCCTTCTTATGATGTCTTGATTCTCATTTGAGGATGAATGTTCCCAAGGGGGAGATATTGTAACACCTCGGATTTGAAAGGAAGGAATTTTTGGTTTATAGGTCTGGTGCTAGTACCAGCAGAAGACATCTAAAGACCGTAGGTTGACTTACGGGCCATACGTGAGAACCATAGATGGCAAGGTATAAATCTTCAAATTTTAAGATTCAGGATTCCACTGATGGTTCGCCAAGACGGCTCATCATTGAATGTACCAGTCGTAAGTAGGTCTCGTAGGTCCCCCCAAAATTAGTTAAATTTTAAGGATTCAAGGTTGGATTGAAAGCTCATATGTACGGTCCGTCAATGGACCTACGGATTGTACATGGGGTCCCGTCCTTTGAAGGTCCAAATTAATAGTTTATGAAATTTTCTACGGTTGACTAGGACGGTTTGTGGTTGGACCTATGGATCGTAGGTCGAAGCCGACAATTATTTTTAAAGGTCTTTGGTCTTTTCCCTAACTAACCTATTCCTCATCTAAGTCGGTTAAGCCCTAATCCTAGCCCCTATATAAGTCTTCTAAGTCTAATTTTATGCCATTCAAATCACTTTTCAAAGTCCCCCCAAATCCCTCCAAGTTTTCCCAAATATTTCTCTCTCTAGAACATTAAAGAAGAAGAAGAAGAAGGATCTAGGGTTTCCATTCAAGTCTCTTAAGTTCACTATTGATTTCAAACTTTTTACATCAAGGTATGATAGCTTTCACCTATGGAGCCCTTTCCTCCGTAGGGTTCCTAAATTCTCCAATTTGCAAAAGCTAGAATTCTCCAATTGAAATTAGGGTTTTCTTCTATCTAATGGGTTTTTTCCCATTATGATCTAATTGAATAAACTATGTTTATTTATTCATGAATTGAATAAATTGAATGATTTTAAGGTGAAATTATATGAGCCCATGCATGATTTATGGTTTTCAAGCTATGGTTCTATGATGAAGTTTTATGAATGATCAAAAGATAAATTTATGAAGTAATGCATGTTCAATTTATGAATTTATGATTATTTAAGATTTACTTTTAGAAGTGATACATAAATATTGTTGTTATTGGGTTGTGAAAGGATTTCTCACATACTACTCAAAACATGATTTGTGAAAGGCTTTTCCCACATGAAGGATTCATAAGGGTTGAAAGGTTTTCTCAACTAAACTTTGAATCAAAGATTAAGGAGCTATTCTAATGAAGGGACAAGAGGCGATTATCCACGTTCCCTAAAAATGATAAGATAAGCTATGAATTATGATTAATCCATGGGAATTATGCTTAGCACCGAGTGGATATTGAGATTGAAGCTCTCCCGCTAGTAGAGGCCGTGTTTCTAGTGGCAATCTCCTTATCTCAAAACTATGTGTCACCATAGGTTTGTCTTAGATAGACATTAGCTAGTGGATCCACTTAAGCTAGAAACTATGGTTCTTACCTTGGCAAGTAAGGACACCTCTTTTCGGTGTGGGGTAGATACCAGATTCCATGTTATAGCTCACATGGTCTATGTCGGTTCAAGACTCACTTCTTACAATAATGAACTAAGGTTACTTTCTAAAGGCTTTTAAGCATATGTTGTTTTAAGATAATTTACTTGCATTAACCATGGTTTTTACCTCATGTTTTCTATCATGTCATCATATGATTTAACTTGGTCATTGTATCTTTTGTATAGCCCTTTTTGCATGATTTTGTAACCTATGTGCATAGTTATCATACTTGGTACATTTTTGTACTAACGCATACTCTTGCCTACATTTTCTCTTATATGTAGGATCCGGCTCATCATCATCCTCCCATGGTTAGTTTGTTGTGATAGAGACTTGAAGATTTGATGAGTCCTCATATATTCGAGGACATAGCCACATTTACCTTCCATGTCATTTTCATTTAATGAGTTGTATGGGTTACGTCCCACTTTCAATCCACTCATTTATTAGATGGCTTTGTGACTATATTTAGACTTCCGTTCTTTGATATAAATTGCCTTTTAAACTCTTATCTACTATTATCTTGTATGATGTATGCTAAGTGGCTTGTATAGGGCCTTTTGGGGACTTGTACGCCATGTCATGTCTAGGGGTACTTTAGGTCGTGATATAATCTTTACACGAGTACCAACACCTTTCTGGAAAGACTTCCAAAATTGAGAAGTAAATTTTGTACCACGATCAAATATAATGGATAGGGGCACTCCATGCAACCTAAGTATCTCACTTAGATACAACTTAGCACAGTCTGCTGTCTAATAAGAATTCTTGACAGGAATGAAATGAGCCCACTTCGTCATACAGTCTACAATTACCCAAATCGAGTCATTTGCCATCGGCTACGGGGTAAACCAACAATATAGTTCACATTGAAATCTTCCCACTTCCAAGTAGGAATATTAATATCTTGGGACAAACCTCCTGGCTTTTTGTCCTCAACTTTTACTTGTTGATAGTTAGAACATTTAGCCACAAATTTTACGATATTCTTGTTCATCCCATTTCACCAATAGACTTCCCGCAAGTTACGGTACATCTTTGTGGTTCCCAGGTTAATTGAATATAGAGAACTATGGGCTTCTGATAAAACTTGCTTCCTCAAATCATCAACATTAGGAACACACAAACGATCTTGATACCGAAGCACACCATCTCTCCCATGGGAGAAAGCCTCAATGGACTTTTTAAGTACAACTTCCTTCAACTCTACCAAAATTAGATCATGTCCTTTCTTGGCTTTCACATCAAACACAAAAGATGATTTTGAACCATTGTGAATAATAACACCACCTTCATTAGAATCAACCAACCGAACACCCAATTGGTCATATTTATGAACATCACGAACCAACTCCTTCTTATCATCTTCAACATGAGCAATACTACCCATTGATAGTCGACTAAGAGCATTCGCCTTGCCAGGGTGATAGAGGGCACTGATGTCGTAATCCTTTAGCAACTCAAGCCACCTCCTTTTGTGAAGATTTAGGTCTTTTTTCGTTAATGTATATTGTAAACTTTTGTGGTCGGTAAAAACATTAACATGATTACCATACAAATAAAGTCTCCACATATTTAAGGCAAAAACAACCGCCGCTAATTCCAAGACCTAGGTAGTATAGTTCTTTTCTTGAATTTTAAGTTGACTTGAAGAATAAGAAACACTACAAGAAAAACCCTTATTTATGACCAACATTTAGGGACAAGCTAATAATTCTGTCTCTAAAGGTATATGTATTGCGACGAGATTATATTTTGGTCCTTATTAATATATTTTGTTGCGAAGGTACTAATTCCGCTCCTTAAAGATCTTAATAACTGGTCTCAAATTGCAATGGAAGGAGTTAAGCGGGATTTACTTCCACCAAATTTTATACTAAACTATTAAAAAAAATCAAAACTTTGTTTTCACAAAAACTTAGGCGCCAAAATGTATATTCTAAACTATTAAAAAAATCAGAACTTTCTTTTCACAAAACTTTAGGCGCCAAAATATTATACAGAACTTAAAAAGCTAAGGAAAAAACGCTTTGTTATCTCAAAACTAAAAGAAAAACCTTGTTGTTCCGTTGCAACTTTGCCCTAGTTTCTCTTCATCAGATCGATCGATTCTTTTCCACCACAACTCTGCCCTAATATCAACGCCAGTGGATTTTCTTCGCAGCTCTGCCCTAAGCTCGAAGTAGGTGCTTCTTCCTTGTGTAGATGTTGCTCAGCTGCTCGAAAAAGAATTCCAAGTTCATTTCTTTCTCTGTTCTTCCATAAGTTGTATTGATGTCTTTTTTTGGTTTATTCAAGTTACTCTTCTTCTTCCTCTTTCCTAACGTTAAATAGGTTAAAAGTTTCATAATTTGATCAGTTTTCTTATGTACATTAAGGGGAAAGATTATTGGGTTGAGTTTTCTAATAGTTTACTCGATTTTGGGGATGAAGATTCATATTTCATATAGAGTGCATATTGTATTAGAAAAAACTAATTATTTCATGAACAACATACTAGTTTTATGTCTTCGAGTTGAGATATTTGTTGCTTCACTATTTCTTTTGTTTGATATTCTAGTGGTTGTCAAATTTAAAGACAAACTATCATGTTAAATCTTGAAAGGAAACAATTACTTTATTTTTCTTTGAATTTAGTCCTATATGAAATCAATGGCTGCCTAATATTAAAATATTGACCTTTTATGATGTTTTTTGGGTTTTAATGCTCATATATATAGTAGGAATTAGGACTTGAACCATCTCATTTTCAACGGTCAGCTTTCCACCATCTCATTCTAGACATAAATGGTTGAGTTGCCTTCTTTGACATAGTATAAACCATCAACTTTGTTGCCCCATGTTAATCTTTTTGAAGACTGATCACTGGTTGTGCAATTTTCCAACCTTTCCAGTATATTAAGTATATCATTAAACTCCAAATCTTGTGAATTTCTTCTGAATAATGGGGTTCAAGTGCTGCCTGTTCTACTTTGTGAAGTTGTGTAATCTGGATTTTGGATTGCTAGATATTAGGAAAAGATTGGGATAAGCATTTTGAAGTGTTTTATTCCCTAGGTATATGTCTTTCAAAAACTTGGTATTGGTCCCAGTTCTGCAATTTTCAGGGGCTAACTCCATGTGGGGTTCTTGAAAATATGTGTTTGTGAAAGTTTAAGTACTTTCTATGGCTTGTAATGATGCATATAGGATAACATTCTCTGTCATTTTTTCAAGTTATATACTTCTCTTTTCTTATTTCTTCTCTCATGGAGTGACCTTTTGGTTCTATCTATAGATTATTATTTCATATAAAGTGCATATCGAATTTTAAAAAAGTTAATTATTGCATGAATAACATACTAGTTTCACGTCTTCAGTGTTGAGACTTTGCAAGCCAAATAAGGACTATCTCTTTTATTCCTATGAGAATCTTATTTTAACTCTGAAATGGTTTCGACTAAATCATTTTTTACCTAAAAGTTTGTATATAAGAATTTAAGCGTGATAGAATTATACCTAATTAACTTCGTATTTAAATTCATATATACCGACTTTAAGCATGACTGCATCATACCTAATTAAAATCTTATGCTTATGTTCTGCACAAATAGAATAGTTGACATAACATATAGTTCTAAAGGAAATTTTTGTATAATTCTTTGTTTGATGCAGAATATATGCATAAGTTATATTAATGTTTACCTCTATTGTGATTTAGTGAGGAAAATTGGAGTGTTCTAGAGTATGGACATATAGTCAATATAACATATGGTTCTAAAGGAAATCACCTCCTTAATCTGTTGCTCATCTTGAAGTCATTTTTCTGTTAAACCTGCAAGTTGCAATCACATAGAAGTTCATCAATGTGCATATTTTTGCAAAATTGACATCTTAGAGTGCATAGAGTAAGATAGGTTCTACTGTTTATACTACATGAACTATAATGTGCTATTGTTGAGGAATATTTGATCTATTTTTTTTAGCTCAACAAGGCTCTTCAGACTTGTTCTCATCCTTGTATGTATGAATACTTGAGTGCTCTATTTGATGCAGAATATAGACATAAGATGTTAATTAGGTATAATGTTATCACCCTTAAAGGATTTTTACCTTTACATCTCTAGTCCAGAATCATGTTAAGACACTCCATGTAGACATCTCTGGTCCTTTCCATGGCTTGTGATATATTAGTCCACTTACAGAGTATGAGTTTTTTCCATACTTGTTAGCACAATTTCAGACATCTCTAGTCTTTTCCATGTCTTGTCATTTTTTCAGCTTCTTGCTATCCAAAATATTGTGCTAAAGTATTTGTAATATGTTTTTTTTCCAGGTTCTATAGGGAAGGGTCGAGGAAAATGACTTAAAAACTCTACCTTGTCCGCTAGTCAAGGAATGAGAATGATACTTAAGAACTCCATGGCTCCCGAGAAAGAGAACATGCAAATTAATACTCCAACTCCTACATCTACTAATCAAGTTAAGCAATACACCCCAAAAGTTGAAACAAGTAAGATTTTTCAAATAAGTTGTACTTTTTGCAAATCAGTTGTGTTTTAAAAATTTTTGATGAACTTTTATATAACATTTTAGTGGGTCCAGACGCTTTAGAAAAGGGACAAATAAAGATCAGGGAACTTTGAGATCCTCTTTAGGAAAAATATGTGAAGGACAAGCCAATCTAACATTCTCTTAAGTTTTCAGGTACGCCTACTGAATTAATAGTCTACTATTCACCTCTTTTCTGCAGTTTGACTTTCCTTCTTAGCACCTAATTTACCTAGAAACAAACCTATGTATAGAACATGTCTCGCTACACAGTGTCCTAGTTTTCTAGATGCACCAACCAGTTAACCATTTATCTAGTTTGTAGGATCCAACAACTTCCTTAGGCAGATTTTGGGTGTCATGGTATACACCAGTTTTTAACAATACCTTGATGCACAAACCTCCAGCATGGTCTATCATTTCCATCGATCGTCGTAAGATGCAACCTGCTGCTTCTTCAATTTATAAGCAGTTTTCAAGATCTTAAGATTGGTAGGCTACATTTCCTTAAGGAAAAGATAGTGTATGTTTAGAGCTTTGATGTTCTGTGGAACTTCTTCAAAGGCTGAATTATTATCAACCCTATATTCAACTCGAGAGGATATCAAATCCTTGAATGAAGAAAACAAATTCTTGAATGTGGAAAACAAATCCTCGAATGATCACTTGTCTACCTTAGAAGATGAGATGAAAGAAATAAGGAAAATGAAAGAATTTTTCGCTGCTCAACAATCACATGTCAAACGTACGACATCGTCCATTTCAATTGAATGATCACTATTTTTTTCAATTGACAAATTAATGACAATACACCCGACATTTTAATTTATTTTGTTGATTTGAATATAGTCGTTTTCTACTTAGACTAATTCTAGTTGTAACCTTTAAGTGCATATGTGGAGCTTACTTTGTGTTAAAATTATATGCATCGTAATATTGGTCAAGTTCCACCTGAGATGTCACACCTTAAATTTGTTTCATCATTTTTCCCAAGGATGATTGCTGCTCTATACACTATAGAACAAAGTCACCTGCCAAGTTCCAGCTAATCTTTTCTCATTTTCAGTATCTTCTGGTTCTAGTCTTTCTCTCACCCCATAAGTCACACATTACTACCACAATATACATGTCTTCCAATAAAAAGGGAAATATCAATGGATGTATGATTAAATATCAATCTACGGGTCTTTTGATGTGAAAAGAAAATATTCCCAGTCACACAAGAAAGCTAAAAGAAAGATAAAATAGTAGACTTATGTACTGTTGTGTTTGTGTAGTAAAATAAGATAGAATATCTAAAATGAAACTTGTTCTCATCTGGTTGATGAAAGATCTGGAAAAATTCTGATTTGATGTTATTAACTTTTAAGTGCATACGTCGAGCTTACTTTGTGTAAAGATTGTTTCTCGTATCCTTCAAAAAGTCTATAATTCCTAATGTCCCTATAGCCAGCTTGATAGATTGAGGTGTAGACTATAGTTCCATCGTGTTAGTGATGTGTGACTTCTTTAGTCTCATGATGTTTATATTCGTCTATCTGTATTTGCTAAATAAACTCGAATCTCGATCACCTCATCTCCATATTCTACTCCTTCCTTTTGCCTATACAATTGTTTCTAGCTGTATAGTTGTTTTATCGAATTCTTACCATTACATCATGCTTTCATGTGTAGATTAGTGCAACCAGTATTGCCCATCTGAAAAAAAACCTTGATATTGATTTTTATGTTACATATGTGTGGCTTATAACTATGTTAAATTTCTATAATTAGAAGTTGCTGCAGAATTTGTTTTTATTTGTCAAAAGCTTAAATTATCCATTCAACCAAAAGTGACAATGTTTACATATTTGCCAACCCGTATAGACTCAAGGTGGCTGTCCTATTTCTTTCTAATACAATTATCTATATGTATGACATCCTACTAATGATGAAATTTTTAACAATTAACGACAAGCTAAGTTGGGTATGAATTGACCTGTTCTAACTTTTCTTGCCATTTTTTGTGCGCTTGTCCTTCTATATGTAATTGAATTGCTATTTCATGTCTTTGTGTACACCTGGTGGTTACATTACTAACTGTCTTTGAAGAGAAAATGCCACTAGGTGAGCAGTGGATACTGTTGTTTTATACATATGCACATACTAACACACACATGCGAGAAACGAACTCACTGCTTGGTAAAAAAAACTAAGTGCTCTCGTGATTTAATACATCATTTTTCTCTTCAAGTGTCCATTTGCTTAAGATCTGACTGAGCTAGTCATTGAACTTCATGATTCCAGTCGCCAGTAGGCCTACTGTAGTCCAACCATTTAACGAGGGATTGCCATATGTATGCAGAGTAGGGTCATCAAGAAAATAGGTGCTTTGATGCCGCCTCCACTTGATTTTCACATAGTACACAATTAGTAGATATTGTTAGTCCCCATTTTTGCATTCTATCCACTTTTGACAGTCTTCGATGTAGTGTCAATCATAACATGAATTGTTGTATTGGGATCTGACCTTTAATAGAGTTAAATTTGAACTTTTAATTTAATTAAACAACTTAGGTGAGGCTACGTACGAGGTGAGGCGACGAGGTTAGGCAACGAGACAAGATGAGGTGAGGTGAGAAATTGATGCATTGCCTTTTAAAAATAAATAAAAAGACGTAACATGCAACTTCTTTTTCCACAGTTTTCAAGATTTGCCATTGACACAACTTCTTCCTCTATTTTTTAATTTTCTGCAGATTTTATTTTTTTTCCTCTGTTATCGCACAATATTTTCTTGCTGGCTCTGTTTTTTTATTTTCTGTATGGATGCTATCTTCACAAATTTTGTTTTTAAATTTTTTGCAAATCTACGAACTACAACTTTTCTATCTTTGTTTTTTATTTTCTGCACTACTGCAACATATCTGGCCAGCTTCTCTGTTTTTAAGTTTTAGTTATTGTTCATCCAGCTCTTCTCTAAAGCTATTCATTCAGACTATTATTTTTATTTTCTGCCAAATGTTATTTAGTTGTGGTTTTTCAAAATAGATATTAGATTCTTGGTTAATGCATCTCAAAATTTTCTAATTGATTTTTGTTATGTCTTGCAGCTTTTGTTTATGTTTTTTGATATCACTTGAAAAAGATTGAAGCTTTAAGTTTCCTACCCAGCTTATGTTCATCGTTCACTAAAGATACAAATTTGGAAGATGCACAAACTCATTATGCAAAACTTTATATCATAGTCTAGCTTGAATGTTATCTACGTTTTTTGTCAAGTAAATATTGAAACTAACATCACGGGATGTTAATTAATTTATTGTAATGAATCGCACATTATTTATCTCTATCTTCCTGCCCCTCTCTCTATATATTCTTTTTGTATCGTGATTTTTTGTAGAAATTTGATTCTTGTGATGTCAATTGCTCTAGGATCATTGGAGGTCAATTGAGATCAGAATTGTTGCTCGTCTCTAAAGCTATTTTAGGACCAGGTGTTGCTCTTCTCTATATGTATTTTAGGACCAGTTTGTTGATGGTCTCTAGAGGCATTCTAGGACTAGGTTGTTAAAGGTATCTAGAGCTAATTTAGCACCAGGTCGTTCTCATCTCTAAATATTTACTAAGACTAGGCTATGGGTGGTCGCAAAAGAGGTTTAACGACCTGAATAAGAGACTTCCTAAGATATCAATGGTTTATTTGAGACCAGATATGTAGTCTCTAAAAGATGTTTATGGACCAGAGTTTTTCCCATCTCAAAATCATTTAGGGACCAGAATTTTGAACTCATCCTTATTAACCAGTTGCGACGGAGGTTTTAAGGACGGGTGGCAACCAGGTTTTTCAGGTCTCAATTGCTAATTTGGGACCAGATTTGAACTTTCAGGGACCAGATTTCCCTTCCCTAGAGACTGTTTTTCTTGTAGTGCAATAAACACACCCTAGTCCAATCCTTGAAGCGTCATAATTAACTACAAACCCATCAGACCATTCCGGTAAAGTCAACACCAGAGAGAAGGTAAGTCTATCTTTCAATTCCTGGAAACTCATCTCACATGCTTCTGACCATAAGAACTTAACTTTCTTTTGAGTCAATTCCATCAATGGAGAGGCAATTCAAAAAACTCCTTCCACAAACCTTCTATAATAACCAGCAAAACCCAAAAAAATTTGAATATCCAAGGGGGATAAAGGTTTAGGCCAACTCTTAATTCCTCCCGTCTTCTTAGGATCTACCTCAATACCCTTACCAGAATAATGTGACAAATAAAAGCAAGGGATCTCAACAAAAAATCGCATTAACTAAACTTTGCAAATAGTTGTTGGTCCTTGAGGACTTGAAATACAATCCTAAAATGATCGGCATGCTCATCCTCAATCCTTGGTAAATCAAGATGTCGTCAATAACAACAATCACAAATATATCAAGGTATTGTCTAAACACTCTATTCATTAAGTCCATGAACATAGCTGGAGCATTAGTCAAACCAAATGGCATCACCAAAAAATCATAATGACCATATCGAGTTTGAAAAACCATCTTCAGAATGTCATCTTCCTTCACCCTCAATTGGTGATAACCCAATCAGAGGTCAATCTTAGAGAAGTAACTGCCACCTTGGAGTTGATCAAACAAATCATCTATCCTTGGAAGAGGATACATATTCATAATGGTAACCTTGTTAAATTGCCTTTAGTCGATACACATACGAAGTGAACAATCTTTCTTACGAAAAACAAAACGGGAGCACCCCATTGAAAGATTCTCGATCAGATGAAACCCTTATCCAACAAATCCTTCAATTGCTCTTTCAATTCCCTATGTTCTGCCGGAGCCATACGCTAAGAAGTAATAGAGATAGGTTACGTATCTGGAAGATACTCAATTCAAATGTCTATTTCCCTTTCGGGAGAAATACTAGGCAAATCATCACGAAACTTATTTAAAATGGGGAACGACTAAAGAGTAGGGACTTCAGAATTTGTATCCCTAACCCAAACAAGATGATACATGCAACCCTTATAAATCATTTTTCAAGCTTTAAGACAAGAAATAAACTAACCCTTATGCATATAATTTCCCCTTTTTTCACTCTAGGATGGGCTTATTTTGAAATCAAAACTTGACCATTTGGGTTCTACAATCAATAGAAGCATAAAAAGAATGGAGCCAATCCAGGCCAAAAATAATATCGAAATCCAAAATATTAAGTTCTACAAGATTAACATGACTGACTCTATGGGATAAGGAGACGGGACAACTTCTTTTGACTCTTATAGCCACAATACATTCCTAGAATCGGCAATGATAGTTGGAGCATACCTAGCATATTGAGTAAATTTCAATGCACATTCCTTCACACTCATATTTCGTTGATGAAGGTTAATGAATTTTAGTATCTTTCCCTCCCTCATCTCAAGGGGAAAGAAACTTGAGCAACACCCTTAAGTTTATAAGCGGCCAATTCTGCCTTTTCCATCGGCGTCACTTCCATGATTATCAAAACTTTATATACCTCATCAATGGACACTTGAGGATCTTTCTAAACCTTGGAACCATGAAACTCAGGGGGATTTATCCTAGTGAAGTCCCTCTCTCTAGTTTCCGCCATACCCATATTTAGGTTCATAGGGACCACAACCTTCCTATTGTCTTGAGCCATAATGGCTTGAGCTAACACTTGGAAAGCAGCTTGAAGCTCCGCATGTGTCACTTGTTCGGCCAAAGGATTGGCCGGAACTTGAGGAGCTTCAGGGGCTTCTCGTTCAACATTCTCATTCACATTCCTCCTAATGTATGCTCTTCAAGGGGCCATATCCTTAAAAGCATTGTATAAGGATTAGGAGAGAGGCATATAGAGTTACACTCTATCGCACCACTTTGGAATGATGAAAGAAATGGAGTTTCCGAAACTTCTTGTAGACTCTTATTCATAAATGTGGGGCTCTTCACACTCTTGAAGAAGATTCTAATTTACGTGGCTTATGAGAAATCTTATGACCTTTCAAAACCATGTGCTCTAAATACCAACTTTTTCACGACCTATAGAATCCCATAGGTGTAACATGGCATATAGGACCCCAAGATGTCCTATAAATGCGACATAGCATACATTATACAGAATAATAGAAATAAAGAGTACAAAACATAGTTTTATATCATAAAGGAGTTTAAAAAAGTAGAAGTGTAATCATAAGTCTCAATAAGAAATATATTACATTATAAGGAAAGTGATTGGGACATAACCCTTACATGTCGTACAAGTCTGAAAACTAATCAAAGACATGAATAGGTAAATGTATCTCAGTCCTCGAACATGAGAATTTACCAAACTCTTGAAATCCAGAAGAATCACCTAGCCATATGAGTGAGAGGTTGGAGCGTTAGACCCTACATTAGTGAAACAATGTAGACACAAGTATGTATAATTACATAGAATGTACTAAGTATGACGCAATATGAATAAAATAGGCATGGTAGCATGAATGACTTAAAACATATAAGACATGATCAATATTTGAACATTTAAAAGCTTAAAGAAGAAATGTCATATAAATCATTAGATATAGTCAATGCATTTTGAATAAGTGATATAAGGAAAGCTTTGAGGAAACATGATCATTTTGTTGGATATTAGCTTTAACCGATAATATGACCATGAGAGTTATGTCGTGAAATCCAGTATATCTCTCATATCGAATGAAGAGGAATCCACTTGCCAAGGTAGACTCCGTACATATCATCTTTTTCTAAAGTGGATAAACTAGCTAGGTCATTTAAGATAATCCTACGGGGCACATAGTTTGAGACTAGAGGTTGCTATTAAGATTACCCTATTTGAGCCTCCACCACAAAGCCCTCTTGGTGATAAGTCTAAATCCCAACGAAATGGATAAAAGTCAAATATCACTATATCATAGGAACAACAATGATCAATACCAATCAACACTTTTTAGATTAAAACATATAATAGCTCCTTAAAAATAATTCAATATGGATGAGAAAACCCTTCACCAATGTGAATCCAAATGTGAGAAATACCTTTCACAATCATAATCATAGTATTAAGTGAGAAATTCTCTCAAAATAGCATTGACACTTTCCTTTCAAAGCATCCCTAAATCATTTACCATAATTTCATAAAAACAGGCATATCTTAAAAAATTCATAGTTCATAGGTTCTTGGGTTCATCATAGGTTCATGGTTAAAAATCATAATTTAGGCATGGGTAAATATAATTTCAACGAAATATCATGTATTAACATTAGATCATGCATTAGAAGATTTAATCGACACTATTAGATCATAATTGAATGAAACCCACAAAGACTAAATTGAGAAATTGGAAACCTTGAGGACCCCATGGAGGAAAGGACTCCATGGGTGAATACCTACATACCTTTCTACTCAAAACCCAAGATGAATTGTGAATTGAAGACTTGAATGGAACCTTAGCTCTTGTTTTTCTTCATTAGGTTGAGAGGAAATTGGGGAGTGAATTTGGTTGGGTTTTGGGGAATTAGGAGAATGGGTTTGAAGTGGGTAATTTTAGGACTGAAAAGCTTTATATAGAGCTTAGGTTCGAAGAAAAAATGACATATTATTGGCTTGAAATAACTACGGAAAAGACCAAAAGCCCTTTAAAATAACTGCCAAAGCCCTTCTACGGTTTGGACTTATAGTTTGTAGGATTTTCTATGGACCGTCCTGGTCAACCGTAGAAAAGTTTAGAAACCTTTTATTAGGACCACTTTTGATGGGACCTGTATGAGGCTCGTAGGTTTTCCTACAGCCTGTAGACACCAATCATAGAAAGAAATCTTGAGCCTCAATGTTTCACTAAGTCATGGACCTACCTACGAGACCCATCTATGACACATACAAGGATTGATGGGCCATCCTAGTGAGCCATAAAAAATACCGGGACTTGATTTAAAAAATGTTTTTCTCCCTTTCTACAAGACTGGTCTAAGACCCGTAGAAAGATCTACGAATCGTAGACTGGTCTCGTAGACCTGAACCTGGTGTTGCAATTTTATGCAGTCCTTCCCCTTTTGAAATTCAAGGTTTTACACTGAATCTCCTACTCTTGTGTCAGTTCTAATAGTGAATGATTTTTTAGAAGTGTTTCCCAATTATGTTCTCGGTATTTCTCCTAAAAGGGAAATAGACATCGATATTGACATTTTCCCTGATATGTAACCTATATCTATTCCTCCTTACTGTATGGCCCTGACAGAACTTAAGGAATTAAAGGATCAACTGAAGGGTTTGTTGGATAAGTGTTTTGT
Source organism: Solanum appendiculatum (assembly GCA_018342035.1). Lineage (NCBI taxonomy): Eukaryota > Viridiplantae > Streptophyta > Magnoliopsida > Solanales > Solanaceae > Solanum > Solanum appendiculatum. The sequence goes on along the minus strand of JAGDQO010001404.1, from coordinate 456,578 downwards.
TAGACCAAATATCTCTCCATAAGTGCTCCGGTGTTGCTTGGTAAAAAGAAGGATGGTTCCCTCCGAATGTGCATAGACTATCAACAATTAAATAAGATCATAATAAAGAATAAGTATCCTATCCCAAGGATCGATAGTTTGTTTGATCAACTCCAAGGCATGAGTTTCTTCTCTAAGATTGACCTTCAGTCGGGTTACCATCAATTCAGAGTGAAGGAAGTTGACATTCCGAAGATGGCTTTTCATACTCGGTATAGTCATTATTACTTTTTGTTTATGTCTTATGGTTTGACTAATGCCCCGGTGAAATTTATGGATTTGATAAATAGGGTCTTCAAGTAATATTTTGACATGTACCTGCTTGTACTTATTGATGATATTTTGATTTACTTATGGAGTGAGGATGAGCATGTTGAGTATTTGAGAATTGTGTTGCAAAGTCTAATGGGTGGTGAATTATATGCAAAGTTTAGTAAACGTGAATTTTTATTGAGATTCTTTGCTTTTCTTGGCCATATTGTCTCTGATGAAGGTATCCAAGTTGATCCTAAGAAAACTGAGGTGGTTAAGAGTTGTTCTACACCTTTGTTCACTTAAGATATATGAAGTTTCTTTGATTTGGCTGGCTACTGTTGAAGATTTGTGGAAGGAGCTTCCTCTATCGCTTCGACATTGATGACATTGACTCAAAAGAAGGTAAAACTTCTGTGGTCAGAAGCTTGTGAGAAAACTTTCCAAGAGTTTATGGATTGGCTTACTTCAGCCCCTATATTGACTTTAACATAAGGATTGGATGGTTTTGTGGTTTATTATGACATTTCACGGATCGGTCTTGGTTGTGTTTTGATGCAATAAGGGAAAGTCATCGCTTATTCTTCTAAGAACTTAAAGGTTCATGAAAAGAATTATCTAACTCATGATTTGGAGTTAGCAGCGATAGTGTTTGTTCTAAAGATTTTGATGCATTACCTATATGATAATGGAGAAGGCGTGTTTACCGATCACAAGAGATTGAAGTATGTGTTAACCTAAAAGGATTTGAATCTTCGTTAAAGGAGATGTCTTAAGTGAATGAAATATTATGATAAGAGATTCCTATATCATCCGGGAAAAGCAAATGTGGTGGCGGATATCAAGATCGACTATCTAAAAAGTCATTTAGGCTTTCTCCTAAGTGGGAGATAGTGTCCTTCAATATTAATGTCGATTATGTGTTCTCAATATTGATAAGTTGATAAAGTAGATTTTGACAAAAGCTCATGGTTCTCGGTATTCTATACACCCGAGAACCACAAAGATGTAACATGATTTATGGGAAGTCTATTAGTGAAATGGAATGAAGAAGGATATTGCAGAATTTGTGGCTAAATGTCTGAATTGTGAACAAGTGAAAGGTGAGCATTAGAAACCCGACGGTTTGGCACAAGATATTTTTATTCTTACTTGGAAATGTGAAGATCTGAATATGGACTTTACTACTGGTTTACCCTGTACTAGTCGTCAATTTGACTTGATTTGTGTTACTGTGGACCAAATGATGACATCAGCTCACAGTCTTCCCGAAAACACTTCATTTTTTCAGCTGAAGAGTACGTAAAACTTTATATTCATGAAATGGTGAGGTTGCATGAGTGCCTTCATCCATTATCTCCGATCGTGGTACTTTGTTTAAATCTCAATTTTTGAGGTCATTTTAGAAAGGTCTATGTACCCAAGTGAAGCATAGCATTGATTTTCATCCTTAGATGGATGGGCAGGCAAAACATACTATTCAAACTTTGGAAGATATGTTTAGAGCGTGTATGATATATTTCAAGGGTAATTGGGATGTCTATTTTCCTTTGATCGAGTTTGATTATAATAATATCTATCATTCTAGTATTGGGATTGCACCGTTTGAAGATCTCGATGGTAGGAGGTGTAGGTCTCCTATTGGTTAGTTTGAAGTAGGAGAGGTCACTTTAATATGGTCTAAGTTTGTGCATGACGCTATGGAAAAGGTTTAACTTATTCGTTAGAGGTTGAAAATGGCTCAAAGTCGATAAAATCTCCTATGCCGATGTTAGAAGGAGAGAACTTGAATTTTATGTTGATGATTAAGTTTACTTGAAAATTTCACCCATGAATGTTTTGATGAGATTTCGAATGAAAGGAAAGCTTAGTCCCCAATATGTGGGCACATATTGGATTTTGAGGCCTTTTGGCATGGGTGCTTATGAATTGGAGTTACCTAATGATTTGGCATTGATACATGCGGTATTCCATGTCTCTTTGCTGAAAAACTGTGTTGGAGATCCGACTTTTATAGTGCCTTTGGGAAGTTTAGGAGTTAAAGACATTCTTTCGTATGAAGAGGTTCTAGTTGAGATTTTAGAACGTGAAGTTCGGAAGTTGAGAAATAAAGAAATTTCTTCTGTGAAAGTTCTTTGGAGGAATCAATTAGTTGAGGGTGAAACTTGGGAAGCCAACTACTATATAATGACCAAGTATCCTCATCTCTTTCCCTTCGCTACCATTCTAGCTTGAGGTATTAATTCCTCATGGTTCATTCTTTGGGATTCATGCATTCTAGTAATTCTTATGTTTCCATATGGATGCAAGTTCATGAAAAACTTGAGTTTAATGTTATGATTTAGCTTGGGGTGATTGTTCCTTATTTATGTGCATTTGATGAGATTTGCATTCATGTTGGGTTGTATGTTTCTCTCCTACTCTATTCATGCTAACTTGAGTCCTATTCGAGGATGAATGTTCCTAAAAGGGAGATATTGTTACACCATGGAAATTGGATTGTTGATTTTACAAGAAAAAGTTCAGTCTGGCACTGGTACTGTGTTCTACGAGTCCAATCTACAGACCATGGGAAATCTTACCCACCATAGAAAGAATTCGTTGAGTTGAGTTAAGTTTTATGAAATGTGTAGTCTCTGTTGTTTGACCTATGAGTTAACAGGACGAGGCGTAGAATGGTCTATGGGCCGTAGAAGGTGCCCGTAGGATTGATCCAGACATAGTGAATTTTTTGACTTAGAGTTTAAAACTACAAAGGGGGTCTATAGATCGTAGAAAGGTCGAAGATCCATAAAAGTGTTTCGTGGAAAGTAGGCTAAATTTTAGGCCCAGTAAGTGGTTTTACGGTTGACCAGTACGGGTCATAGAGAGTTCTACGGACCGTAGGTCCAACTCGTAGGCCACTTCGAGAATTTTTAATGAGGGGTGTTTTTGTCATTTCCTATCTACCCAACCCCTAAACAATGTCGTTATGGACCTATAAATACCCTATAACCTTTTTTACTCCTACAAACTAAGCCTAATTCCTTCCAATAACACAAAAAGTCTCCCAAATTCTCACAAGTCCTTTTCCCCAATTCTCTCTAAAGTTCAAGGAAGAAAACTAGGGTTTTAGGCTCCAAGGTCTTCTCTTTCTCTTGATTTGCTAGACTTTGATATTAAGGTATGTGGAAATTCACCAATGGATTCCATTCATGCATTGGGTCCCAAAAGTATCTGAATCTCAAAAAATATTTTCACTAAATTTGATTAGGGTTTCATGCGGTTTCCCATGGGTTCAATTTATTATGGTTCAATTGTTTGATTTTAATCTTATTATGCATGATTTTATTCCATCACATGGTTTTCAATTGATTTCATATGGACCCATGCTTTACTAGATTATGATGATGAATTTATGAAGAAATCTTATGAACTTATGAATTATGATTTATGAAAGCTATATATGTCTTATGAAAATGATGTTGAATGAACTAAGGACGGTTTTGAGATAAGTCTTAATGAATTGTGAAAGGCTTTCTCACATATTATTAAATCATAATGGTGAAAGCTTTTATCACATATGTATGAATTTTGATTTAAAGGATCAACAATATGATGAATTATGATTTTGATTGGTAGCATGATTATTGCCTATCCTAATATTATGCTTTGATAATTGACTTTATCTACTCCTTTGGGATATAACTTAGCACCGAGAGAACTTTGAGGTGGAGGCTCAAATAGGGTATTCTCTAATAGAAACCTCTAGTTATAAACTACGTGCCCCCGTATGATGTCTTAAATAACTTAGCTAGGGTATTCTCTAATAGAAACCTCTAGTTATAAACAGATCCCTTCTCCTTAACAATAGCCCGACCCAAGTATTCATCGTACTTCCAGGCACACTTAGCTGAAAGGAATCTAGTAGCATCAAAATATTCTTCATTGGGTGCAATTTCGAATTATTGAGGAATGTTGTCGGTCGACATTTTTAGCTCAAAGTACCAACAAAAGAAGCCAACATGTTGAAAGTTCTTGTGGACACTTAAAACAATGTATTGAAAAGTATTTAGGCCAAAGAAAATAATTAAAAGAAGTCCCGATCAATTTATGCCATGTTACTATTTTTGGACAGAACAGATCTCTTCTCCGCGTTCACGGAGAAGCCCCTGCGTTGGCGGAGAGATAGTGGCGTTGCCTCCGCATTCACGGCTCAGAAGCAGAAAGACCTCCGCATTTGTGGACCAGTTGGCGCGTTCGCGGTGTACAATGGGATGTAGACTTTTACTTTCGCGGACAGAGGTTCGCGTTCCGGAGAAGTCATCATCCCCAGAAAACAGTCCATTCAAACATTTCGACAAACACATGGTGGGCAAAAATTTGCACAAATTTCGCTCCTAGTTCTACCCCAACACAAGATTAATCTGTTAAAAACCCAACAAACATGAACTCAACACAAAAACAGCAACTCAACACAACAATAATCAAGTTCAAATTTAAACCACAATGAAGCACAATATTTCAAACTTCCACACAGAATTTACCCTCAATTCGACCCCAAGAGTCAAGGATCAACAATCACAATGCAACAAATATGAATTCTACCCGTTATCCATCAATTCAACACAATCACGGCAAGTTCACACCAATAATAAATCAAACACCCAACTTTCTAACTCTAACTAACCAAATTTAAACTAAAGTGAAGGGCGAAAAGTCATACCTTGAAAGTGATTCCAACCACAAGCGCTAAACAATGAAGCAAGTAAGATGAGGGAAAAATATGGGGAAGAAATTTGGTTCTTTGAATGAGGGGAGAAAATCTTTTTAAGGCGGATGTTTGAAACTGAAAATGACTATTTTCCATTCTACCTTTTAATATACCCGATACCTCCGCATTTGCATAGGCCTTGGCGCGTTCGCGCCCCTACGAGATTCCTGACCTCCGCGTTCCCAAGCAAGATGGCGCGTTCGCGGAGGTTCTAACATTTTGACCTCCACGTTCGCAGACTCCCTTTTGCGTTCACAGAGAGTAAATTATGGCGGAAGCTCTGGTAGCTTTCTGGAAATTTTGGCGATGGGTGGGTCCATATGGCGACTCGCCCATTGCACTTTGGCAACCATCAGCTGCCCACAAGTGTTCCAACCCCTATTTTGAAGGTAGTTCAACCCCACACTTCAACCCTAAGTGCATTTTTGCATCAAAACCTGTTCAAAACATTTCCAAACATTTTGAAATCATGAGGATTAGTCAAAAATAAAATTCTAATCTAACCTAAAAATGAAAGAAAACTCAAAATTAACTAAAAATAACAATTTCGGATACCGATGGGTTGCGTCCCATCAAGCGCACAATTTAGTGTCGCGGCACGACGCCAGTTGCATCACCCTTTATGTTTCCACTTCGAGGCAATGTATCTTCTCCCCAACTTCAAATCATTTTATCGTAGAAGCATACGGGAACTACTAGAGAGCATCACACATTTCACTCGATCTCTCCACTTAGAAGATTTGAATTTCTTGCCCAACTTCACATCATTCTTTCGTGTAGGAGCATTGGGCAAGAGTGGTAGTATCACTAGGCCATTTGAACAATGAACTTTATAACTTATGGCCCTCAAGTGCATGACAATATCACTTTCCAATGTACTAGAGTTGCCATATATGATCTTTTTGGCTTTTTCGTGCAACTCTAGTATTATTGCCTTGATGTTGGCATCTTGAAATTTTATTGGCTTCGTTTGGTTTCAAATACCCAAGATCTCATCAATATAAAAAACAAACCCTTTTTCTTGACCATCCAACTCCAATGCCTTACTCTTGACCACTTGGCAAGGAGCCATACGTACTCCAAATGTTGATCTCTCATTGGCCTTCAACGTAGCAATCTCAAACTCAAGTTGGATCATCTCATGGCACCTACCTAGGTGCAAGTTGCGGAATTGATCCGTCATTTGGAACATTAGATCTCTTAGCCTCGCACCCTTTTTGAGTCGATGAGATAAGTACAAGAGCCAAGCTTGACTCACAACACCCATCTATTCACATATCGCTTCATCTAAAGAGGCATCCAAACAACTATTCCCAACATGAAGTCTTCCATAACATGGTATTGGGTAATCGACATAGGGTATGCAATCGGCAAACCTCGATCCTTCAAAAGAAGCCGTACAAACAAACAAAAATAAATATTCACAATTTTGATAGAAACTAGTAAACTATAAACTCTAAATCAATTCAAAACGCCAAATTGTTCCCCAACAATGGCACCATTTTTTATAACACTCAACCACACCTATCACGGTTCAAGGTGTGGGCGGTCGCTAACAAGTATAAACCCAACGAAGAGTTGGGGTCGATCCCACGAGGAACAATGTACAAGGGGATTTAAGAAACAAAGAATTACTAGCTACTAGTTTGAATCCAAAATGAAAGGTACAATTATAAAATTAGAAAATTTCATGTAACAAATTTAGGATAGGGGATAGAGGAGAGCAAGGAACAAAGCTATATCGAACAAGATTGCCAAAGGGATTTGGGAATGAGAAATCAATCAAAATCCATACGATCCATTTTAAATTAGCTTCATAAAATCTCAATTAATCATGGGTAAAATCATATATGCCTCGGAAACTAAATTATCTACTTAATTCTATTGAACATAGGCAAATATTTCTCAATTAGCTATTTCGAACCCAATCAAATGGCAACACAAGCAATCCAATTAAAGGCAATGCAAGGATTCACTATTACTAGCTAGAATTCGACAATTGAGTTGCAAAACCTCAATTAATGCACCAATCAACCTTTCCCAACCTCAATTAACTCTCACAAGCTAAATCAAAGTAGATGAGCAAGTCCTAGGAGTGATCAATTCCTTTGGAAAAGCAATTAAAGCATGAGATCAATTTGATAATCAAAAACACATTTCATAAATGATAATGTATTCAACTATTTACAAAAGCACAAGATAGAAATCAAAAACCCAAATATTGATTATGCCTAACACAATATCCAAATCACCAATCAACAATTAACACCTAGAATTCAATAATAAAAAGCAAAGAGTTAAAGAAGGAATGAAAAATAATTACAAATCAAGCTAACAATCTTCACTCTAATGGTGTTTGTTGAGGAATCTTGCTCTCAAAGCTAAGCCCAAGCCTCAATCCCTAAGGTTCTTCTCTCTAATTTTCAAGTCCAATATGATGAATAATGTTGAAAATTTCCACCACTCAAATGGCTTTGTTTCAGTGTATATGGTGAACTAGGGTCAAAATGTGAATTTCCAATTCTGCCTAGACATCAGTCACCTTTCTTCTCCGCATTCGCGGAGGTAGCTCCGCGTTTGCGGAGCTCAGTATAATTGTACTCCATGTTCGCAGAGGCTTCCCACGTTAGCGCCTCACAGTTGGTTTGCACTCTACGGTTGCGCCTAGCTCTCCGCGTTCGCGGAGAGTATTTCATTGCCAGCTCCAAAATCCTTGTTTTTAGCTCCATTTTACCCCAATTTCCATTCTTTTTCATCAAAGCTACTTTTTAACCAACATGTACCTAAAACAACCATATTCAAAGGAAATTTAGCCTCTTTCTCTACTTAAGTTGCACAAAATCAAAAGAAAAGGGCTCCAAATGAGTGAAAATCACCCACTCATCAGTTATAGCTAATATCCCACAAAATGAACTATGTTACCTTCAAAGGTTATATGAAAGCTTTCATAATGTTTCAAGTATGCATTGACCTTATTCATGATTTATGGTTACTCTTCAAAGGCTTCTTACTATGTTTTAGTTTTGTAATCCATATCATGTTTAAAGTCTCCATAAGATCATGTTTATCATTTCATGCATTTTCCCATACTTAGTTCATTCAATGTACTAACGCATACTTGTTACTATATTGTTTTCTAATATAGGGTCCGACGTTTCTCATATTGTTCGCATCTAGCTTGGATTGCCCTATCACCTTTTGGATTTGGTGAGTCCTCCTACTCCAAGGATAAGGCTATGTATGTTTTAGTTCTTTCAGTTTTTATGCCTTTAATTTTAGATTTATACGTGGTGTATGGGTTACGTCCTAACCACTCTTATGATGTTACACATGGTTGTGGGACCCGCTCTAGATTTTCCAGAATTGACTCCGTGAAAAGGTTCTATATCCTTCCCCAAACACGAATCCCAAAATGGATCGCCCATTAGGGGTCAGATCCACTCCTAACAGTCCACAACAACAATCACAAAACTAAACAAAATAGGCCAACAAAGAACTTACCCTCGATTTCACGGAAAACAAGGAACACCCAACGAACCCCAACCTAAAACCCATGAATCCAATGAGAATTTGAGCGCCTAGGACTCCGAATCAATGAAAACTGACCATCAATGAAAATGGGAGCTTCAACCTCATTAAATAGACACTGCCAGGTCCTTCCTCTCCGCGACCGCGGTCAACGCTCCACGAACGTGGTCAACGCTCCGCGAACGCGGAGGTGAGCCAGCCAGTACTCCGCGAATGCGGCCCCAGGCCCGCGAACGCGGAGAACAACTCCTCCCCTCACCCAACAGACCTTTTCGAATGCAGAGCACCTTCCATGAATGCAGAGCACAAAAACCTCTAACCAAACAGGCCTCCGCGAATGCGGAGACCGCTCCTTGAACGCGGAGCTTAGGGACCCAAACCTCCACGAAAGCGGACAGTCTTCTGCGAATGCGGAGAACAGGGATGCACCAAGAATTTGTTCGGAACCTCGTGCACGCCAATGAAACATACTACCCCCTCGAATTTGACATTCTTGACTCAATGGCACAGTCAAAATTTCCATACGAGGTCGTTTCGACAAAAAGTGGGTCCCACACAAAATGAGCCATTTTAGCCAACTTATACTGGAGGTCTCAAAATTCGATCGGAAGCTCCCGGTAATTCTCGAAGGGTCATTCTAGACTAAACTCGGCATTCCGAAACTAACCATGCTGTCAGAATTTCCATCCGAGCGCATTTTCCAAGAATGTTGACCAAAGTCAACCTTAAACCAAATTTCGAAGACTAAAGAGCTAACTGGCCCCAAAATCACACTGGAAACCCCGGGAATTGGGCAAGCCATGCTCCAAGCCTATTTTGGCTACTCCGGAGCTGATGAAATCGTTAGAATTCTCATCTGAGGTCGTTTACCCAAAGTTATGACTGAAATCAACTTTTCAAGGTTCAAAAGCTCCAAAATAAAAAAATAGGCATAAAACCCAAACGAACGACCAAGCGACCGAACAGTCAGTGCCAGCAAGTCATAAATGACTTGGGGTCACTACAGGAACGCTCTAAATGATAGAAAGAAGGCATTAACACAGGAATGACCTGGACGGTCATTACAATATCCACTACTAAAAAGACTTTCATCCACGAAAGTAACGATCAAGAATTACCTGAGGTCTCAAATAAGCTGGGGAACTACTCTCGCATCTCCCTCTCGATCTCCCAGGTAGCCTCCTATATTGAACGATGCCTCCAACGAACCTTAACCACATGAATGACCCTCGACCTCAGCTGCCTCACATCTCTGGCCAAAATAGCAATTGGCTCCTCTGTATATGTTAAGTGATCATCCAACTTAATGGCATCATACTGGAGCACATGAGACTCATCCGGAACATATCGGCGCAGCGTCGAAACATGGAAAACTAGATGAACGACTGAGAATGCTAGAGGTAAAGCCAACTCATAAGCCACCTCACCAACTGCCCTCAAAATCTCAAAAGGCCTGATATACCTGAGACTAAGTATGCTCCGTCTCCCAAATCTCATCACGCCCTTCATGGGCGATACTCGAAGGAATACTCTATCACCCACGGCAAAATTCAGCAGTTGGCGCCTGCGGTCTACATAACTCCGCTGTCTACTCTAAGCAGTCCTGAGCCTGTCTTGAATTAACCTCACATGCTCCAAGGACTCCTGAAATAGATCTGTACCATGCGGCCTAGGCTACGTAGACTCGAACCAACCGACTGGAGTGCGATAACGCCTACCACATAGGGCCTCAAACGGGGTCATCTGGATGCTGGAATGGTAGGTGTTTTTCACTACCCAGGGTAGCCCCTGGATGTAACACAGCGTACAAGGCCCCGAGAGGCCTCATACAAGCCCTTAGTATACATAACATACAAGATAATAGAGAAATGAGAGTTCAAAAGAGCATTTTTATATCAAAGCTTGAATCAAAACAGCGGAAGTCTACATCTCATGTCTCAAAGCCTTCTAATATCATAGAATATGAATAAAAGTGGTTGGGACGCAGCCCAATACAACATCCAACATATGGAAAGATATCAAAGTAAAATCCAACAAGGCTATGTCCTCGGATGGATGAGGACTCACCAAGTCTTCTTCTCAACTCTAGGTCTATGCTCTAGCCACGAGTAGGAGAACTGCCACGTCCTACACCAAAGAAGTTGATGCAGGCAAGAGTATGCGTTAGAACAATTAAGTACTAAGTATGATAGCCATGCATATAAACTCATAAAACATGCTAGAAACGGAGATAATAACATGACATGCAATTGGCCAAGCTAAACATGATAAGGCATATAAGCAAATAGCATAAAGCATAAACCATGGCCAAAGAAAGCTAAATCACCTTTCTATTATTCTTCTTTTCTTTACTTTACTCTTAGTAACCCATGCACCATTGTGCAAGCTGAAGTATGGGAAAAGCCTCAAACCAATCTGTAGACCATGGAATAACTCAACATGGAATCCGGTGTCTGCCCTACACCGAAAAAGGGCCATTCTACTTGCCAAGGTAGAATCTTGAACCATATCCTACGTGGATCAACTAGCTAAGCTGATATGGGCCTGTTAAAGACCACCTATGGGGGCACATAGGCATAGGACATATAGGGACTTGTCACCCATCCACTCGGTTCTACGCATAATTCCCACTATACAATCATAAATATGATATCCATGGAAAGACACAACTGGGGTTGCCAATCCAAGCTAAACATGACTTCACCTCCCATGGACTAGTCCAAGCTTACTTCATTTGATGCTTCTTCTTCCATGGACTTGTCCAAGCTTACACCCCTAGAGTAGCTTCTTTAAGCTCTTGATTCAATTAGGTTTGAGTAAACCTTTGAAAATCATGAAGAAGAGGAAGGGCCCATTGGAGGAAAAGACTCCTAATGGTGAACACTATCATACCTCAAAGCAATCCACAAGAATTGGAGAAGATTAAAGGTCTTCAATGGAGGTTTCAAGCTTCTTCTTATTCCTTGAGAGTTGAGAGAAAATATTTGAGAGAGGAGAGTTTTGGAATGAATTGGAATTAGGCTTAGAAAGTATTTATAGGTCTAAGATTAAGGGTATAACCTACTTAGCTTAATAGGTAAACAATTAGGGAAAAAACCAAAAAGCCCTTAATTAAAAATTGACGGGGCCCATCTACGGTCAGGACCTACGGTTCGTACATCCATTGACGGACAGTCCTGTTGAACAGTCAAAAGATTCAGAGAGTTGGTGTCTGGGGACCCTACAACGACGCTTCAATCTACGGTTGGTAGGTCCATCTACGGACCGTACACCACCACCGTAGATCACAGTCTGAGGTTCAAGAATTTGGCCAAGTCTGAAGGACTTCTACGGTTAGTTTCTATGGACCATCAATTGAATTACGAACTGTCCTGCTACCCATAGATCAAACTTCAGAGACTGAGAATTACTGAACTTGACAGAGCCATTGATGACTCCTCACCTACAGCCCGTCAACCTGACTATGGCCCGTAAGTGGTCTCCGTAGGTCACTGCCTACAGGTAAATCCTTCATTTTTCATTCCTTGGAAAGTGGGGCATTACAATATCTCCCCCTTGGGGACATTCGTCCTCGAATGAGAACCTGGACATCATGAGAAGGGTGAAAGACTCTTACTAACAACCCAACCTAACATGAAAGCATATAAATGCACATATTCGAGGAGGAAACATCAACTCCAAGCTAAAGCATGCTCAATACTAAATTCATGAAGACTTTATGCAACTCATACTCAATGCACATATATCATACTAGACTCTTCATGAACATGCATAAAATTCAAGGCACCATGGAAATCAACTATGACATATGAGACCAAAAGAATGAACCATGAGAAACTAGGTACCTCAAGCTAGAGGAGGATCGGAAGGAAAAAGATGAGGATAACGGGACATCATATCGGCATCGGCCTCGGCCTCCCAAGTAGGACCCTCAACTAATTGATTCCTCCAAAGAACTTTCACGGAAGCAACTTCTTTATTTCTCAACTTCCTGACTTGTCGGTCTAAAATCTCAACCGGAACCTCTTCATAGGAAAGACTATCCTTTATGCCAAGAGTCTCTATTGGCACTATAGAGGTCGGATCACCAACAAACATTTTCAACAATGAGACATGGAAAATTGGATGCACCGATACCAACTCATTAGGCAAACCAAGCTCATAGGCAACCTTACCAACACCTCTCAAAATCTGATATGGGCCTACATAATGGGGACTAAGCTTCCCTTTCTTCCCAAATCACATTAAACCCTTCATAGGTGAAATTTTCAAGTAAACCCAATCATCAACATCAAACTCTAATTCTCTTCTTCTAACATCGGCATAAGACTTTTGTTGACTTTGAGCCGTCTTTAGCCTTTCTCTAATAAGCCGAACTTTCTCCATAGCCTCATACACTAACTCGGGGCCTATCAAAGCCACTTCTGCAATTTCAAACCAACCTATGGGAGATCTACACCTCCTACCATAGAGAGATTCAAATGGAGCCATACCAATACTAGAATGGTAACTATTATTATAAGCAAACTCAATCAAAGGAAAATGGTCATCCCAAGTACCCTTGAAATCAATTACACATGCTCTCAACATATCTTCTAAAGTCTGAATAGTACGCTCTGCTTGCCCATCGGTTTGGGGATGAAAGGCTACGCTAAGCTGATAAAGCTCTGAAGTCAGCTCCTCTGGACTCCACTAAACCCAAGCTCTGAAACCTCTGATGGTAAGTAGTCAAGAACTCGTGGGCATCCTCCCCCGCAGCCTCTGAGAACCTTGACGGTGATAGTCTAAGAAACACCCCGAGCATCTTTCGCTCTCGCAGAGGCATAACCCCATCCAATGGGTCCAGCTAAACCACGGTTGTTGCTAGCGCCTAAAGAACCTCTGGTGCCACTATTGTAGGCTGGTCCTGCTGTGCCTGAACCGGCTCTGGGACTGGTGTTGGGGTGGGCTGCTGCTGCTGCTACTGAATACTCTCGATAGCAGCTAGAATCTGGGCAAGCATGCCCTGAAGATCGAGAGCCATAGCTGGTGCTGGTGGTGGCTATGTTGGTCCTAGCCCCATCGGCAGAGGAGGAATCTTCTCCGCTCGAGGCTCCGGCTCGGGCTCCAGAGTCCTCTCTCTCTCTCGGTCTGGTGCCGCAGCACCACGTCGACCTGCTCTGCACGTACGAGCCATCCATGTAACAAAACAGAATAAGTGAGATTTCAAGAAAACAACTGGATAGCCACACACGAAAAAAGATACAAAGAAAGAAAACATCCTATGGCCTCCTGAAGATAAGTCACGGACGTCTCCACACAGATCCTCAAGACTCTACTAGATGTTAGTTCTGTTCAAGTGAGACCAACGAAACTAGGCTCTAATACAAATTTGTCACGACCCGATTTCTCAAGTCATGATGGTGCCTACAACAACCCATCGGTAGGCAAGCCAAACTCTATCTCGGAACTTAACAGTAATGGGACTAAGAGTGGAAACTAGCCCAAACCAAGCGGAAGCATACAATAAGAACACATAAAAGAAGGCTAGAGCGAAACCAAACCAAAATGATATATACAATACCTCCCGAAATCTGGAAGTCACATATACAGAACTACTAACAAAAATACAAGTCCCAAAAGTGGACCACAGAAACAACTGTCTCGAAAACAAAAGACAAGCCAAAATATATATACAGAAGGAGACAGGTAATCCCAGAGTGCCATGTGCTCACCCTAGTTTCAAGAAAAGACAGCTCTAGGCCCGACCTCAACGCTGATAACTAGTGCTCGGACCTGCATCACGAAAACAGATGCAGAGTGTAGCATGAGTACCAAAACAACAGGTACCCAGTAGGCATCATAGGCCGACCGAGCAAGAGAGGTAAAGACAGGCAGACAAGATAGAATCACCAACAACAATAACAGAGGTCAACAGAACAAAAATAGAACAAGCGGAAAGTAAACTGAGGATAGCAAACTAAACCCAACTGGGCCCCCCATAAGGCCCACAAAACACACTCGTGCGCAAGTTTAAATAAAACCTGAACAGACCCCTATAAGCCCGATAGGTACATAGAAGAGCTATACTACAGAAATGAAGAACACCAACTCCAGAAGTCTCCAACCAAGAATCCCGGACCCGAAAATCATCACCTGGGCCCAGCCCAATCATAAGCCACCAGCTGGCAATACCGAGTCCCACCCGCGTAACCTCGGCCTCATTCTCAAATAATATCAGAGCCCAGCTCAATCATGAACCCTTGTGCCCAGCTCGAATCATCAGTCACGGGCGGACAATACTGAATCCCACCTACGTAACCTCGGCCTCATGCTGGAACAATATCACCCACTCTACGGTCTCAAACTGGAAATAACGGGCTCTAACCGCGTGTAATCAGTCTCGGATGGGAGCTAATCAGTATGAGCTCAACAGTCTAGCAGTGGAAATACCGATTCCATCAGGGTAATGTCAATCACGGGCTGGCACTAGTAGCCTATATTCCACGGACTCGCACTGGAAATAACGGGCTGCAATCGTATAACGTCAACTACGGACCGGAGCAATAGCCTACCCCCTTCAGCCTAGCGCTCGAAATACTGGATGCTAACCGCGTAACCTCAGTCTCGAACTGGAGCTATCCACCTCAAACTAGATAAAGCCACTATGAACCACATAACGTAAGGCTAACATCACAGGCCGTCGCCCACAAGTATATCAAATGAAGGCTTCCAGCCGAACACAATCCAACCATTAATCGGCTCAATGCAACTTCCTCCGGCAGCATCCCACGATCTTAGAAAATAGAGTGAAGAGAATCGAAAGAATCGAAGGCCACAAGAACACCTAAATCAAGGCCCACACTATCAGACCCAAGTCTGCTATATCAGTATACAAGAACCTAGTCCATCCGAATCGCCGTCGGATATAAACTCAAGTCAACTGGTGCATAGGACTAAGGCAACACTACCTTAACCTATCCTAAGTCCGAAATCACAATAATCAATCCAGCACAGAATCCAAGGACCCGAACCCACTCATGCATCAGTAAATAACCACCCAACATATAGCCTACAACGCAAATACCATCAATTCAAGTCAACAACCCAACGTACAACATGATACTAGCCCATAACAACCCAAAAGTCAACTATAAAATAGGAAATCGGATAAGCAGGGAAACCATACTAGCTAGCCACCCCAGATTCACAAATATCAACCAGTATTTACACAATCAAGCTCAATCTAGAAGGAAGGGAAGTTGTAACCTACCAAAAAGCCGATCATGAGCGCTCCAAGTAACTCAGCCAAAGATTTCCTCCTTCGAATGGCCTCAGACTACTGCCACGCTATCAAAAATAGAATCACAGCATCAATACGGTCATTTGGACACTAAAATCAACAAATTCGGAGACAGACCAATTTTGGAGTCAAATCGGGCAAAGTGGGACCCGCTCTGGATTTTTCGGAATTGACTCCTTGAAAAGGTCCCAAGTCCTTCCCCAAACACGAATCCAAAAATGGATCACCCATAAGGGGTCGGATCCGCTCCTAACAGTCCACAAGAACAATCACAAAACTAAACAAAATAGGCCAACACTGAACTTACCCTCAATTTAATGGAAAACGAGGAACACCCAACGAACCCCAGTCTAAACCCACGAAGCCAACGAGAATCCGAGCGCCTAGAATTTGAATAGCCGAAAATCGACCACCGAAGAGATTTTTATGAAGGTTTGAAGCTCTCCAAAATGGGAGCTTTGACCTCATTAAATAGACACTGCCAGGTCCTTCCTCTCCGCGAACGCGGCGTTGAGCCAGCCAGTGCTCCGCGAACATGGCCCCAGGCCCGCAAATGCGGAGAACAACTCCTCCCCTCACCCAACAAACCTCCAAGAACGCAGAGCACAAAAACCTCTCACCAAACAGGTCTCCGCGAACGTGGAGCTCAGGGACCCAGACCTCCGCGAACGTGGAGAACATGGATGCACCCAGACTCGCATACCTCCGTGAACACGGAGTAGACTTTCCCACACCTCCGCGAACGCGAAGAGTAAATGAGTCTATAGCTTTGACAGCTGCACCAGCTGAGTTTTGGAGAATTCCAAAACTCCGACAGGGTGCTCGAAATTCGTTCAAAACCCCCTGCACGAAAACAAAATATGCTACCTTTCGAATTTGATATTTTGGACTCAATGGCGCAGTCGAAATTACCATACGAGGTCGTTTAGATAAAAACTGGGTCCCACACCCAATGAGCCATTTTAGCCAACTTCTACCGGAGGTCTCAAAATCAGATCGGAAGCTCCTGGTAATTCTCGAAGGGTCGTTCTAGATCAAACTGGCATTCCGAAACTAACCGCACTATCGGAATTTCCATCCGAGCATGTTTTCCAAGAATGTTGACCGAAGTCAACCTTAAATCAAATTTCAAAGACTAAAGAGATAACTGGCCCCAAAATCACACTGGAAACCCTGGGACTTGGGCAAGCCATGCTCCTAGCCTAATTTGGCC
Source organism: Solanum appendiculatum (assembly GCA_018342035.1). NCBI lineage: Eukaryota > Viridiplantae > Streptophyta > Magnoliopsida > Solanales > Solanaceae > Solanum > Solanum appendiculatum. The sequence goes on along the minus strand of JAGDQO010001404.1, from coordinate 439,511 downwards.
GTTTCGGAGCTGATGGAACCGTCAGATTTCTCATCTGAGGTCGTTTACCTAAAGTTATGACCGAAATCAACTTTTCAAGGTTCGAAAGCTCCAAAATAGAAAAACAGGCATAAAACCCAAAAGAGCGACCAGGCGACCGAACAGTCAGTGCCAGCAAGTCATAAATGACTTGGGGTTGCTACAGGAATGCTCTAAAAGAAGGCATTAACACAGGAATGACCTGGAGGGTCATTACATGTTTTTCTCTACTCTAAGCTAAGAAGATGAACTAGAATTGGATGGATAATGAATTCAAAGATGGATGGATGAATAATGACTGTTGGTGAGTGTAAAATGGGTTTTAGGGATGAATTTGGTGAAATTCCCAATCTGCCGAGGTGCCAGGCGATTCCTTCATGGTGGTCCCTGCTTCTTACTAACGCGATCGTGATGGGTGGTGTCCATAGATCACCCGTTCACAAACATTGACCACACGGTTGTGAGTTCTGAATTTCTTGGTCTACCCGATTGGGAGCTCTGATTCACGCAGTCGCGATGGGTTCTTTTTTCGCAGCTCCACTTTCCACCAATTGATCTCTTCTTGCTTCAATTCTACTTGGCTTCTTCAAACATCTTCTTAATCAGCTCTCTATTTCATTTTACTATAAATATGAAGAAAACCATATTAAAAGCACAAATTCTAAACTAAAGCAAGCAAAACTAACTATGAAAAGAGCCTCAAATGAGTGTAAATCCACCACTCATCAACACCCCAACTTAGAAACTTAACCTGTCCTCAAGTAAAGAAAATCAAAAACACAAGAGGCTCTCATTTAAACACACACCACAACTCCATTTTACCCTTTTCAATTAATTACAAAGGAAATGGCTTCTGGTTATACTAAGAAATAGTCCACATGCATAATTTTTACAAGATAACTCTTCTAATTCTCATGGCACATTTTAAAGAACCAAGAATCATTAAGTGACAACGACTCAAAATCAAGAAGTGACTCAACTCATTATCTCCTTTACAAGCTCACTTGACCAATTTAGGAATTTTCGAAATCATCACTTTATCAACTTACATGCCCTCACAAAGGATGAAATGTCCCAACACACTCCAAAAGTTTTTACAAGACAAGGGAAAAAGATGCAAACACTCACACTCACAACAAAACATCTCATAAACACATATACCACACCATAGGCTTGCCCATATTTTCAATCAACATTGACTCAACTTCGTTCGGTTGGAAATCTCAAGGGACTTTGTTATTCTTGTAATATAGGCTTGGGGAAGATTAGGATAATACTTAGGTATAAGTGACTACATCCTCCTTGAACATTACACAATAACTCATCATTTACCAACTTTTCCATTTTTCTTCAATTTTTCAACTCAATGCACGTTTCACAATATTTTCTTATTTTTCTTTCTTTTTTTCCACTTTAGATGCCCCTAATGCAACAATTTTAAACCCTTAAAGGATTCAAGTCTCATTTATTCACTTTCTTTCTTTCTTTTTCAAAACTTTTTCTTTCTTCGAAACTTTTTCCTCCATTCTTAAACTCTTTTTTTATCAATCCCTCATGTGTTAATCATCCCATCTATCAGTTTCCCATAACACCCTCAACTTAGGTTTTTAGCTTTAACTTTTACAATTCACAAGTTTAAGGAGGGAAGGGTTCAAAAGAGGGTTACTTTTTCAAAAAGGACAAGGCTTGTAATGTGGTTGCCAGTAAAAAAGATTTGGATCAAAGGGAAAAACTAAGGATCTATTTAGTGCAAAGATGGGATTTTTAGGCCAAGTGAACTTCAAGAACATCAAGGGAAGCCTAATATCATTTCTCCAACCAGATTCAATCATGAAAAATATTTCAAGACCAACCGGGGAAGTTCTAGGAGACAAAAGCAAACACAAGGTATTATTCAAAAACTCACCATACATGGAATGCAAAACAATTAAGATGGCTCAAAATCTTCTCTTTTTTCAAAATACAAGTGGCATTAATCATTTAAACCGCTAACGAATCAAAGTAAGAAAAAGAGTTGTTACAAAATCATTCACAACATGCATAACATTAAAAAATGGAGGGGTATGTTCAACACTTTTCACATGCAAGACTATATTATTAGCACCAAACAAGCCATCACCTCCCAAAAAGATGACTATTTTTGCCCTCAAGAAAGCCACCAACCAATCCATCCGCGGTCAACCTCAAGCATCTATTTGGGGTCAGCTACTCAGACTTTGCCACATCTAACACCAATCAAACACTCACAAATAATCGACGATTTACCCTTAAGAAAGTCGTCACTCTATCCATCATTAGACATCATTTTATCCATATCTTATTATCAAAATAAAAAAGAAGAAGCTACCAACTACAAGAAATAAATTTTAAAAAAACCAACACAACATAGTATATCAAAAAGCCCGACAAGGGAACATCATCCACAAATCAAAATAAAACAATCCCGACAAAGGCACATCATCAAAAATTTAAAATAAAAAAAGCCCAACAAAGGCACAATTAGATGTAAAACCAATCTAAAATAAGCACGACAATAGAGGCAACCCCAACTGAAAATGTAACTATGCCCTCAAAGTACCAAAATCAAAAAGAAAATACGAGGGACTCCCTGCAAAGATCATCACTCATCGGAGGAGCTATTTAGATTTGAAGGACATCATCTTCAACCTTATCACTCGAGCCAAAAAACTTTTGAGTGTACTCATAATCTTGTTCAAAAACTAAATCTTCTTCTTTTTATGTTCCTTCATCTTTTTCTCCAACCTCTCTATTTTTGCCATCCTGTTCTTGAGAATCTATTCATCCTGCATTGGCGTAGAAAGGGTAGAAGTAGCACTACTTGGGGCCGAGGAGCTCTTTCAAGGTCCTGTAGGAAGACTCCGAGTCAACTCTTAAATATGCAAGTGAATACGAGTATCCAAAACCTGCATCTGTCATGATAAGTGGACTAGTTGTCAGTAGTCCCTTTCGTAGCAACTGTAAAACCCTGACAATTTCTAAGCTAAGACCTAAATCATTCTTCATTTCTGTATAAGGTTGTATCGATTGATTCTTAAATTGTTCATTGGTGATAAGGTAAATTCTTTAGGGTTGGAATATTTTTTGATATGACTTAAGGTCACTAGAATCCCCTAGCACACAGCTATGTTGAAAGCTTCCTTACCTATTAAGTTTTGTTATAAGATTCTACTAAGGTAAATTTAGATGACAATATCTCTCATCATATAATGAATTTGGTGGCTCATACCTATCAAATTAAACGTCTATGAGTACACTTTCAAAATCCACCAAGTTTGCCTCATTCTGAGTTCGGAGTAAAAAGTTATGCCTGTTTTAGTAAAGCCCTATCAGGTAGTCGATGCTCTACAACTAGACTTATGGACGGTAGAAATTTGGACGAATGCTAAACCATTCAATGAAGGTTTGTTTTACTATTTTTTCAGAATCTTTCTGCACGCGTTCTAGGATTTTCTTTTGGTAGTTTCCCAAGCTTCTAAACCCTATTCTAAGTTGTTATTTAGTGGTTTAACTGAGTATATCATTCGACTAACTAGTTTTCATCTCAAAATCATCAATCTAAACATTCAAGTATTTAGAAATTCTCTTAAAACTTACCTAGGGTTCCTCTTCTCCATCAAGCACCCTAAAACCATCATGTAAAAAAATTAAAGATTCAAAGAGAAACTTTCCATCCAAGGTTTTCCCAAGTTCTTTCACTCTAATAACTTCATAAAAAAGTTTCTTCTCTTCTCAAGATCAAGCCCCAAGATATAAAACTCAAGAAAAATCAAGTCTCCACCAAAGTTTCCATTCTAAAATCTTCATAATCAGTTATGTAAGGCTATCATAGTGTTGGACTAATTCGTCCTCATGCCCTTCATCTACTTTTAAATTAGTAAAAGAGTAATCTAGGATTCTATCCTTAGATTTGAGTATTCTTGAGGTGAGTTGATGTTAAGTTCTGAGTTCTTGAGTTTCGAATTCTTTTTGAAATTATATTCCTAATTATTGAATTTATATATGTTATGCATTGAGATTCTTGACTTAATTCGTTCATGTCTATATTTCAGTATGAACCCTACTAATTGAGTATTCTTGAGATGAGTAGTATCGATAAGTTTTGAGTTCTTGACTTGGAAGTATTGAGTTTTTCTATATTGTTATTGAGATCCTTGAGTGGAGTTGTTCATGTCTATATTTCAGAATAAACCCTATTTTGAGTTATAAATTTTGAAAATATTTTAAAGTCAATATTTTTGTTTTAAACTGAAGTTTTGAGAAATTAAAGAGGAGTTTGAGGAAGAGTTTTAACCAAGATTTGAGCAAGAGTATAAGAGAACTAAGTATTTCCCAAATGTTTTATTTTTACATGAAAAAAGAGAGTAATATTTTGAGAAAAGCAAAAGAGTTTACAAAAAGATTAAGTATAGAGCAGTCACCTCTTAAAGAGACCCTTTTGAGTAATTATCTCAACCCATAGAAAATATTTTCACATTGAGCAATGAGAAACCTTGTTTTCTAAATGACCAATGAGTTCATATATATTTCGGAGCAGTTACCTCTTTTAGGAGGATAGTTTGAGTAATTATCTCAAACTAGAGAAAGAGTATGTTTTATACATTTGAGCATAAGTATATATATTATTGGGAGTGGTATTGAGCACCGATATGAGAATGAGTTAAGACAACTCAAAATCCCCATAAATCATGTCTTGCCAACATGGGTACATGATCATACTTTTTAGACGAATCCTTATTACTTAGTGGATCCACTTAGTTGAGAGATTTTATACCCCTGCATGGTATAGGACAGTTCTGACAGCATGGGTGAAATATTGTATCATCACGTAGCTCATAGTGATGGTTGTCATTTAGAGAATCTCTCAAATTGAGTTAAACGTTTATTAAATTATATTACTTAATATGTAAGTTCAGAGATGAGTAAATATTTTTGTAAAGTGTTAATGATTTCACTCATTTATTTCTTTACATTCAGTTGAGTATATATCTATATCTATTGCAGTCCTTTCATTCAATTATTTGTTATTCAACTATATTATATACTTGTACATTCAATGTAGTGATGTCATTCGACCTGCATCTTTTAATGATGCAGATACAAGTTCTTAGGATTCTCAACAAGGGTCTGTTGAGATCACATTATTATCTTCTTGTCACCTTTTGAGTGAGACTACGTTGCTTCCGGAGGACTATAGTTTTATGAGTTGTTAGTATTAGTTCTCTTAATGAGTCATGGGTTTTTTCCCGACAATCATCTTTGTAGAGTAGAGGGTTCATTATTATCTTCTTGTCACCTTTTCAGTGAGACCACGTTGCTTCCGGAGGACTATAGTTTTATGAGTTGTTAGTATTAGTTCTCTTAATGAGTCATGGGTTTTTTCCCGACAATCATCTTTGTAGAGTAGAGGGTTCATAGATAGACAATTTTGGAGAGTCTTTCACTTTTAGATGTTTTATTTAAAACTTATGTTTCATACTCAGTATAGTCATAGAGTTTTGAGATTTAATACACTGTTGATTTATCATTTCTTTTAGTTTGATGTTTGTGCATGCATGAGTTAGACTTCCACTTGTAGCCAGCCAGGATGAAGGTTTGCTTGGGGGCCAATAATGGTTCTCAAGTACCGAGCACGTCCAGGGTGTAGGCTCAGGTCTTTCCAAACTTGGTATCAGAATGCAGGGTTCAAAATTCCTAGGGTGTCTATGATGTCGTGTCAGTAGGATCTTATTTATGGTTGTGAGGGGCCCACTTCTATAAATGAGGGACTATAGACATTTAAGAAAATTTTTCTTTATTTCATACTCTAAATCATGCAATAGAACTGTGTCATAAAAAATATATTCAAACTTATGTGTTTCTCAAATCTATTTGACTACCCCTCATACTCAAGGTGGTTGAAAGAGCAAAGCCCAGATCCTTATCAATTAGTTACTCTCAGATAAAGTCTTCAAAAAGTCAAGAGACGTTAGAGGGTGTTGAGAGAAGCCCGTTAGTGTGCTTAAATATATTGATTTGAAATAATACGCAGGATTCATATGAATCGTGCTTTTGAGCCAAAGCGAGATGTACTCCAGACTCTCTTCTCTAAACCTTGTTTCATATGATACCCTTTAAGAGGAGAGTGTGTTTTAGAATGCTTGGGTAGTAATTTTTCAAAAAGATAGTATGAGTAACAATTTTATAAGCCACTAGTCATAGAAGTGTCTAGAGTTAGATGTATGCATTTAGAGGTGTAGTTATCAAGGAAATAAGGATAGTTATTGAGTAAAGTATGTAAATTGTAGCAATGTACTTAGTAAGTTATTAATTTTGTGTTTTTCCTTATAGGTAGACTAAGAATTGATGAATTTGTGTAGATTTCATGATATAAGGTAGAGTAATAGTTACTAATCAAGATGAGTTTGAGTATACTTTAACCAGAAGGGAGTTTATGTCGATGTGCCATCGTGTTAGTGAATACTAAGTATAGGTGTTGAATAGAAGAGCCGAGTATTCATGAGGTGATAGGTCTAAGATAGGCTTATAATTTTGAAGGGAGAACCCCACGATATTCAGAGGGTTATAGAACTAATTTGGCAATTATTTATAGTGAATGGGTAAATATCACTTAAGTTGTGAAAAGAAATGTGACGGTAAACTATAAGTATGTAGAGTGAGATATAAAGATTGACTACTTGTCATGAGGTCTTAGTGGGCGAGTATTTCCTAATTTTATCTAGAATTTATAAGATTACTATAGTATGCGAGCAGTTATATCGATATTTGTGTTTAATACTAAACACTAAGCTTGAATTTGAGATGAGTGTCGTGATAAAAAGGATGGCAACATGAGGGTGATGATGTTAGCTTTAAGATCTAATCTAGTAGGTTTGACATAAATTAGATGAGGAATAAAGGTGTTACTTTTCAATAAATGTGAGTGATGCAAGTGTGATATTATGACTCTTAGATGAGAAGAATGATGTATGGCTAAGTCATTAGATTAGCAAGACCATCAAGAGGTTTGCCTGAGATCATATGTAGTCAGATGAGGTTCCAATTAAGTTTTTGATTTTTCATGTGTGGCTAGATAGTAGTTGAGTTGTTAATATTATGTAGGCTGATGTAAGCATTATTTACTACCCTTAAGAGTTTTGTAGAAGAGATTTTATATAGCCTAGCCTGTGATGAGCCTCTTAAATATAGTTTAAGTTTCCTCTAGTTTGGTTGATATGAACATAGAAGGATGATATAAGTAGTCTAGGAAGGAGAAGTATGACTATTAAGAGTTAGATTAAGCGGCTTTATAAGCCAATAAGAAAAGGCTAAGAGAAGCATTTTAGAAGGAATGTTAGTACCGCACGTGGAGAATTCAGTAGTCATGAGATTAACATTTTTTGAGTATTAGAGTAAAATGAATATAAATAAGTTTAAAGAAGATGCAATAGATTCATGCCCTTAGAGTATCAGCTTCAAACCTAAGGGGGAGATGATAAGATGAGAAACAAAGTCTACTGTGGAGAATCATATAATGATGTGTTCATATAGTTTTATGGTGTTATATCAATCCATTCATACTCTAGCGTATTCCTCAAAGTTCATTTTGTTACAAAATCTTTTTGATGTTTCTAATATAAGAATTGTCTTCATGACCTATGCTCATACACTTCAGATAGATTCACATTTATGCTCAGTTCCCAGAATAAGGGGCAAAGACTTTAGCCCATTGATCTCAATCTTACTCCGTACTGTTATGGATATCAGCCTCATGATATGAACCTATTCATATAAGCACTCGAATCTCATAGTATTCCCAGTCTTGTGAATTCATGATTTACTCTCAATGGCTAGCAATATAATGTTATGTCAAGCATATTCTTATATTATAGATATCTTGAATGAATCGTACTTATGATCTTTCTCCCTAAGCTCTTTCAGTGATCCTTTTCAGTTTTGATAGTGATGCTGATGATAGTAGTTGAGTAGTGATAGAAGGAAAAGGTTGATATTTCTTATTGTGGTAGTGATGGTGTTTTATTCCATCTAAGGTTATAATGTGGAGGAGGAATATTATGGAGTTTTACTATAAGTAATAGTTAAATGAGGGCAACTAGTCGGTTCCTGGTAGTAATGAGTGAAATTTTCGTTGGTAGAGATGATGAGAGAATGAGAAATTCTTAGAAGGAATGGTTAGTAGGTATGTTCAAAATTCAAAAAGATTGCAAGAGTAATTCATTTCCCTTCCATGTTCAGTTTACTATCATTCGAAGACGAATGATCCTAAGGGGGAGATATTGTAACGCCCTGACAATTTTTAAGCTAAGAGCTAAATCATTCTTCATTTGAGTATAAGTTCGTATCGGGTGATTCTTAAATTGGTCTTAGGTGTTAAGGTCAATTCTTTAGTGTGGAAATAGTTTTGGATATGACTTAAGATCACTAGAATCCCCTAGCACAAAGCAAAGTTGAAAGCTTCCTTACCGATTATGTTTTGATATAAGATTCTACTTAGGTCAACTTCAAATGACCATACCTCTCAGCATATAATGAATTAGGTGGCCCATGACCTATAAAATCAAAAGACTATGGTACTTTTACAAACAAAACCAAGTTTGCCTCATTCTGACTTCGGAGTAAAATGTTAGACCCGTTTTAGTGAAGCCCTATCAGGCAATTGATGTTCTATTACTGGACCTACGGACAACATAAATTTCAACAAATGGTAGACCATTCCGTGAAGGCTTGTTGTACTTTTTTTCAGAAACATTTTGCACGCGTTCTAGGGTTATTTTTGTCCTTTCCCAAGCTTTTTAGCCCTATTCTAAGTCATTTTTGAGTGTTTCAATAGAGTATATCATTCAACTAACTAGTTTTCATCTCAAAATCATCAATCTAAACATTCAAGTATTTAGAAATTCTCTTAAAACATAGCTAGGGTTCCTCTTCTCCATCAAGAACCCTAAAAATCCAAGTCCAAAATTCAAGATTCAAAGAGAATCTTTCCATCAATGGTTTTCCCAAGTTCTTCCTCTCTAAGAACATCATAAAAGAGTTTCTTTTTCTCAAGATCAAGCCCAGAGATTTCAAAATCAAGATAAATCAAGTCTCCACCAAAGTTTCCATTTTAAAACCTTTATAATCAGGTATGTAAGGTTATCATAGTGTTGGACTACTTATTCCTCACGCCCTACATCTACTTTCAAATCAGTAAAAGAGTAATCTAGGGTTCATTAATTAGATTTGTGTATTCTTGAGATGACTTAATGTTGAGTTCTTAGTTCTTGAGTTCCTGATTCTTTTTGAAATTCTATTCCTAATTATTGAATTGTTATATGTTATGCATTGAGATTCTTGAGCTAATTCGTTCATGTCTATATTTCAGCATGAACCCTATTAATTGAGTATTTTTGCGTTTAATAGTATCATTGAGTTCTGAGTTCTTGAGTTCCAAGTATTGAATTTTTCTATATTGTTATTGAGATCTTTGAGTGGAGTTGTTCATGTCTATATTTTAGAGTGAACCCTATTTTGAGTTATAACTTTCGAGAATCTTTTAAAGCCATCATTTTTGTTTTAAAATGAGTTTTTAAGAAAGTAAAGAGGAGTTTGAGGAAGAGTTTTAACCAAGATTTGAGCAAGAGTATAAGGGAACTAAGTATTTCCCAAATGTTTCTTTTTTACATGAAGAAAGAGACCGTTTTGAGTAATTATCTCAATCTAGAGAAAATAATTTCACATTGAGCAAAGAAAAACCTTGTTTTCAAAATGAGCAATGAGTTTCGAGATATTTCAGAGCAGTAACCTCTTTTAGGAGGATAGTTTGAGTAATTATCTCAAACCAGAGAAAGAGTATGTTTTATAAATTTGAGAATGAATATATATAATATTGGGAGTAGTATTGAGCAACAGTATGGGGATGAGTTCAGACAACACAAAATCCCCATAAACCATGTCTTGCCAACCTATGTTCTGGATCATACTTTTTGGATGAATCCTTATTGCTTAGTGGATCCACTTAGTTGAGAGGTTCTGATAAGATCAAACAAGAAAAGGAAAGGGAAAGAAAGAAAGGATATGTGGATTAATATTCAAGCTATTGAATTTATGGGCAACAAGGGGCTAATGCCCTCACCTTCCAATTGACTTCAATAACCTAAATTCAATCCAAGGAAGAATAATCAAATGAAACCAAGAATCACAAATGGGTATCACTTTGATTAATTAAACCCAAGAAGTTAACTAGCAATCCCAAGAATTCACCTTAATTACTCACTAATTACTGACTAAGAAGAGACTACAATTTGAGAGTCAATATACAACATTATTTAAGTTTTCCAAAATCATAAAACTACTATTTATACTAAGGAAATAAAGAAGACAATTCTTTGACAATTTTACCCTTAATGAGATAAGGGCCTTGTTTAGTTGTCTTCTTTGGGAATTCTTGAGTTTATGAAATGGTCATTTGTACACATGGCCTCTTTCCTTCTTCCTTCTCATTTTGATGGACCTTCAACACATTGTATGTCTTTCTTTGGTGACCATCAATCTCCTCGAAGACTTCCTTTTTCATGAACATTGCTTGTAGGTCTTGAAGATCCTTTGCTTGACTCCGTGTGAATGGTCTTGAGGGGTACATGCCATTCATGTTAGTGCCATCCATGTTGCCCATGTTATCATCCTCCCCTTCTTGAAAATGATTCGTCCTCAAATCCAACGGATCATCTACGACACAAGGAGACAAATCACTAACATTGAAAACATTATGAACAATATACTCACTTGGTAGGTCAATCATGTAGGCATTGTCATTGATTCGCTTATGAACTTTGAAAGGTCCATCCCCTCTTGTGCTTAACTTTCTTTTTAGTACTTGTGGAAACCTCTCCTTTTAAAAATGTACCCACACCCAATCATCCGAAGTGAAGATCACTTCCTTTCTCCCTCGATTCTTTTGAATGGCCACCTTTGAACTGTTCATTGCTATGGCCTCTTTGACCTTGGCATGAATGTTCATCATTTCTCTTTTCCTTTGCTTGGAATCTAGGCTCACAACAATATTGCTAGACAAAGGAGTCATGGTTAATGGAAACAAAGGTTTAAAACCATAACATGCGTCAAACGGAGACATTCCAATAGAAGAGTTGAAAGACCGGTTATATGCGAATTCAATCAAGGGTAAGCAGTCTTCCCAAGTAGTTGGAGTCCCTCTAATTATACATCGAAGCATGCTTCCAAGTGTTTGGTTGACTACTTCGGTTTGTCCATCCGTTTGAGGATGGCAAGAAGTAGAGAACATAAGTTTGGTACCAAGTGTACCCCATAGACTCTTCCAAAAATGACTAAGAAACTTGGCATCCCTATCACTTATCATGGTTTGAGTGACTCCATGCAATTTAAGCATATTGATGACAAACAAAGATGCTACATAAGATGAATCATCACATATATGGCATGGAATTAAATGATTCATTTTAGAAAATCTATCCACTACCACAAATACACTATCATGTCATATTTTAGTCCTAGGAAGTCCCAACACAAAATGCATAGAAATATCTATCCATGGACCAGTAGGAGTAGGAAGAGGAGTATACTTACCTTGAGGCCGAGTCGTGGATTTGACTTGCTTGCATTCAAGACATTGTCCATGAATCCGCATCACATCATGCTTCATCTTGGGCAAAAAGAATTGCTCCTTATGAATGTCAAGTGTTTTAGGTACCCCAAAGTATCCCAACAAACCACCACTATGAGCCTCCTTAACAAATAACTCTCTCCATGTGCTCATGGGCACACATGCTCGGTCATCTTTGAATAAAAACCCATAAACCAATTGGAACCTATCAACCCGCCTCCCTTGACAAAGATTATCAAAGGTATCTTTGAAGTCGGAATCCATAGAATAGAATCCCTTTAAGCTTTCAAATCCCATCATTCTAGAAGCCAAGGTATTGACCAATACAAAGCGCCTTGATAGATCATTCGCTACCACATTCTCCATGCATTGTTTGTAGTTGATCACATATGGAAAGGTTTCAATGAATTCAACCCACTTAGCATGTCTCTTGTTCAACTTAGATTGTCCCTTAAGATGCTTCAAGGACTCATGATCGGTCCTTATCAAAAACTCTTTATGCCACAAATAGTGTTACCAATGTGCCAACACCCTCACAAGTGCATACAATTCCTTGTCATAAGTTGAGTACTTAAGAGTAGCTCCCTTTAACTTTTCACTAAAGAAGGGTAATGGTTTTCCATCTTGCATCAACACACCACTATACCAACACCCAAATCATCACATTCAATTTCAAATGCTTTATCAAAGTTGGGTAGTTGGAGCAAGGGTGAAGAACTAAACATTGATTTCAAGGCTTGAAAAAACTTCTCTTTCTCCTCATGCCATACAAAAGGTACATCTTTCTTGATCAATTTGGTCAAAGGAACTGAACTAAAACCCTTCACAAATCATCGGTAAAAACTTGCTAACCCACAAAAACTCCTTACCTCGGTTGCATTGGTTGGGGTTGGCCAAATCCTGATAGACTCCACCATCTCTTCATCGACCTCAATTCCATTTGTACTAACCACAAAACCTAAAAACATAACTTTATCAACACTCTTTTCTTGATTTAGCAACAAGACGCTCTCGTAGTAGGACATCATGTTGGCTATAATGGAACTTTGGGATACATGTTGGCTATAATGGAACTTTGGGTGTGGGATCCATTTTTTGTCAAAACCACCTCATATGGATATTTCGACGGTGCCAGTGAGTCCGGAACGTTGAATTTGATAGGGTAGCATATCTCGTTTGCATGCACGGGGTTCGAAACAAATTCCGAGCACCCCGTTGGAGCTTTGGCAAAAGCCAAACTCAGTTGGTGCAGCAACTGAGTTGCAGACCTCATTTCTTCTCCGCGTTCATGGTCATGGCTCCGTGTTCACGAAGGTCTATGTTGCTCTTCTCCACGTTCACGGATGGAGCTCCGCGTTCGCGGAGGTCTGAGGGTTTCTGGGAGTTTCCTCTCTATATTAACAGACAGGTATCAGCGTTCATGGAGGTGTAGGTTCCTCTTATCCGCGTTGGTGGGGCCTTCACCACATTCGTGGAGGTTTGTTTGTCTCCCCTCCGCGTTCGTGGGTCTTTGTCCGCGTTCGCGGAGGTCATCTGTGACAAGTAGTTAGTTTATAAGGGGCAGTCGAGTTTGTTGTTGTTGGGAGTTTGGAATTTGATATCTTCTTCGTTTTAAGTAAGAATTTGGTGATTCGAAGTCCAAGGTGTTCAAAATTGTGTAGGCTTTGGGTGTTATTGCTCGGATAGTATTGGGTGACCTCCAATTCTCGTGAATTTGTGGCATAAGTGGCTACCATATGCTTATTGTGTAAAGTTTTGCATGTTTTGTTTTCTTGATTTGTTGGCTTTTTCGAGCCCCGAATTGTGTTCTATTTTGGAACACAAGTTCGGGGGAGGGTTTGGGACCTTTTCACAGAGTCAATTCTAGGATTTTCCGAGTGGATCCCCCAATTCTAGGTTTGACTCCTAAATTGGTTCGTCTCCAATTTTGATGATTTTAGTGTCTAAACGACCGTACTAATGTTGTGATCCTAATTTTGATAGCGTGGCAGCAGTCTGAGGCCATTCGGAAGGGAAAAGGTCTAGCTGAGTGATTTGGAGCGCGCACGGTCGGCCTTCGAGTAAGTTACGGCTTCCCTTCTTTTTAGATTTAGCTAGATTGTGTGAATGCATGCTAATTTGTGTGAATCTAGGGTGGAGTTCTAGTATTTCTTCTTTTCTTCTAAGAAATATTGTTTTTGTCTTGATTTTTGGGCTTTTTTGGGGGTAGTATAATGCTATCGGAGGGGTTGTTTTGGTATTAATGCACGTGGTTTATATGGTTGGTTGTTTATTTATGTTGGAGCATGTTTATGGCCTTAGTCTACGTTATACTAGTTTTGCCTTAGACCCATGCACCTATTAGACTCTTTCTTGTATCCGACATTGATTCAGATGGACTAGGTCCATGTAGACCGGAATAGCAGACTTGGGTCTGATAGTATGAGCCTAGCTTTGGCTTTGTATTTTTGTGATCTTCTAGTTTCTCTCCCCTTTTCTGTGGTGCCGATGTGTCATCGGAGGCATGGTTTTTTCTCGAGATTTTAGGTGTTTTGAGATCGGTTCTGTGGTGATGTGGTTGTTGGTGGACGGAGATCCATATTTGTTTGGTATTTGAGATCCTCTATAGAATTGATATGCCTCGCACACTCATCTGGCTGGGACAGGGCCCCCGAAGTGTTAGCTGGCTCACTCGTCTGGCTGGGACAGGGCCCACAAAGTGTTAGCCAGCTCGGTAATTGGATATGAGTTATTGAGGTCCTCTTTTGAGTTTACACGCCCCGCGCACTCATCTAGCTGGGATAAGGCCCCCAGAGTGTTATCTGATTGGGTGATTGGATATTAGGGCCTTTGGGGGAGTCGTTACACCCCTAGGCACTCTGCTGGCTAGAGTAGGGCCCCCGGGAGTTGCCATCAGGATGGGCGGCCCGATATGGAAGTTATACTTTTGAATGGGATGAAATTGGCTGATTGTTTTGGTTGAGTTGGTTGGTATTTTTGGTTCGCAGTTGGGTTTTCCTTCGGTCTCATAGAGTTAGCTTTTTCGTTTACCTGTCGAGCTTATGGGGGTCCAATCGACTTTTGTTTGCAGTGCTTTAGTGTAACTTCTAGGTCTTATGGGGGGCCCAGTTAGGTTTAGTATAGATATTCTTAGATTTGTTGTCAGCTAGTTTTGTACTTATTTCCTTTGACCTTTGTTATTGTAGATTCTATCCTTTCAGTCTGTTTTAACCTTTCTTGCTCAGTCGGCCTATGATGCCTACTGGGTACCTATTGTGTTGGTACTCATGCTACACTATGCATATGTTTTCATGATGCAGGTTCGAGCATCAGTTATCAGCGTTGAGATCAAGCCTACTGCAGTCTGTTCATGAGGCGAGGGTGAGCACTTGGCGTTCTGGGATTACCCGTCTCCTTCTATATGTATATTTTTGCTTGTCATTGGCTTTTGAGACAGTCTGGTTTTCTGTGGTCCACTTTTGGGACTTGTACTCTTTTAGTAGCTCTGTACTTGTGACTTCCAGGTTTTGGGAGGTATCATTTATTGTATATAGTTTGGGTTCGCTTCCCCCTTTTCCCTATGTGCTCCTTTATTTATGCTTTCGCTTAGTTGAAGCTAGTTCCCACCCTCAGTCCCATTACTCTCAACTTTTGGGGCAGGGTTTGACTTGCCTACTAGCGGATTGGTAGACACCATCATGACTCGAGAAATCGAGTCGTGACAAGTTGGTATTAGAGCCCTAGGTTCATAGGTCTCGATTGTTGATGAGTCGGTAGTTTTGACTCATTTATAGCTTCGTTTGTGCCAAATTAGTGTCCTTAATGCCCATTTTGCACCTATAACTAATGTTAAATCATTTGTGTGCAGCACGAAGGACTTGGAATGAGGCAAGACAATATAATGCAAAAAGAAGCCGAAAAGTTGCAAAAATTGAAGGAACAAGAATGCCGAGGCTCGCCAAAGGCAACTCAGTGAGTCTCCGAGTGAACAAAGCCTCGCCTAAAGTTCCAGCAAACAAAGAGAAAATCTAGGTCAAGTCGGCAAGCTGAGGGACCAGACGGCGAGTCACCGATCAAAACGGTGAGCCCGTTGCACATCACCTAAAGTTCCAGAATGAAATTAGTAATGAAGTCAAGAATTAAAGGGTGAGATCAAGCAACTCGGTGCATCGCCGAGTAGAAGGGTGAGCCCGACTTACGCCACCGAATGACCCTGAAATTCAAATCATGTGGAGTTTTTGGGAAAGTATAAATAGAAATTTTTTGAATTGAATTGAGAGTAGAGTGATTGAGAGAGAAACCCGAACTAAAACTTAGAAAGTACATTGCACTTTGAAGGATTTTGTGAACTATTCTTGTGATTTCTTGGGAATTGAACATTGGTATAATTTTAGTTGATTGTATTTGTTGTTGGAAGACTTGGGAAATCAATGGCTAATGTTTTTGGTAACCATCTCTTCATCATTACTATGATTGGCTAAAACCCCAATGCCTTAGAGGTGTGATTATGTGTTCAAATGCCTAATTAGCTTATGGGTCTTATTGATTGTTGAATTAAATGTTGAAATAGAATGGGTTCAGTTGATAATTCCTGTTTTCATCTTATGAATTGAAGTTGCAAATTCAGTTCTAGTTTATATCTCTTTGTATGCTTGTTGAAGATTCATTTGAGTGGAATTATTAACAGATAATTGTATGAGTTCTTTCTTGTACTACTCAGCTTGTTAAAGTGGGTTTAATTAAGGTATATAATTGTGTTCAATTTGTATGAACTATTGGGGTTTGATAAAACCCAATTGAAAGCATGGTAGTTGGTTGCAAAATAGCTACCATAGTCATAATCTTGTCTACCCATTATGCTTCACCATTCTTAAGCAATTCGTAATGACCCATTTAGTGAATTTGGTATTTGAACACTCACACATCCCTAAGGTCCCAAAATTATCATTGGTTAAATCCCTCCTTAATTCGTGTTTATTGAGATCAATCACTGAAAGCTCCTTTCAGTTGATAATTTAATCTTTGATGATCTACTTTATGCACCGATTCATTCGCTTACATCTACAAAAAGCTAGATCACTTTAGTACGTCATATTTGAATTCTAACATAGCTCCATTCCTTGTGGGATCGACCCCAACTCCTCGTTGGGTTTTTATTTCTAACGACCGCCTACAACTTGAATTGTGATAGGTGTGTTGAGCGTTAACAAAAATGGCGCCACTACCGAGGACTGGCATTTAGAATTCTTTTATCGACGTATTTGAGTGAATTAGTTTGAATGTAGTCGAATTTACTTATTAGTGTTTTCGTTGTTTATTTTCAACAGGTGACAACATGAGTGACACTGATAGTGTTGTTGGTCAGAATGATGATTTGCGGCATGTGAATGATGACGTTGGTAATCTTAATGATTTCAATGTAGCTCAAGTTGGAAGTGTTGGGGCCATACGATTGCCCCCTACTGTGGGTAATGCCATCTTTCATATGACCGGAACTATGCTTCAGCTGTTGCAAATCAGAGGCTCATTTGGAGGACTCTCTCATGAGGACCCCCATGAGCATCTTCAGAACTTTTTGGACGTGTGCAGCCCTTTCACATTCAAGAACATCTCTTAAGGGTCGATTCGACTTTGGTTGTTTCCTTTCTCTCAAATGGGGAGGCAACAAAGTTGTTGGCTGAGCTACCATGAGACTAAATTACTTCTTGGGCGGAACTGACAAAAGCATTCCTTTAACGATTCTTTCCCCCTTCGAAGATGGTGAAGTTGAGAGATGGTATTCAGAACTTCAAGAGACTTGATGGTGAACCAATCCATGAGACATGGTTCAGATTCCAAAAGTTTCTTCCACAATGTCCTACTCATGGTTTACCTCAAAAATGTGTTGTTGCAATATTTCTACCGTAGCCTTGATTTGGTAAACAAGTTTATCGTTGATTGGTTAATTCAAGGTGGAATCATTAGACAAGCATTTCCTATTGTGTTAGCATTGCTTGATGATATGACCAAAATCAACCGGGCTTGGTACACAAGAGAGGATCAAGTATCCCCTCTTATGGTCGGAATGACCAAGTGGCAAATTGAAAAAGATCATGAACGTGATGCGAACATGGAAAAGATAATGACTTAGATGAATTTACTTACAAAATGTGTTATGGGTTCGGGTTCCAAAGCCATTAATGCAGTAGCTACGAGCCCGGATGATGCTACATTTGAAATCATGTACAATAAGGAAATTCAATTTCTGTCAAATCAGATGGCGGGTTCTCGTCCGAGCTATCAAAGGCCGGGCGAGAATCAAGGTTGGACCAAGGAACAAGGTGTTGGTTGGAGGGAAAATTGGGAGTGGAGTGACCGAGGTGTAAATTGGAGAGCGGGCGAAAGTGATCGATATGTGCCTCCACATGATCCTCCAAAGTTACCGAACCAAAGGCTGATCCAAAAACTTTTAGAACTGAAGATATGCTTGCTCGTATTTTGCACAAGGTGGAAGGTTCGGAAAAAGTACTCAAAGAGACGAGGGTTGATTTCTCCTCTCTAAATCAAACAGTGACTTCTCACTCAGGTTCTATTAAACATCTTGAATCACAAATGGTTCAATTATCCACTCAATTGCATCAAAGACCAAATGGTGGCCTTCCTAGTGACACATTGGCTAACCCAAAGAATGAGAATGCACAATGTATGGCGGTAGTGACTCGAAGTGGAAACGTTTTGGTAGCGATGTGGTTGAGGTTGATGGGGCTGATGATGATGTAAACAATGGTGTGCCCAACAAAGATTTTGAATCAATGAATGATGTTACACCCGGTGGAACTACTACATCAAAGGTGGGGGATGTGTCTAAATCAGTTTCTCCTAAGCCGTTGCCTAAAATCAAAGCCCCTTTCCCACAAAGGTTGAAGAAGAGAGACGACGATGCAAAATTTCAAAAGTTTTCTCTCTATTTTTAAGTATCTCTCTATAAATCTTCCGGTGGTGGATGCATTACTATTAATGCCGGGGTATGGTAAGTTTATGAAGGAATTGGTCACGAAGAAGAGAAGTATGGACTTTGAAATGGTTGAGGTTTCCCATAGTTGCAGCGCTATTATGTCAAATGTGGTTGCTAAAATACATGATCCAAGAGCATTTACAATACCATGCACTATTGGGGTGTTCAAGTTTGCCAAAGCGTTATGTGATTTTGGAGCTAGTATCAACTTGATGCCATATGCTATTTTAAAGCAACTTGGGCTAGGTGAGCCTAAGTCAACCACAATGCGACTTCTTATGGCGGATCATTCTATTAAGTGACCTATTGGTGTTCTTTATAATATTTTGGTAAAAGTTGACAAGTTCATTTTTCCGACAGATTTTGTTATTCTTGATTGTGAAATGGATGCCGAGATCCCAATTATTCTTGGTAGACCATTCTTGGCAACCGGAAGAGCTTTGGTTGATGTGGAGGGTGGCGACTTGAAGTTTAGAGTCAATGAGGAGGAAGTCATTTTCAATGTGTGTAACTCTATGAAATAACCCAATGACATCCATGTGGTGTCTGCTATTGATGTGATCGATGAAGTGGTTTCTAGTGTTGGTGAAATCTCTTGTATTGATAAATCTTTGGCTGTCGTCCTTTTGAATTATGATGGGGAAGAGATCCAAGATTATGATGAAGTAATGGCTGCTTTATCGGGTTTAGGTTCTTACTTGAAAACTCTTTTGAATCTTGAAATTAATTTGAAAAATAGAGAAATTCCTCCCGCGAAGCCATCCATTGAAGCACCTCCGAAGCTTGAATTGAAAACTTTTCCTTCTCATCTTCGATACATATTTTTGGGGGCTAACAATACCTTGCCGGTAATCATTGCAGCTGATCTACTTGAAGGGCAGGTACAAGCACTTGTTAGTGTGTTAAAAAGATTTATCAAAGCTATTGGATGGACAATTGCTGATATTGCGGGGATTCCTCCCGGTATTTGCACGCACAAGATTAAGTTGGAAGTTGATTGTAAACCTAGTGTCGAGCACCAGAGGAGGTTGAATCCTCCAATGCAAGAAGTAGTTAAGAAGGAAATCATCAAGTGGTTAGATGCGGGGGTGGTTTACCCTATTGCGGATAGCAAGTGGGTAAGCCCGGTTCAATGTGTCCCAAAGAAGGGTGGCATGACCGTGGTCCCGAATAAGAAAGGTGCACTTGTGCCAATGCGACTGGTTACCGGTTGGCGTGTATGCATGGACTATAGAAAGCTTAATTCGGCAACTAAGAAAGATCATTTTCCAATGCCCTTTATGGACCAAATGCTTGATAGATTGGTGGGGCGTGAATGGTATTGCTTCCTTGATTGTTATTCCGGTTACAATCAAATATCCATAGCTCTAGAGGATCAAGAGAAAACTACCTTCACCTGTCCCTATGGAACATTTGCATTTAAACAAATGCCTTTTGGGTTGTTTAATGCACAGGCAACATTCAAAAAGTGTATGTTGTCTGTTTTTGCTCATATGGTTGAAGACCCGATGGAGGTATTAATGGATGATTTTTCCGTAGTTGGGGATTCATTTGAAGAATGCCTTGAACACTTGAGCCGAGTCTTAAGGAGATGTGTCGAAACTAACCTCGTACTTAATTGGGAGAAGTGTCACTTCATGGTGAAAGAAGGGATTGTTTTGGGGCACAAGATTTTAGGGAAAGGTATACAAGTGGATCAAGCAAAGATTGAAGTTATTGCAAAATTACCACCCCCTATCTCAGTTAAAGGTGTCCGAAGTTTCTTGGGACATGTGGGTTTCTACCGGTAGTTTATAAAGGATTTCTCTAAGATAGCTCATCCTCTTTGAAAGCTTCTTGAGAATGACAATGTTTTTATGTTTGATGAAGCCTGTATGAGTGCTTTTGAAAGTCTAAAGGAGAAACTTATGTCGGCTCCGGTCATTGTTGCCCCAGATTGGGATAGTCCATTCAAGTGAATGTGTGATGCTAGTGGCATCACCTTGGGTTCTGTACTTGATCAATGTAAAGGAAAGTTATACCACCCGATATACTATGCAAGCAAGACCTTAAATGTGGCTCAAACGAACTACACTGTTACCGAACAAGAATTGTTGGCTGTAGTGTACGCTTTTGAAAAATTCTTACTTATTGGGGACTAAGGTAGTGGTGCAAGCTAACCATGTGGCTATCCGTTACTTAATGGCTAAGAAGGATGCCAAACAAAGACTGATTCGGTGGATGTTGTCTTTACAAGAGTTTGATTTTGAGGTCAAAGACCGGAATGGATGCGAAAATCAAGTGGCTGATCATTTATCGAGACTCGAAACAAGTGTAGTTGTGTCAAGTGACAAGGATATTGAGGATCTTTTTCCTGATGAAATGGTCATGATGGTATCAAAAAGTTCCACCCCTTTGTATGCCGATTTTGCCAACTACGTAGTGTGTGAACTTCAACCTGATGGGCTGACATTCTATCAGCGCAAGAGGTTTATTTTTGATGCAAAAAGGTATTTTTGGGATGAACTCTATCTGTTCCGGGAGTGTGTTGATCACATAATCCGGAAATGTGTACTGGAAGTCGAAGTTGACGCTATTCTTGTCGCATGCCACGCATCTCCAGTTGGTGGCCACTACAGTGGTGTACGAACAACAGCAAAGGTGTTGCAAAGTGGCTATTATTGGCCAACACTGTACCAAGATGCAAATTCTTTTGTCCGCAGGCGTAGTTCATGTCAAAAGCAAGGAGGAGTGTCACCAAGAGACGAGCTTCCCCTTACTCCTATCCTTGAGGTTGAATTGTTTGATGTGTGGGGAATTGATTTTATGGTTCCTTTCGTGTGTTCTTTTGGGAACAAATACATTTTGGTGGCCGTTGATTATGTGTCGAAGTGGGTGGAAGCTGTCGCTTTACCCAACGATGAAGGAAGAAGTGTCATTACATTTCTTAAGCGGTATAGTTTTACAAGGTTTGGCAAAGCACAGGCAATTATTAGTGATGGGGGTTCGCACTTTTGCAACCGATTATTCGCATCACTAGTGAGCAAGTATGGAGTAAAGCACAAGGTTGCCACCTCTTACCATCCGCAAACAAATGGCCAGGTTGAAGTGTCCAACCGGGAAATTAAAGAAATTTTGGCCAAAATCGTGAATGCAAATTGTTCTGATTGGTCACGAAGGTTAGATGATGCTTTGTGGGCCTATCGTACCACTTTTAAAACACCAATTGGTATGTCACCATATCAGTTGGTGTTCGGCAAAATCATGTCATCTCCCGGTGGAACTTGAGCATAAGGCCTTGTGGTCTTTGAAAACCATAAATTTGAACTAGGATGTTGC
Source organism: Solanum appendiculatum (assembly GCA_018342035.1). Taxonomy (NCBI): domain Eukaryota; kingdom Viridiplantae; phylum Streptophyta; class Magnoliopsida; order Solanales; family Solanaceae; genus Solanum; species Solanum appendiculatum. The sequence goes on along the minus strand of JAGDQO010001404.1, from coordinate 417,564 downwards.
ATCCAAGAGTCGGGTTGACCAACTTCATGCCTTGGAGGAATTTCGGTTTCGAGCTTTTGAAAGTGCTGCTCTTTATAAGGAGAAAATGAAAAGGTGGCATGATGCCAAGATACTTCATCGAGAATTTAGTGTGGGTGATTGTGTGTTACTCTACAATTCTCATTTGTGGCTATTTTCGAGTAAGCTCAAGTCTAAGTGGTCAGGCCCTTTTAAGGTTATTCGTGTGTTTGACAACGGAGCTATTGAAGTTCAAGGTGAAAATGGGTCATTCTTTAAAGTTAATGGGCAAAGGGCTGAAACTATACTTTGGAGAGGCTCCCGTTGTACAACTGATTGATGTGGTGTACTTGGACGCTGCTCTAATGCATGTCCACGTCATGCCACGACTTTAAATAAGGCTCTTCTTGGGAGGCAACCCAAGCTTTGTCTTAGTGTTGTTGAATACCGTGTGTTGAGTCTGTAGGTTGGAATATAAAATTTCAAGACATAGCAACTAGGCGAGGGGTTGGTCCACTCGGCGCATCACCCAATTGCCCTTATGATTGCCTAAATTCATCAGAAATTGAAGGCTGAAGTTGCAAGCTACACTAGAAAATTAGGCAATGATCTGCACCATTCGGCGTGTCGTCGAGTGGATCGGCAAGCCCGATTTAGCTCACCTTCTAGACTTAAACGATGGCTTGGTTTCCTATAACTTTCAGCGAGAAAAGGTACTACTCGGTGCTTCGCCAAGTAGAACGACGACGTTAATATTATCGCGCTTTGGGGCACGAACTGATGGGTTTTTAATCTTTTCAAATTCAAATTTTCATAGCACTTGAAATTTTCCTCGTCTTCTCACACACCTGCACACTCTTGCATTTTTTATTGCCTTTTGTTGTAGTTGGCTGCTAATCGAGTACTTTGGACGTGTCCCTGCTCCCATTTTCATCATTTGTGCATTGCATTTTCGGCCTTGAGGTTAGTTTTTGAGATTTTTCAATTTTTGTCCGCCATTAATTGTAAATTCCAATTACGAAATTATGGGTACTTGATTTTGTGTGTGATTGCATTCCTTGATTGCCTGTTATTAATTTGATGATCTAATTTGAGTTCATGAATGCTAAATTTTTGTGATTGCGGGCTTTCTGATTTGGGTTTTTCAATTGTTTGCTTGTGGGTTTTTGTTTAATCGTTGGGTGAAGTTTGAGTAGCCCCGAATTCAATCAAATGGTTTAAATTTGCCCAATGATGGATTGGGTGACATCTTTCTTAAGGGCAAATTCGTCATTTTGTTGTTTTTGATTTGATTTTGGGGGAGTATGTGTACTCCGAGGTGAAATTGGGCATGGGTTTGGTTTGGTTGTTGATAATTGAGCTTTAATTGCTGTGCGTTCGGTTGTTAGATGAAAATTGTATAAATTTTGGGAAGGGTGATGTTTCGAAGTGGTTCAGCGAGCTGAGTTGGGCTCGTCGTTCTACTTGGCGACTCGCCCATTGCATTCCCCATCGCCCTTTAGAAATTGATTTGTGGCCTGTGTGTTCTGTAACTTTCGGCGATCCCTCCTTTGCTCGCCGAGTGTCGATTTCCTCACCCTTTTTGTTTGCATTTCTCCTGAGCTGCCTCTGTTACTTTTGGTGATGCCTCTTTTTGTTCACCCAATAGATTAGGTGACTTGCCGATTGGTTCGGTGAGTCCTTCTACATTTTTTTTTGTTGATTCGTTTCTATCCCATTTTAATCGATCTTCGTGTTTGCTTGTTTTGTTTGACAGATATGTCGCGTCGCAAAGTTGTTGCCCACAGACCTCCTAAGAAAAAGGTAAAAGGTGAGGAGTTCTGGACTCTTATTAGTGAGCTTTTGAAATGGACTCGTGCCGAGTTGCAGTCCACGTATTTACACAATCCGCTGGCTAGGGTCAACACTTCTTATTCAAGACCTGAGCCTCCAGCAGCCTCTGCACTTGCTCCTACTGCTCCAGCTCCTACTCCAGCCCCGGCTCTGCCTCTGAGGTCAATGAACAGATTAACGGCCGAGGGTGAGTGAACAATCCTCGAAGAGAAGCGATTGTTCACAGATGGGGTAGTAGATAAATACCCTATGGTGTGGGAGACGATTCGGGTGCACAAGTTCTAGTTTTTACACAGCCCCGGAGCCCTACGTACCTACATGGGTTCGGGAGTTCTATGCTGCCTACTCCGGTCTAGTCCCAAGGGTCAAGAAGTTGGCGCAATCTATGAAACCCGTGGACTTTGTCATGGAGCCGGGTAAAAAGGTCAAGTGCAGCCAGACCGAGATCAATGATGTTTTGGGTTGCACGTATAGGTATAGACACTCTTTGGCCGATAAGCTAAATGGGACTTTGGAGACTTTAAAGTGATGGTTGGCGCAGTTAATAAGTGATGCCTCCCCCCGTTGGTTAGATACTGGGGCCATCATCGAGAAGAAGGACCTAAATATTATGGCCCGATATTGGTTTGGGTTCTTGAGTAGTACACTCATGCCTTCAAAGAATAAGTCGATTCTTCGGCATCAGAAGGCAGCTCTCTTAGGGTGTATCATCTATAGGCAACTGCTAAATCTGGGTATGATCATTGAGTGTGAGATGTTGATGAGAGCCAAGCAGCAGCATACCTCCCTCCCGTTCCCGACATTGATTAGTGAGCTGTGCAGACGGGCTAGTGTTCCGTTTTACAGGAAGACAGATATTGAGGTCACTTCGACCTCGTCTTGCGACATTCGGAGGATTGAGGCCGAGTATTTAAAGGATGAGGTAGAGAGGAGGAGGAAACCCCCAGTTGATACGTCTCCAGCTGTGGATGTTGATGCCATGGAGACGGGTTCTCCCACTCCTACAGTTGAGCCGTCAGGTACACCTATTCCAGATGCTCTTGCCACTTCTGCCCCTGTACCAGGCCCCTCTTCTTCCACTGCCCCATTTCAGCCCCTGGCACCCGGCCTTTGACTCAGGCCATGGTTATCAAGATGGGACAACTTGCACAATCGGCAGATGCTAAAGCTTGTCAGGTTGAGGCAGCTGCCTCGGGCATGATCGAGAGGGCTTTAGCTACCACCCTTGACCATATCCGCACGGAGTTGGCTGATCAGCGCCGACTTATTACATCTCATGGAGAGATTTTGGTAGCCCGCAGCGCTGAGTCAAGGCATGTGAGCATCGTGAAGGTAGCTCCAATGAACTGACGGCCATCTGCACTGATATCACTTGTTTGAGGAGAGATGTGGACGAGCTGAAGTCCACCGACATTACCATGCTTTGGGGTAGTGTGGATGTGCCCGAGGGTACGAGCGCCGATGTTCCTCCACCTGCCACCACTGGTGTTGCTCCGACCGCTAATGTTCACGGTGCGTCTGATGCACCTGAGACGGATGAGGAGGACTTTGCTTTGCAGGATAAAGAGGTGTATGATAATCTCGAGGACCTGGAGGGGGATTTAGTCTGAGCTTCCACTGCTGAGTCTCTCCGGGAGACAGTGATTATTGGGTTGAGTGGGACCCGCCAGACCGAGAAGAGTGCACTGGGTACTAATGCCTAGGCTGAGGACACACCCCAGCATAGCAGGACAGGGGGACTTTCTATTGCACTTCCTATATCTTTCGTTTGTAAGTTTATTTTGTTATTTCGCATTGAGGACACTGCTTTGTCTTTTTGGTGGGGTGGTGTTTTTCCATTGCCACTGATTGTTATTTTGGGATGTTACTTTAGCTGTTTTTCCTTTGATAGTTATTTTGGATATTTCTTTAATTGAATGAAATGATTTTGAGTTCTAGCGATATCTCTCTTTGCTTATCATTGTCGATTTTGTGCTAAATGAATTATTGCAGTTCTCTTGTACTTTTGAGTGTCGATTGTGTTCAATATTGATGACTTGAATAGTGCTCTTGATTGAACAATATGTTGGTGTGTGTCCAACGAGGAAAATTGGAGTTGCATAGTCTTGTGTAAACCCTAAGCCTCTCATTGTGACTAGTGAATTGTTGATGGTGAGTCTTGCAATGACCGTTGCACGCAAGCTTGACTCATAGAGTTTTGATCCGCAATTGTGTTTGAATACCATGTGTGGTGAGCTTTACTTGAAAATTGTGTATGATGATGCCTAGAACTTGCCTTGGTAGTCCGTGTGACTAAGCATTGATGAGTGTGGGAAATGAACTTAGGCATGAAATATTTTTGAGGGTGAACCTAATTGCTAAATCTTTGTTGACCACCTTGTGAGAGTGTGAACCCAGCTTGGCACCATTTGAGCCTATCCTTCTCCTTGATTCAAACATAAATACAAGAACCTTAGCCGCCTATGTGAAAATGACATGTCTCTCCTACCTATAACCTTCGTAAAGTATTGGTCAGTTTGAATAGCCAACTTAGGCCAAAAGCCTAAGTTAGGGTGTGGTGAGAATGAAGAGTGAAATTGAGCTAGAGGTTTGTTATCTTGATCTTTTGAAAGGCTGATTGTGAAAAAGATGGAACCCCTCTATAAAAAAAAGAGAGAAGAGAAAAAGTTGAAAACAAAAGAAAGAAAAAGATTTGAATAAGATAGTACCATTGTGCATGGAGGTGAAAATTAAAAAAAAATGGGGTGTTCATAGAAATAATTTGTGTTCTGCAAAACAACAAAGGATCAGTTGTGAAATTGAAATGTTTGAAAGAAAGGGAAGGGGAAGTGAAATGGAAACCATGCTTCATGAAGGTAGAGCCACTAAAGCAAAAATGACCATACCTTGAACCCCAACCCCGTTACAAGCCTCTAAAGTCCTTTGTGGTCTTACATGAACCTTGTGGTGGTTGGATGGAAAACTCGGGCAAGCCTATGGGCAAAGTTGTGCAAACTTTTCTCTTTTGAGAGTGTGAGTGTTGTATTGATTCTGAAATATCAATTTTCAATTGAACTTGGGCAAGAGAGTAGAATCCTTTTTTATGTAATGGCATTCAAATATCTTTGTGGGCATAAGTTTGAGTTTTAGGTAGGCACTTGTGAGCATAGACTTCAACTGATGATGGCTAGTCAGAATTTGATGCTTTTGGTATGCATTTGATCCTTGTATCTTAGATTAATCCTTGTGCGCACTTTCATGTGAGTTCTTAAGAAGCACTGCTTGTAGACATTCCTATTGAGTTCATTAATCTCTTGTTTTACTTGAGGGCAAGCAAAAGTTTAAGTTGGGGGTGTTGATGAATCAGTAGTTTTGACTTATTTATAGCTTCGTTTATGACAAATTAGTTTCCTTAATGCCCATTTTGCACCTATAACTAATGTTAAATCATTTGTGTGCATCATGAAGGACTTGGAATGAGGCAAGGACAATATAATGCAAAATGAAGCTGAAAAGTTGCAAAAATTGAAGGGACAAGAAAGCTAAGGCTCGCCAAAGGCAACTCGGTGAGTCGCCGAGTGAACAAAGCCTCGCCTAAAGTTCCAGCAAACAAAGAGAACGTTTAGGTCAAGTCGGCGAGCTGAGGGACTAGACGGTGAGTTATCGATCAAAACGGCGAGCCCGATGCACATCGCCTAAAGTTCCAGAATGAAACCAGTACTGAAGTCAAGAATTAATGGGCGACATCAAGCAACTCGGCGCATCGCCGAGTGGAAGGGCGAGCCCGACTTACGCCGCCGAATGACACTGAAATTCAAATCATGTGGAGTTTTTGGAAAAGTATAAATACAAATTTTTTAATTGAATTGAGAGTAGAGTGATTGAGATAGAAACCATAACTAAAACTTAGAAAGTACATTGCACTTTGAGGGATTTTGTGAACTATTCTTGTGATTTCTTGGGAATTGAACATTGGGTATAATTTTAGTTGATTGTATTTGCTGTTGGAAGACCTGGGAAATCAATGGTTAATGTTTTTGGTAACTATCTCTTCAACATTAGGAGTGTGATTATGTGTTCAAATCCCTAATAAGCTTATGGGTCTTATGGATTGTTGAATTTAATGTTGAAATGGAATGGGTTCAGTTGATAATTCATGTTTTCATGTTATGAATTGATGTTGCAAATTAAGTTCTAGTTTATATCATTTTGTATGCTTGTTGAAGATGGATTCGAGTGGAATTATTAACTAATAATTGTATGAGTTCTTTCTTGTACTACTGAGATTGTTAAAGTGGGTTTAAGTAAGGTATAAGATTGAGTTCGATTTGTATGGCCTGTTGGGGTTTGATAAAACCCAATTGAAAGCATGGTAGTTGGTTGCAAAATAGTTATCATAGTCATAATCTTGCCTACCCATTATGTTTCAGCAATCTTAAGCAATTTGTAATGACCAATTTAGTGAAATTGGTATTTGAACACTCACACATCCCTAAGGTTTCAAAATTCTCATTGGTTAAATCCCTCTTTAATTCGTGTTTGTTGTGATCAATCATTTAAAACTCCTTTCAGTTGATAATTGAAACTTTGACGATTTACTTTATGCATCGATTCATTCGCTTACATCTACAAAAAACTGGATCACTTTAGTACGTCATATTCTAATTCTAACATAGCTTCATTCCTCGTGAGATCGACCCCAACTCCTCGTTGGGTTTTTATTGCTAACAACCGCCTACATCTTGAATTGTGATAGGTGTAGTTGAGCGTTGTCACTTGTACAGAGCTAGCTTCTAGTAGAGTCCTGCGAATCGGCACGGAGATGTCCGTGACGTATCTTCGGGAGGCTACAGGATGTCTTTAGGAGGTTTTCCTGTTTTGTATCATTTTCGTGCTTTGTTGTTTGATTGGTTTCATGGAATCTTACTTGTTTGACTCTGTCGTAGGATGGCTCACACGCGCGGTAGAGCAGCTAGGGGTGATGCACCCGGGCCTGTAGATAGATCAAGAACTCTGGAGCCGAAGCCTCAGTTTGACAAGATTCCTCTTCAGCCGATGGGGCTAGGACCACCCTAACCACCGCCCGCACCTGCTACCTCCGCTGACCTTCAGGCAATGCTTGCGCAGATTTTGGCAGCAATAAGGTGTATACAGTAGCAGCAGGTCCCAGCACCAGTTCCAGAGCAAGCTCCAGCACCGTAGGGTCAGCCTGCAGCAGCGGCCCAAGAGGCTCAACAACACCGACATTGGCCGCCGTTCAGCCAAATGTCTTAGATGGGGTCATGTCATTGAGGAAGCATATGATGCTCAGGGTATTTCTGGGGCTGTTGGAAAGGATGCCCATGAGTTCATTACATCCTGTCGGGAGCGATTGCAGGCCCTGGGATTAGTGGAGTCGAGAGGAGCCGACTTCACTACCTATCAGTTGGATGGACCTGCCAGACAGTGGTAGTGGTCTTTAATGGAGACCAGGCTACTCGAGTCCCCACCGGTGACATGGATAGAGTTTTCCGAGGCCTTGTTGGCAAGATTTATCCCGCAGAGCGTTAGAGACCGTCTCTGTGATGAGTTCTCGAGATTGGGGTAAGGCTCTATGATGGTATCTAAGTATGACACGAAATTCCATGAGCTATCCTGTCATGCCACCATGATCTAACCCACGGAGGAGGAGAGAGTCAGGTGCTTTGTTAGAGGTTTGAGGTTGCCGCTGCGTATTGAGTAGCAGTCTATGGTTTTAGCGGGCCTCTCTTTTCTGGATATGGTGGACCATGCCCGCACACTCGGGCAGCTCCGTTACGAGGCCCAAGGGGGTAGCGGCAAGAGGGCCAGGCAAGATGATCATTTCAGTGGGCCCCATTCGAGGCCTAGAGTTACTCAGAATCGGGTCCAGTAGAGGTTCCAGTCGGGTCAGCCCAGCCAGTCGGGGAGGTCCTCGGGGGGCAGGACATATGGCAAGGTGGATGCACGATGTAGAGGCACCCAGGGCAATTTCTATGCAGCTCCAGCCAGAGCAGAGGCCGAGGAATCAGATGATGTGATCACAGGTACGGTTCTCTTATTCCATCAGTCTGCTTCAACTTTATTTAATCCTGGTTCTACCTATTCGTATGTGTCTACTTTTTGTGCTCCTCGATTGGGGGTGAGTCCAGAGCCCTTAGTGGTACTATTGCGTGTTTCGACCCCTGTAGGTGATTCTTTACTAGTGGATCAGGTTTGTAGATCTTGTGTGGTGGCCATTCAGTGGTAGGACACTCGGGCGGATCTTATTGTGCTTTGTATGTTTGATTTTGATTTGATATTGGGCATGGATTGGCTATCCCCTCACCTAGCGGTCCTAGATTGCTATACCAAGACCGTTACTTTAACCATGCTTGGTATTCCGCTGGTGGTGTGGCAGGGCTCTTGTATTCGCACACCGGCTAGGGTGATTTCTTGTATTAAGGCTCAGGGGGAAGTGGCTAGCGGAGGCTTCGCTTATTTGGCATATGTTTGATATGTTAGTAGGAAGGGCCCTACGGTGGATTCAGTGCATATAGTCAGAGAGTTTTCGGATGTGTTTCCTGCTGACCTTCGTGCCTTACCCCCAGAGCGAGATATTGACTTTGCCATCGATTTGGAGCCGGGTACTCATCCTATTTCCATCCCACCGTACCGTATGGCCCTCGCAGAGCTCAAGGAGCTCAGTGTTAAGCTTCAGGATCTCTTAGGTAAGGGGTTCATTCGGCCTAGCTTATTGCCTTGGGGTGCCCTAGTCCTGTTTGTGAAGAAGAAGGATAGTATTATGCGGATGTGCATTTATTACAGGCAGCTGAATAAGGTGATGGTGAAGAACCGTTACCCCATGCCTCATATTGATGATCTGTTAGACTAGCTTCAGGGTGCCGTAGTGTTTTCTAAGATTTACTTGAGATCCGGCTACTATCAGTTGAAGATTAGAGCAGCGGACATCCCTAAGACGACATTTAGGACTCGTTATGGCCATTTTGAGTTCCTTGTGATGTATTTTGGATTAACTAATGCCCCTGCCGCTTTCATGGACTTGATAATTCCTGTATTCAGGCCATATCTTCACTCCTTTTTCATAGTCTTCATAGATGAGATCTTGGTGTACTCGCAGAGCCATAGTGAGCATGAGCATCATTTGAGGATAGCGCTCCAGACTTTGAGAGATCATCGGTTTTATGCAAAGTTCTCAAAGTGCGAGTTCTTGCTTGATTCCGTAGCATTCTTAGGGCACGTGGTGTCCAAGGATGGCATTATGGTGGATCCAGTGAAGATTGAGGTTATTTGTGATTGTGCTAGGCCCACCTCTGTGACTGAGGTTTGGAGCTTCATTGGATTGGCAGGATACTGCAGGCATTTTGTTGAGGGTTTCTCTTCTAAAGCGGCGCCTTTGACTCGGTTGACTAGCCAGGATGTTCCCTTTGTGTGGTCGGAGGAGTGTGAGAGGAGCTTTCTGAGGCTTAAGGAGTTGCTTACCATCGCTCCTATATTGACTCTTCATGTTAAGGGCGAGGGCTTCACGGTCTATTGCGACGCATCCGGCGTTGGTTTGGGTTATTTTTTGATGCAGTATAGCTAGGCTATTGCTTATGCGTCTAGGTAGCTTAAACTGCATGAGCGCAACTACCCCACTCGTGACTTGGATTTAGCGGCGGTAGTTTTCGCGCTTAAGATCTGGAGGCATTACTTATACGGAGTTCATTGTGAAATCTACACTGATCATAGGAGCCTTCAGTACATTAATACCCAGAGGGATCTTAATTCGAGGCAGCGTTATTGGATTGAGCTCTTGAAGGACTATGATCTCTTTATTCTCTACCATCTGGGCAAGGCGAATGTGGTAACGGATGCCTTGAGCCAGAAGGCAGTGAGTATGGGCAGTCTAGCCTTCCTTTCTATTTCAGAGCAACCCTTGGCTTTGGATATCCAGTCCCTAGCCAACCAAATGATCAGGCTTGATGTTTCAGATACAAGTCAGGTGTTAGCCTGTGTGGGAGTTCAGTCATCCTTGCTAGATCATATATGTGGTCGTCAGTTTGAGGATGAGTCTTTGGTGGCACTCATAGATAGAGTATTGGCAGGTGATACGGGGCAGGTTACTCTAGATTCTAATGGGGTTTTGAGATTTGCTGGTCGTTTGTGTGTTTCGAGAGTTGGGGATTTGATTCAGCTGATTCTTAGCGAGGCCCATGATTCCAGGTATTCTATCCCTCCGGGCACCTCTAAGGTTTATCATGATTTGAGGTAGCATTACTGGTGGAGCGGAATGAGGAGGGACATCTCAGATTATGTGTCTCGTTGCTTGTGTTATCAGCATGTGAAGGCCGAGCATTTGAGGTCTGGAGGTAAGTTGCAGAGATTACCATTCCTGAGTGGAAGTGGGAGCATATCACCATGGATTTCATTGTGGGCTTGCCTTGGACTTCTAGAGGTGTTGACAACATCTTAGTCATCCTGGATCGATTGACCAAGTCAGTACACTTCCTTCCAGTTCATACCTCCTTCATTAGAGCATACTATTCATGTCCTTGAGGATATTTTGTGGGCCTATGTTATGGACTTTGGAGGTCAGTGGGACCAATTCTTGCCTTTGGTGGAGTTTGCGTACAACAACAACTACCACTCTAGTATTCAGATTGCCCCGTTTGAGGCTCTATATGGTAGGCATTGTCGCACTCAAGTTGGTTGGTTCGAGTCTACGAAACCTAGGCCGCGTGGTACAGACTTGTTTCAGGAGGCCTTAGTTCATGTGAGAATGATTCAGGATCGACTCAGGACGGCTCAGAGTTGACAACAGAGTTACGCGGATCGCAGGCGACGGCCACTGAGATTTGTCGTTAGTAATGAGTATTCCTCCGAGTATTGCCCATGAAGGGTGTGATGAGATTTGGGAGGCAGGGCAAGCATAGCCCCAAGTATATTTGGCCTCTTGACTTTTTTAGAGCGGTTGATGATGTGGCATATGAGTAGCTTTACCTCCAGCATTCTCAACCATTCATCGAGTTTTCCATGTTTTGATGCTGCGCTGGTATGTTCTAGATGAGTCTCATGTGCTCCAATATGTTGCCGTTGAGACTGATGATCGCTTGACCTATATTGAGGAGCTAGTTGTTATTTTGGCCAGAGATGTGAGGCAGCTGAGGTCTAGAGCAATTCATGTGGTTAAGGTCCGTTGGAGGCATCGTCTTGTTAAGGAAGCTACCTGGGAGACCGAGCAGGGGATGCGGGAGCATTTCCCCAGCTTATTTCAGCCCTCAGGTATTTCTTGACTCTTACTTTCACGGACGAAAGTTCCTTTAATGGTGGATGTTATAACTACCTTCCAGGTCATTTTTGTTTTAATGCCTTCTTTTCATTATTTAGAGCATTCTTGTAGCGACACCAAGTCATTTATGACTTGCTTGCACTGACTGCTCGATCGTCTGGTCGTTCGTTTGGGTTTTATGCCCGTTTCCTTGTTTTGGAGCTTTTGGAACTTGAAAAGTAGATTTCGGTCATAACCTTAGGTAAAAGACCTCAGAATATGATTCTGACGGTTTCATCAGCTCTGGAACGGCAAAATAAGGCTAAAAGCATGGTTGGCATGAGTCCCGAGGCTTTCGGTGTGACTCTGGGGCCATTTGGCGCTTTAGCCTTTGAATTTTGTCTTAAAGTTGACTTTGGTCAACATTCTTGGTAAACGCCCTCAGATGAGAATTCTATCAGCGCGGTTAGTACCAGAATGCTGAGCTTGGTCTAGAATGACCCTTCGTGTGCTTCCCAGGGCTTTTGATATAATTTTGAGGCCCCTGGTAGAAGTTGGCTAAAATGGCGCTTTGGGTGTGGGACCCATTTTTTGTCGAAATGACCTCGTATGGAATTTTTGACTGCGCCACTGACTCCAGAACGTCGAATTTGATGGGGTGGCATACCTCGTTTCCGTGCATAGTGTTTCGAACGAATCCCAAGCACCCCGTCGTAGTTTTGACAAAAGCCAAACTCAACTGGTACAGCAGCTGAGTTGCAGACCTCATTTCTTCTCCGTGTTCGCGGTCATGGCTCCGCGTTTGCAGAGGCACTCTACTGGCTAGGGTAGTGCCCTCGAGAGTTGCCATCAGATGGGCGGCCCGATTTGGAAGTCATACTCTTGACTTGGATTGAATTGACTGATTGTTTCGGTTGAGTTGGTTGGTGGTTTTTGTTAGCAGTTGGGTTTTCCTTCGGTCTCATAAATTTAGCTTTTTCGTGTACATGTCGGTCTTATGGGGGTCCATTCGGTTTTGTTTGTCTTTGCTTGAGTGTACCTTCTGGGTCTTATGGGGGGCCCAGTTAGGTTTAGTTTAGATATTCTTACATTTGTTGTCGGCTAGTTTTGTGTCTATTTCCTTCGACCTCTGTTATTGTAGATTCTATCCTTTCAGTCTGTTTTTAGCTTTCTTGCTAAGTCGGCCTATGATTCCTATAGGGTACCTGTTCTGTTGGTACTCATGCTACACTCTGCATATATTTTCGTAATGCAGGTCCGAGCACCAGTTATCAGTGTTAAGGTCGAGCCTGCTGCAGTCTGTTCTGAAGGCGAAGGTGAGCACTTGGCGTTCTAGGATTACCCGTCTCCTTCTGTATATATATTTTCGCTTGTCTTTAGCTTTTGAGACAGTCTGGTTTCTATGGTCCACTTTTGGGACTTGTACTCTTTTAGTAGCTCTGTACTTGTGACTTCCAGGTTTTGGGAGGTATCGTTTATTGTATATAGTTTGGTTTCGCTTTCGCCTTTCCTCTATGTGTTCCTTTATTTATTCTTTCGCTTAGTTGAAGATAGTTCCCATCCTCAGTCCCATTACTGTCAAGTTTTGAGGCAGGGTTTTGCTTGCCTACTGGCGGGTGGGTAGGCGCCATCATGAATCAAGAAATTGAGTCGTGAAACCCAATCTAAATTAGCTATTACACCCATAATTCTAGCAATTTAAATCAAGGAAATGAAGAAGGGAATAAGAATTTTAATACTACGAACACAATCTTCAAAACTCAAAAATGAATTATGAGGCAACCTGCCTTAAATTCTTTACCCAAAATTGACATCTGTATGTTTTTCTCTACTCTAAGCTAAGAAGATGAACTACAATTGGAAAGATAATGGATTCTAAGATGGATGGATGAACAATGACTACTGGTGAGTGTAAAAATGGTTTTGGGGATCAATTTGGTGAAATTCCCAATCTTCCCAGGTGCCAGGTGATTCCTTAATCGCGATCACGACCACGTTCTCAATTGATCGCGATGAGTAGTGTCATGAGATTATGCATTCGTGAACATTGACCACGCGGTCGCGAGGTCTAAATTTCTTGGTCTACGTGTTCTCGACCTCTATTTCACGCGGTCACGATGAGTTTTTTTTTCTAGCTCCACTTTCTTCCAATTGACCTCTTCTTGCTTCAATTCCACTTGGTTTCTAGAAACATCTTCTAAATCAGCTCTCCATTTCATTTTCTTGTAAATATGAAGAATATCACATTAAAAGCACCAATTCTAAAATAAAGCAAGGCAAAATAACTACAGAAAGAGCCTCAAATGAGTTAAAATCCACTACTCATCACCTGCTGAGATTGACTCATGGCTAAAACTAGTGCACGTTTACATCTTCGAGTGGATTTTATTTGCTGGAAGAACGCAAGTTGTTAATATCATGTTGTACTTCAGGAAACCTGAGGATGAGTTTCTATTATATTAACGGGTAAGGATTTGAATATTGTGGAAAAAACAAGATCATGGGTTGCACAACTCAAACATTCTTGACACATGTTGGACAACACATGATCTAGTAAACCAAGAGCTTGTAAAAAATGTAGCTGGAGAGCGACTGAAAAACATGTCAACAAGGAGGTCCTAAAAATACTAAATGATGTAATCAGGCATGGGCATGAGTGGAATTTCACATTTAGAAAGGTAATGGAAAATATAATATAAAATAGAACTATGATGCGAAGATGTACTATTTTGAGGAATCATTGATATATGATCCGACTAAGTAAGACAAAGTGTTATAGTGTTGTGATGTTAAAACAAGTGTTGCTCGCGAGGCAACCTGATATTTGTAATAAATTAAGACATAGAAATACAAAAAATATGTGTCATGCCATAATCGAAAATAAGAAGTTTAGTGGGAGGCAACGCACCCTACTAACAATATATTTAGTGTTCTTATAGATTTTCAGGAATTAGCGGAATGAGGCAGCAAACATAGAAACAAAGAAGCGTCAAAAATGAAAAATTTAATATAAAAATAGTAGCCTCGCATCACGGACCCCATGTCTATACGTAAAGGCTAATGTCGTAATTGTCTCTAAACTAAAGTTCAGAGACTATGAAAACGTGGAAAGAAGCGCTATAGGATTCGCAGTGCACAACTATAGGGTTTGTGATGGACCCCATGCCATGCCTAACGTGGGTCTAAGAAATTTTTCACTTAAATGTCTAGGTTGACCCAGCCTGGAACCCATATTTTAAACCCCAAAATAGATTTACCCCTCATTTCTCACCTCCCTCTTTTCTCTCAAGAACCTCACCATGCCACACCCTTTCATAAGTTTTTCTTCTTCAATCAACCGTACAAGCATTAAGGTATGAATTTATTACATTTTGTTCAAATTTATGGGTGTTTCAAGGATTGTATTTGTAATGACCCTCCAGGTCATTTCTGTGTTAATGCCTTCTTTCTATAATTTAGAGCGTTTCTATAGCGACCCAAAGTCATTTATGACTTACTGGCACTGACTGCTCGGTCACCTGGTCGTTCGTTTGGATTTAATGTCGGTCATAACTTCAGGTAAACAACCTCATATGAGAATTCTGAAGGTTCTATCAGCTCCAGAGCGGCAAAATTAGGCTAAAAGCATGGTTTGCCCGAGTCCCGAGGTTTCTGGTGTGATTTTGGGGCCAGTTAACTCTTTAGTCTTTGAAATTTTGTTTAATATTGACTTCGGTCAACATTCTTGGGAAACACGCTCGGATGGAAATTCTGACAGCGCGGTTAGTTCTGGAATGCCGAGTTTGGTCTAGAACGACCTTTCGAGAATTACCGGGAGCTTCCGATCTGATTTTGAGACCTCTGGTAGAAGTTGGCTAAAATGGCTCATTGAGTGTGGGACCCACTTTTTGTCGAAACAACCTCGTATGGAAATATCGACTGTGCCATTTAGTCCAGAATAACGAATTCTAGGGGTAGCATATTTCATTTGTGTGCACGGGGTTCCGAACGAATTTCGAGCACCCCATCGGAGTTTTGGAATTCTCCAAAACTTAGCTGGTGCAGCAATTGTTAGTGCAGACACCATTGTTCTCCGCGTTCGCGGGATAGGCTCTGCATTCGCGGAGGTATGAAGGTGTCTACTCCGCGTTCGCAGGCAAGTGGCCGCGTTCGCAGAGGTTTGGAGACCTTGTGCTCTGCGTTCGCAGAGGTCTATGAGTGTGGGAGCAGTTTGTGCTCCGCGTTCACGGAAGGCTCTCCGCATTCGCGGAGGTCTGCTGGGTGAGGGTGATCCTTGCTCTCCGCGTTAGCGGGCTGGGGCCTAGTTCGTGGAGGTCTGTGCGATGGTGGAGGTTTGTTCTCCGCTTTCATGGGCCTGGGGCCGCATTCGCGGAGCTTTGGGGAGATTACTCTCCACGTTTGCGGAGGCTTGGCCACTTTCACGGAGAGGAAGGACCTGGCCGTGTCTATTTAATGAGCTTCAATTACTGATTTTATGCTTTGTAGTGCACGATCTAGCGTGGGTAAAGTAATTTAGTGCACGATCTAGCGTGAATTACATGTCTAATTGTAATTATTGCATGAAACCCCATGATCCCAAGTAAATTCTCCCAAATTTGATAATCTATGCCTTGATTGTTGGGTTGAGATATGAATTGATGAAATTGAGAGATCATCTATGAAATTGAGGATGAATTGGGGTTAAGTGCATGAATTTAGCATGTTCAAGTAAAAAGCATGATTTTCCTCTTTTACGTGGGTTACTTCAACTATGACTAAATTGCCTTGATTATGACTTTTAAGAGCTAGCTTGCATTGAATTGCATGGTTTAAAATAAAGGCAATATGAACCCATTAGCTATGAAGAAAAAGCATGATAGAATCATGAAGAAAGAGTCTTATAGAATCAAGCATGTTTTATGTGAAATCTATGATATGTTGATGTTGAGTCTTGAAAGGGTTTTCTCATATAATGCTCAACCTAAGCTTGTAAAAGGTTTTCTCACATGTAAAGGATTCATAACTTGTTAAAAGGTTTGCTTAACTAAAATTGAATCAAGAGCTTAAAGAAGCTATTCTAGGGGTGTAAGCTTGGACAAGTCCATGAAAGAAGAAACACTCAATGAAGTAAGCTTGGACTAGTCCATGGTATGTGAAATCATGTTTAGCTTGGATTGGCAACCCCAGTTGTGCCTTTCCATGGATATCAATATTTATGATTGTATAGTGGGAATTATGCATAGAACCGAGTGGACGGGTGACAAGTCCCCATATGTTAGGGCTTATGTGCCCCCATAGGTGCTCTTTAACAGGCCCATATTATATTAGCTTAGCTAGTTGACAAATCATGCTTTTTACTTGAACATGCTAAATTCATGCACTTAACCCCAATTCATGCTCAAATTCTTAAATGATCCATCTATTTCATCAATTTATGTATGAACCCAACAATCAAGGCATAGACTAGCAAATTGGGGAGAATTTACTTGGGATCATGGGGGCTCATGCAATACTTACAATAATCATGTAATTCACGCTAGATCGTGCACTAAATTACTTTACCCACGCTAGATCGTGCACTACAAAGCTTAAAATCATTAATAGAACTCATACTTGAAAAACTCATAACAATTGATCAAACCCTAGCTTACTTGAAGGGAATTGAACCTTGAAATTCATAAAGAAAAGGGAGGGCCCAATGGAAGAAGCAACTCCATTGGTCAATACCATCATACCTTAACAAAGCCCACTAGAAATTGGAGTAAATTGGATGATCTTCAATGGAGGACTTAGCTTCTTCTT
Source organism: Solanum appendiculatum (assembly GCA_018342035.1). NCBI lineage: Eukaryota > Viridiplantae > Streptophyta > Magnoliopsida > Solanales > Solanaceae > Solanum > Solanum appendiculatum. The sequence goes on along the minus strand of JAGDQO010001404.1, from coordinate 400,727 downwards.
CTTCCTTGAGCTAGAGAGGATTTCTTTTAGAGAGAGAAATATTTGAGAGGTGAATTTAGGGAATGAATTAGAATGAAGTGATTTAGGTATAGAGAACTATACATAGGACCTTCATTAAGGGTAAAACCGACTTAGTTAATTAGGGAATTAACTAGGGAAAAGACAAAAAAGCCCTTAATTAAAAATTGTCGGGGCCCATCTACGGTCAGGACCTACGGTCCGTACATCCATTGACGGACCGTCCTGTTGAACCGTCAAAAGATTCAGAGAATTGGTATCTGAGGAACCTGCAATAACGGCTTCAATCTACGGTTGGTAGGTCCATCTACGGGCCATACACCTCAACCGTAGATCACAGCCTGAGGTTCAAGAATTTAACCAAGTCTGGGGAACATCTACGGTTACTTTCTACGGACCGTCAACTGACTCACGATCCGTCCTGCTACTCTGTAGATCACACTTAAGAGACTGAGAATTACTGAACTTGACAGAGCCATTGACGGCTCCTCATCTACAGCCCGTCAACCTGACTACGGCCCGTAAGTGGCCTCCGTAGGTCACTGCCTAAAGGTAAATTCTGCATTTTTCATTCCTTGGAAAGCTGGGGTATTACAATATCTCCCCCTTGGGGACATTCGTCGTCGAATGAGAACCTGGACATCAAGAGAAGGGCGATAGACTCGAACTAACAACCCAACCTAACATGCAAGCATATAAATGCACATATCCGAGGAGGAAACATCAACTCCAAGCTAAAGCATGCTCAACACTAAATTCATGAAGACTTTATGCAACTCATACTCAATGCACATATATCATGTTAGACTTTTCATGAACATGCATAAAATCAAGGAATCATGGAAATCAACTATGACACGTGAGACCAAAAGAATGAACCATGAGAAACTAGGAACCTCAAGCTAGAGGAGGAACAGAAGGAAAGAGATGAGGATAGCGGGACATCATATCGGCCTCGGCCTCCCAAGTAGCACCCTCAACTAATTGATTCCTCCATAGAACTTTCACGGAAGCAACTTCTTTATTTCTCAACTTCCGGACTTGTCGGTCTAAAATCTCAACCGGAACCTCTTCATAGGAAAGACTATCCTTTATGCCAAGAGTCTCTATTGGCACTATAGAGGTCGGATCTCCAACACACTTTTACAACATTGAGACATGGAAAACCGGATGCACTGATGCAAACTCATTAGGCAAATCAAGCTCATAGGCAACCTTACCAACACGTCACAAAATCTGATATGGGCCTACATAACGGGGACTAAGCTTCCCTTTCTTCCCAAATCTCATTACACCCTTCAAAAGTGAAATTTTCAAGTAAACCCAATCATCAACATCAAATTCTAATTCTCTTCTTCTAACATCGGCATAAGACTTTTGTCGACTTTGAGCCATTTTCAGCCTTTCTCTAATAAGCCGAACTTTCTCCATAGCCTCATGCACTAACTCGGGGCCTATCAAAGCAACTTCCCCAATTTCGAACCAACCTTGGGAGATCTACACTTCCTACCATAGAGAGCCTCAAATGGAGCCATACCAATATTAGAATGGTAGCTATTATTATAAGCAAACTCGATCAAAGGCAAATGGTCATCCCAAGTACCCTTGAAATCAATCACACATGCTCTCAACATATCTTCTAAAGTCTAAATAGTACGCTCTGCTTGCCCATCAGTTTGGGGATGAAAGGTCGTGCTAAGCTTAACACGAGTACCAAGACCTTTTAGGAATGACTTCCAAAATTGAGAAGTAAACTGGGCACCTCGATCGGAGATAATGGATAAAGGCACTCCATGCAGCCTAACCATCTCCCTCATGTACAAATTACCATAATCCTCCGCCGAATAAGAAGTCTTGACGGGAATGAAATGGGCTGACTTGGTCATTCCATCAACCACAACCCAAATTGAATCATAGTGTTGCCTTGTGCGAGGCAAACCTACTACGAAATCCATATTCACATCTTCCCACTTCCAAGTAGGAATCTCTATGTCTTGGGTCAAACCTCCCGATCTCTGATGCTCAACCTTCACTTGTTGGCAATTAGGACACTTAGCCACAAATTCCGCAATGTCTTTCTTCATACCATTCCACCAATAGATTTCTCGCAAATCACGGTACATCTTGGTAGCTCCCGGGTGGATAGAATATCTAGAACTATGAGCTTCCGACAAAATTTTCCCTCTCAAATCATCAATGTCGGGAACACATAAGCGACCTTGGTAACGAAGTACACCATCTCCCCCTTGGGAGAAAACCTCTATGGACTTCTTGAGAACCGCTTCTCTCAATTCCACCAAATTAGGATCAAGGTCTTGCTTTGCTTTTTACAGCATGCACAAAAGAAGATTTGAAACCATTGTGAACAGGAACTCCACCCTTGGCGGAATCAATCAACCGAACACCCAATCGGGCTAAACTATGAACATCACGAACCAACTCTTTCTTTCCATCCTCAATATGCGTAACACTGCCCATAGACAATCTACTACGAGCATCCGCCACCACATTAGCCTTGCCAGGGTGATAGAGAACACTCATATCATAATCTTTTAGCAATTCAAGCCATCTTCTTTAGTGGAGATTCAAATCTTTCTGCTTAAACACATACTGGAGACTCTTATGATCGGTGAAGACATCTACATGTACTCCATACAAGTAATGTCGCCATATTTTCAAAGCAAACACCATTTCTGCCAACTCTAAGTCATGAGTGGGATAGTTCTTCTCATGCACCTTTAGTTGTCTTGAATCATAGGCAATCACTTTCCCATTTTGCATTAGAACACACCCTAGCCCAATCCTTGAGGCATCACAATACACTACAAAACCATCGGTTCCTTCCAGTAAAGTCAATATCGGGGCTGAAGTAAGTCTATCCTTCAATTCTTGAAAACTCCTTTCACAAGCCTCGGACCACATAAACTTAGCTTTCTTTTGAGTCAAAGCCGTCAACGGAGAAGCAATTGAAGAAAACCCCTCAACGAACCTCCTATAATAACCAGCTAAACCCAAGAAACTACGAATGTCCGAAGGTGATAAAGGTCTACGCCAACTCTTGACCGCATCGATCTTCTTAGGATCTACCTCAATACCCTCACCGGAAACAATGTGACCAAGAAAAGCCACGGATCTCAACCAAAATTCACACTTGCTGAACTTTGCAAAGAGTTGTTGATCCTTGAGGACTTGCAACACAACCCTCAAATGACTAGCATGCTCATCCTCATTCCTTGAGTAGATCAAGATATCATCGATAAACACAATCACGAACATGTCAAGGTATTGCTTAAACACCCTATTCATCAAGTCCATAAATGCGGCCGGAGCATTTGTCAACCCAGACGACATAACCAAGAACTCGTAGTGACCATACCTTGTCCGGAAAGCCATTTTCTGGATATCATCTTCCTTCACCCTCAATTGGTGATAACCCGAACGAAGGTCAATCTTAGAAAAGTAACTAGCCCTTTGAAGTTGGTCAAACAAATCATCTATCCTCAACAAAGGATACTTATTCTTAATGGTGACCTTATTCAATTGGCGATAGTCGATGCACATTCGGAGTGAACCATCTTTCTTCCTTACAAACAATACCGGGGCACCCCACAGGGAAACACTTGGTCAGATGAAACCCTTATCCAACAAATCTTTTAGTTGCTCTTTCAACTCTTTAAGTTCTGCTGGAGCCATTCTATAAGGAGGAATAGAGATAGGTTGCGTATCTGGGAGAAGGTCAATACCGAAGTCTATTTCCCTTTCAGGAGGAATACCGGGCAAGTCATCGGGAAACACTTTCGAAAACTCACCAGCAACGGGGACCGACTCAAGAGTAGGGGTTTCGGAATCTACATCCCTCACCCTAACTAGATGATAAATACAACCCTTCGAGATCATCTTTCTAGCCTTTAGATAAGAAACGAATTGACCTTGAAGCATAGAATTTCCCCCCTTCCACTCTAGGATAGGCTCATTCTTGCCCTTGAGTCGGCAACTATGGACGGAGCATATCTAACCAATTGTGTGAACTTCAATGCATATTCTTTCACACTCATACTCCCTTGACGAAGATTAATAAACTCAAGCACCTTGGCCTCTCTCTTCTCAAGAGGGAAGAATCGATCAAGGAAAGCATTGTTAAACCTCTCCCATCCTATGGGACCTTCATCAGTAGCCCTTTCACTCTTCCATTGATTGTACCAAGTTTGGGCAACACCTTTAAGTTGATAAGCGGCCAACTCCTTTAAGTTAAAACTCATGTCTCAAAGCCTTCTAGTATCATAGAATACGAATAAAAGTGATAGGGACGCAGCCCAATACAATATCCAACGTAAGGAAAGACATCAATGTAAAATCCAACAAGGCCATGTCCTCGGATGGATGAGGACTCACCAAGTCTTCTCTCAACTATAGATCAATGCTCTAGCCACGAGTAGGAGAACTGCCACGTCCTACACCAAAGAAGTTGATGCAGGCAAGAGTTTGCGTTAGTACTATAAAGTACTAAGTATGATAGCCATGCATATAAACTCATAAAACATGCTAGAAACATAGATATAAACATGACATGCAATTGGCCAAGCTAAACATGATAAGGCATGAAAGCAAATAGCATAAAGCATAAATCATGGCCAAAGCAAGCTCAATCATCTTTCTTTTACTCTTATTTTCTTTACCTTACTTTTAGTAACCCATGCACCATTGTGCAAGCTGAAGTGTGGGAAAAGCCTCAAACCGATCTGTAGACCATGGAATAACTCAACATGGAATCCGGTGTCTGCCCTACACCGAAAAAGGGCCGTTCTACTTGCCAAGGTAGAATCCTGAACCATAGCCTACGTGGATCCACTAGCTAAGCTGATAAGCCAGGCGAACGAAGCATCTAATACTCCGGGGGCTCTATCCCAGCCAGGCGAGTACGTGGGTTATGTCTACTCAATAGAGGTCCAAAAATAACCAATGACCAATTGCCCTACTATCTAATCACTCCGGGGGCGCTGCCCAAACCAGACAAGTGTGCGGGCTACATCAACTCCGAAAAGAGGTCTCAAATAATTCAGATATCATGGATCGCCGTCCACTCTCAACAATCCTTAACACGGGACTGGATAAGCCAACACCAATAGTACAACGCAAGACTCAAGATCACGGGCCGCCGCCCCACAAACATACCGACGAAGGCTTCCAGCCTAGCATAATCCAACCGTCAATCAGCTCAATGCAATATCTTCCGACAGTATCCCACGATCTTAGAATAGAGGGGAAAGAATCAGAAGATTCGAAAGCCATGCGATCGCCTAAACTAAGGCTAATGCTATCAGACCCAAGTCTGTTATACCAGTCTACAAGGATCTAGTCCATTCGAATCGACGTCGGATAATACTCAAGTCAACAGGTGCATAGGACTAAGGAAATACTACCTTAAATAGACACTACATGCCCCTCTTCTCCGCGAACGCGGTCAACGCTCCGTGAAAGCGGAGGTGAGCCAGCCAGTGCTCCGTAAACCGGCCCCAGGCCCATGAACGCGAATAACAACTCCTCCCCTCACCCAACAGACCTCCGCGAATGCGAATAACCCTCCGCGAACGCGGAGACCGCTCCGCGAATGCGGAGCTAGGGACCCAGACCTCTGCGAACGCGGAGAACAGGGATACACGGTCTCACAGACCTCCGCGAATGCGGTCTTTGGCCCGCGAATGCGGAGTGGACTCTCCCACACCTCCGTTAACGTGGAGCCTATCCTGTGAATGTGGAGAGTAAATGAGTCTGCATTTTGACAGCTGTGCCAGCTAAGTATTGGACAATTCCAAAACCCCAACGGGGTGCTCGGGATTTATTCGGAACCCCATGCACGCAAATGAAATATGATACCCCCTCGGATTCGACATTCCAGACTCAATGGCGCAGTCGAAATTTCCATACAAAGTTGTTTCGACAAAAAGTGGGTCCCACACCCAATGAGCCATTTTAGCCAACTTCTACCGAGGTCTCAAAATCAGATCGAAAGCTCCCGATAATTCTTGAAGGGTCGTTCTAGACCAAACTCGGCATTCCAGAACTAACCGCGTTGTCAGAATTTCCATCTAAGCACATTTTCCAAGAATGTTGACCGAAGTCAACCTTAAACAAAAATTCAAAGACTAAAGAGCTAACTGACCCCAAAATTACACCGGAAACCCCGGGACTCAGGCAACCCATGCTCCTAGCCTAATTTGGTCACTCCGGAGCTGATGGAACCATCAGAATTCTCATCTGAGGTTGTTTACCTTAAGTTATGACCGAAATCAACTTTTCCTGGTTCAAAAGCTCCAAAACAGAAAAATAGGCATAAAACCCCAAACGAATGACCAGGCGACCGAACAGTCAGTGCCAGCAAGTCATAAATGACTTGGGGTCGCTACAGGAACGCTCTAATTGACATAAACAAGGCGTTAACACAGAAATGACTTGAGGATCATTACAATATCCACTACTAAAAGGACTTTTTCGTCCAAGAAAGTAAGGGTTAAGAAATACCTGAGGGCTCAAATAAGTTGGGAAACTACTCTCACATCTCCCTCTCGATCTCGCATGTAGCCTCCTCAACTGGACAATGCCTCAAACAGTCCTTAACCACAGGAATGACTCTCGACCTCAGCTGCCTCACATCCTTGGCCAAAATAGCAACTGACTTCTCAGTATAGGTCAAGCGATCATCCAACTCAACAGCATCATGCTGGAGCACATGAAACACATCTGGGACATATGGGCGTAGCATAAAAACATGGAATACTGGATGAATAGCTGAGAATGCTAGAGGTAAAGCCAACTCATAAGCCACCTCGTCAACTGCCCTCAAAATCTCAAAAGGCCCGATATACCTGGGTCTAAGCTTGCCCCGGCTCCCAAATCTCATCACGCCCTTCATGGGTGATACTCAGAGGAATACTCTGTCACCCACGACAAAACTCAACGATCGATGCCTGCGGTCTGCATAACTCTGCTGTCTACTATGAGCTGTTCTGAGCCTATCCTGAATCAACCTCACATGCTCCAAGGACTCCTGAAATAGATCTATCCCATGCGGCCTAGGCTCTGTAGACTCAAACCAACCAACTTGAATGCGACAACGCCTACCATATAGGGCCTCAAACGGGGCCATCTGGATGCTAGAATGGTAGCTGTTATTGTACGCAAACTCTACCAAGGGCAAGAAATTGTCCCACTAACCCCCAAAATCTATAACACAGGCCCGCAACATATCCTCAAGAACCTGAATAGTGCGCTCTGACTGGCCATCAATCTGTGGGTGAAAGTTGTGCTAAGATCCACACGGGTGCCCAACTCCTCCTGGAATGCTCTCCAAAAGTTGGAAGTGAACTGTAGTCCCCGATCTGAGATGATAGAAATAGGCACACCATAATAACGGACTACCTCTCAGATATAGATACGGGTTAACCTCTCAGCATGGTAGGATGTATGAATAGGGATGAAGTGTGCTTACTTGGTCAATCGATCCACGATGACCCAGATACTGTCAACGCCCCTAGGAGTTCGTGGCAATTCAACAACGAAGTCCATGGTGATACGCTCCCACTTTCACTCAGGAATGGGTAATCTCTACAAATCTCCTCCAGGTCTCATATGCTCGGCCTTCACATGCTGGCAACATAAACAATGGGACACATAGTCTGAGACGTCCCTCCTCATACCGCTCCACCAGTAATGCTCCCTCAAGTCACGATACATCTTAGTTGTGCCCGGATGAATAGAGTATCTGGAATCATGGGCCTCGCTAAGAATCAGCTGGATCAAATCACCAACTCTGGGAACACACAATCAGCCAGCAAACCTCAAAACCCCATCTGAATCTAAGGTAGCATGCCCAACATCACCTGACAACACTTTATCTCTGAGTGCCACCAAAGACTCATCCTCAAACTGACGGCTACAAATCTGATCAAGCAGAGATGACTGAACTACAACATATGCCAACACCCTGCTGGAATCTGAAACATCAAGTCTGATCATCTGATTGGCTAAGGACTGAATGTCCAAGGCCAAGGGTCGCTCCGACATAGAAAGGAAAGCTAGACTACCCATACTCACTGCCTTCTGACTCAAGGCGTCTGCTACTACATTTGCCTTGCCTGGATGGTAGAGAACGGAGAGGTCATAGTCCTTTAGGAGCTCAATCCACCGACGCTACCTCGAATTAAGGTTCCTCTGAGTCATGATGTACTGAAGGCTCCTGTGATCAATGTAGATCTCACAATGAACTCCATACAAGTAATGCCTCCAAATCTTAAGCGTGAAAACTACCATCGCCAACTCCAAATCATGAGTGGGGTAGTTGCGCTCGTACAACTTAAGTTGCCTCGATGCATAAGCAATAGCCTGGCCCTGCTGCATCAGAACACAACCCAAACCAAAGCCGGATGCATCACAATAGACCGTGAAGCACTTGCCCTCAACTGGAAGAGTCAATATAGGAGCGGTGGTAAGCAACTCCTTGAACCTCAGAAAGCTCTTCTCACACTCCTCCGACCACACAAAAGGGACATCCTGGCAAGTCAACCGAATCAAAGGCGTTGCTAAGGTGGAGAAACCCTCAACAAAACATCTGTAGTACCCTGTCAGTCCGATGAAGCTCCGAATCTCAGTCATAGAAGTGGGCCTAGCCCAACTACGGATAGCCTCAATCATTGCCGGATCCACCATAATGCCATCCTTGGACACCACGTGCCCCAAGAATTCTATAGCCTCCAGCCAAAACTCACACTTTGAGAACTTGACATAAAGTCGATGATCCCTCAAAGTCTGGAGCACTATCCTCAAATGCTGCTCATGCTCACGATGGCTCCGCAAGTATACCAAGATGTCATCGATGAAGACAATGACAAAGGATTCCAAATACTGCCTGAACACTCGAGTCATCAAATCCATAAAGGCGGCAGAGGCATTAGTCAACCCAAAAGACATAACCAGGAACTCATAATGGCCATAGCGAGTCCTAAATGTTGTCTTAGGGATATCCTCTACTCTGATCCTCAGCTGATGGTACCCAGATCTCAAGTCGATCTTAGAAAACATAGCAGCACCCTAAAGCTGGTCGAATAGGTCATCAATCCGAGGCATATGATAACGGTTCTTCACTGTCACCTTATTCAATTGCCTATAATCGATACACATCCGCATGGTGCCATCCTTCTTCTTCACAAACAGGACTGGGGCACCCCAAGGCGATACACTAGGTCTGATGAACCCTCTACTCAAGAGATCCTGAAGCTGATCACTGAGCTCTGTAGGGGCCATGCGGTACGGTGGGATAGAAATGGGATGAGTACCTAGCTCCAAGTCTATGCCAACGTCAATGTCCCGATGTGGGGATAGGCCAGGAAGGTCGACGGGAAACACATCTACGAACTCTCGAACAACAGGCACTGAATCAACTGTAGGGCCCTCCCTATTCACATCTATGACATAAACCAAGTAAGCCAAGCATCCGCTGTCCACCAGCCTCTGGGCTCGAATACAAGAAATCACCCTAACTGGTGTGCGACTGCAAGAACCCTACCACACCACCGTTGGGATACCAGGAATGGCTAAAGTCATTGTCTTGGTATAATAGTCCAAGACAGCCCGGTGAAGAGATAGCCAATTCATACCCAGAATCACATCAAAGTCTACCATACACAGCACAATACGATTAACAAGAGTGTCCTGCCCCCGAATGGTCACCACACAAGACCTGCAAACCCGATCCACTACTAAAGAATCTCTTACTGGGGTCGAAAAACGCAATGGAACCGATAAGGGCTAAAGACTCACTCCTAATCAAGGCACACAGAAATCATACACATATGAATAGGTAGAACCGGGATCAAATAAGGCTGAAGCGGACTGCTGGCATAAGAGAACCATACCTGTGTTCACATCATCATATGCCTCAGCCTCTGCTCTGGCTGGAGCTGCATAAAAGTGGCCCTGGGCACCTATACCCCGCGCATCCACTCTACCGCCGATTTTGCCTCCTTGAGGAACTACCCGAGAACCCTGCTGCTGACCCCTTCTCTAACTGGAGGTGCTACTGCCGAAACCGGCATCGCTACCTGAGGGGCTGGTAAAGCTGATCTAGAAGAAGGGCACTCCTTGGCCCAATGGTCAGGTGCCCCACAGGTAAACCCTGTGACAATCTGCTCCCAGATGGAGGTCGGCCACCCCGACTGTGAACCACCCCGGCCCTGACTCGGCCTGGCAATATATGCTCCCTGGCGGTGCTGGTCACCTTCTAATATCTGAAGTGCTGCCTGAACAGGGGGATTGGGCTGAATTGCCTGGAACCTCTAATAAACCTGGTCCCGAGTAACTCTAGTCCTGGAACAGGGACCACTAGCCCTACCATCCTGTCTGACCCTCTTGCCGCTGCCCCTTAGGCCTCGCGATGAAGATGCTCAATAGTATGGGCATGGTCTACCACCTCTAGAAAGGAACAGCCTGCTGGCAATAACGACAGTGACTCAATCCTCTAACAAAGCACCAGACCCAAACAACTGTCTCAAAAACAAAAGACAAGCCAAAAAATATATACATAAGGAGACAGGTAACCCCAAAACGCCATGTGCTCACCCTAGTCTCCTGAAAAGACAACTCCAGGCCTGATCTCAATGCTAATAACTGGTGCTCAGACGTGCATCATGAAAATAGACGCAGAGTGTAGCATGAGTACCAAAACAACAGGTACCCAGTAGGCATCATAGGTTGACTGAGCAAGAAAGGTAAAAATACGCAGACAAGATAGAATCAACAATAATAGAGGTCAACAAAATGGGAAACAAAAAAGCGAAAAGTAAACTGAGAACCGCTAACTAAACCTAGTTGGGCCCCCTATAAGATAGAATCAACAACAATAGAAGTCAACAGAATGGGAAACGAAAAAGCGAAAAGTAAACAGAGAACCGCTAACTAAACCCAGCTGGGCCCCCTATAAGACCCGCTGGAAACACTCGTGCGCAAGTTTAAATAAAAACCCGAACGGACCCACATAAGCCCGACAGGTACACTGAAAAGCTAGAACTATGGAATCAAGGGAAAGAACTCCGAGCTGATCAAATACCCAACACTGAACCGATCACAACTCTGAATTTCCAAATCAATACACCAATCCGGCAAGCTACTCCAGGAGCATGAACTCAGCCAGCCGAGTACTGTAAGAAGGGCAGGGTACGCCGACCCCTCCAATTTACCCGATCACTAAATGCCCAATTAGGCTATCACTCCGGGGGTACTGCCCAGGGCCCAGCCCATGCCAGGCGAGTGAGCCTGCTAACATTCCGGGGGCGCTGTCCCAGCCAGGCGAACGAAGCATCTAATACTCCGGGGGCTCTATCCCAGTCAGGCGAGTACGTGGGTTATGTCTACTAAATAGAGGTCCAAAAATAACCAATGACCAATTGCCCTGCTATCTAATCACTCCGGGGGCGCTGCCCAAACCAGACAAGTGTGCGGGCTACATCAACTCTGAAAAGAGGTCTCAAATAATTCAGATATCATGGATCGCCGTCCACTCTCAACAATCCTTAACACGGGACAGGATAAGCCAACACCAATAGTACAACGCAAGACTCAAGATCACGGGCCGCCGCCCCACAAACATACCGACGAAGGCTTCCAGCCTAGCATAATCCAACCGTCAATCAGCTCAATGCAATATCTTTTGACAGTATCCCACGATCTTAGAATAGAGGGGAAAGAATCGGAAGATTCGAAAGCCATGCGATCGCCTAAACTAAGGCTAATGCTATCAGACCCAAGTCTGCTATACCAGTCTACAAGGATCTAGTCCATCCGAATCGACGTCAGATACATACTCAAGTCAACAGGTGCATTGGACTAAGGAAATACTACCTTAACCTTTTCTAAGTTTGAAATCACAATAATTCATCCAGCACAGAATCCAAAGACCCGGACCCACTCATGCATCAACAGATTGTACCCAACAGATAGCTCCCAACACAAATACCAACAATCCAAGTCAACAACCCAATCTACAGCATGATACTAGCCCATAACAGCCCAACAGTCAACTATAAAATAGGAAATCAGATAAGTAGGGAAACAATACTAGCTAGCCACCCCAGACTCACAAGTATCAACCAGTATTTACACAATCAAGCTCAATGTAGAAGGAAGGGAAGCCGTAACTTATCAAAAAGCCGATCACAAGCGCTCAGAGTCACTCAACCGAATATTTCCCCTTCCGAACGGCCTCAGACTGCTGCCACACTATTAAAAATAAAATCTCAGCGTCAATACAATCGTTTAGACACTAAAATCAACAAATTTTGAGACAGACCAATTTCAGAGACAAATCGAGCAAAGTGGGACCCGGTCTAGATTTTCTGGAATTGACTCCGTTAAAAGGTCCCAAATCCTTCCCCAAACACGAATCCCAAAATGGATCGCCCATTAGGGGTTGGATCCGCTCCTAACAGCCCACAATAACAATTTACAAAACTTAGAAAAATAGGCCAACAAGAAACTTACCCTCGATTTCATGGAACATGAAGAACATCCAACGAACCCCAACCTAAAACCCACGAAGCCAACGAGAATCCAAATTCCTGGGACTTCGAATCACCGAAAACCGACCACAGAGGATATTTTTATGAAGGTTTGAAGCTCCCCAAAATGGGAGCTTCGACCTCATTAAATAAACACTGTCAGACCCCTCTTCTCCGTGAACGCGATCAACACTCCGCGAATGCGGAGGTGAGCCAGCCAGTGCTCCATGAACGCGGCCCCAGACCCGCGAATGCGAAGAGCAACTCCTCCCCTCACCCAACAGACCCCTGTGAACGCGGATAACCTTTCGCGAACGCGGAGCACAAGAAACCTCTCACCAAACAGGCCTCCGCGAACGCGGAGACCACTCAACGAACGCAGAAATTGCTCTGCGAACACGGAGCTCAGGGACCCAGACCTCCGCGAACGTGGAGAACAGGGATACACCCAATCTCACAGACCTCTGCGAACGCAACGCGGAGTAGACTCTCCCACACCTCCGCGAACGCGGAGAGTAAATGAGTCTTCATTTTCACAGCTGCACCAGCTAAGTTTTGGACAATTCCAAAACTCCGACGGGTTGCTCGGGATTCGTTCAGAACCCCGTGCACGCAAATGAAATATGCTACCCCCTCAAATTCGACATTTCGGACTCAGTGGCGTAACCAAAAGTGGGTCCCACACCTAATGAGCCATTTTAGCCAACTCTACCGGAGGTCTCAAAATCAGATCGAATGCTCCCGATAATTCTCAAAGGGTCGTTCGAGACCAAACTCAGCATTCTGGAACTAACCGCGCTATTGAAATTTCCATCTGAGTGCGTTTTCTAAGAATGTTGACCGAAGTCAACCTTAAACTAAATTTCGAAGACTAAAAAGCTAACTGGCCCCAAAATCACACCAGAAACCCTGGGACTCGGGAAACCCATGCTCCTAGCCTAATTTGGTCGCTCCAGAGATGATGGAACCGTCAGAATTCTCATATGAGGTTGTTTACCTAAACTTATGACCGAAATCAAATTTTCAAGGTTCAAAAGCTCCAAAACAGAAAAATAGGCATAAAACCCCAAACGAACGACCAGGCGACCGAACAGTCAGTGCCAGCAAGTCATAAATGACTTGGGGTCACTACAGGAATGCTCTAAACGACAGAAAGAAGGCATTAACACTAAAATGACCTGGAGGGTCATCACAAATGGAAGATCTAGGCTAGGATTAAGTTTGAAACCTTTACCCATAAATTAACTCCAATCTAATTAGCTTAAATCCATGAGTCTACAACAATAAAGTAGAGCAAGAGACAAAATCCACTACAATAAATCAACACCCAACCCCATAATCACACCCATGGATTTTGAGTTTTAGCCAAGCATCATAAAAGGAAATAAAAGTATACCCATGATGATTTCAGCCATTGGGGAATTGAAATTAAGCATTAATCTTCAAAACCCACTTCAATTTGAACCTCGTATTATCAATTACAAGGTTGTTTGAAAACCTCATAAACTAAGAATAGTTTCAAAAGGTAAACAAAAAAACTAATTCTCTCAAAACTATCTCTCAAACTGATATTCAAAAAGTGATTTCAAAAAGTGATACCTTTTCTCTCTCTTTAAGACTTTTTATAGTTTCCCAAAATTTGCCCAAAATTTAATGCGTGACAAATTCAGCAACATTAGTCGGGCTCACAAAACCTGTTCGGCGGATCGCTGTTTGTTCCTCTGGTCACCCTTCATTTGCGTCATCCTTCAGGTGTTTGAACCTCAGTTGGTGGACTCGATCTAGTCTGCCTTTCACATTCGGCGGAGAGCTAATTACCACCTTGTTAACCCATTAAGCCTTCAATTTAACTCCAAGAACTGTCAATTTCGGCGATGGATCTGTAGTTCGCCCATTCAGCTTCGGTGAGGCACCATTTTACCTTTTAGTCCGCCGACCTGCCATAAATATTTTCCATTGTAAGTACTGTCACTTTGGGTGAGGTCATGCCACTTGGGCGATCCACCCTTTTGGTTAGGCGATCACCAGTTGGGAATTTGTACTCCTTTCAATGTTTTTGGCATCTTTTTCATGTATTCATCCTTGCTTTGTTCATTAGCCTTTATAGCCGCAAAACATTAAAATATCATAATAATTAGGCATTGAGGATACTAATTGTTGAACTAAAAAGGCCTCAAATGAGTGGAAATCTACCACCCATCAACACCCTCAACTTAAATTTTTAATTGTCATAAAGTAAATCAAGAACACAATTAGTTCAACAAGGGTGTCTACAACAGTTCTCAATAAGAGCTAACATGCAAGTTCTACCACAAGCCTACTCTAAGGAATATGCACACTCAATCATGCTCAAGAAGCTTCAAATGATGACTAGCCGGTATCAATCCAAGCTCAAGCTTACTTAGTTCTTCCTTTCTAATGCAAAACCATGTTTCAATAAATGCATTCAAGTGCCCTCACATCAAGAACGATTCCATTCTCTCACAAAGCACATCAACAAAGAAGTTAGGAATCAATACAACTCTTACTCTCTGAAAGAGAAATACATGCAAGCTTCATATCATAGGTTTGCCCATATTTTTCAATAATCACACAACCTAGTTCATGCCAGATCTCAAGGGTCTTTTAGAGCTTGTAATGGGATTGAAGGTAAAGGTATGGCCAATTTGGCTTAGTGACTTCACCTTTTCAAAGTATTATTGTACTCATCCTCACCTCTTCTCAAGTTTTTTTCATTCTTTTCACTTGGAGAGTCAAACCTCAACCTTTCACTCAATATTTTTGACACCCCTTTTATTTCATCAGACCTTCTTTTTCATTTTAATTTTCAAACTTTTGCTCATCATTTTTATAAGGAGGGGTTCGTCCTTTTTGCAATAGACTTCAAAGTTGAGTCTCACTTTTTCTTCTTGACTTTCCACTTAGCTCTATTTCCTCCTTCCTTTCCACACCCCAACTTAGGTTTTTGGCCTAAGTTGGCTATTCAAACAAACCAATGCTTAGAAAAGGATTTATGGGTGAGAAGTTAGGGCCAATTTGGCTCAAGAGGTTTCAACAAGGTTGACAACAAATGGTTTATGCTCAAATGGTGTCATGATGGTTGCACACCCTTAGACTAACAAGGAAAATTCTAGGATTCCACAAGCAAGCTTTCATGTAGGACCTCAGCACACATGGCACTTCAAACAAAATCACTTAGCAAAGCTCTACGAAATCAAGAAGCTTGCGTGTGATGTTCATTGCAAGGCTCACATCAAAATAAAACTAGTCAACACGAGAATCAAAAAGATCATTTAAAAGTGAAGCCACACTGATTTCTTCTTTCAACATCAACACAACACACATTTTTTATCATGAGTACTACCCAATACATCGATATTGAACATAATCGATCCTCGAACATCAATAATGAAAACTCAAGCATTCTCAATCATTTCAAAAAAAAAAACTCCAAGATCATGGGACACTAAGTAGAGAGGTAAAATGAATCAAAACCATAAGCTATTATAACAAAAACCAAAACAATATAAACATCTCAAAATAAAACTGGAAATAACAAAATACAATCAAAAAGGAGAATATAGGCACAAGTTCCCTCACCCCATCAAAATAAAAACAACAATGTTCTCAATGCTATCAAAACTAAGTACAGAAGGAGAGTGACATAAAGATACCCCTGACTGGCTATGCTTGTAAAGTCCTCTAATCCTAGGGCTCGGAGGGGATGGCATCTTCTTGGGAATTAGTACACGTTAGAACTGAAGCAGAAGGCTACACATTAGCATCAATCGGGGCATCATTGCCCTAGACATCTGTGGGAGGAATAGTGGAGTATGAAGAAACCCCATGGTGCCAACTATGGAAGTCTCTAGAAGAGATCTCTCTAATGTGGCATGCACCATCGACTCATCTAAAGCATGCACCTCTGTCAATGTCTCAGCTATCTGTTGCTCGTCCTCTCTCCTACACTCATCTTCATTTGTCTCCTAAGCTGACTTAGCATCACCTTAACCCTCAACTCTCTCATCATCATCAATCGACTGCTCATGTACTCTAGAAGGAACCTCATATCTCGGCTCAGTAGGAGGTATGACCTCGGGCATCTCGGGTAAGGGAACCACATCCCAAAGGATGGAAATATCCTTGAACTTTAGCTGGTCCACATCAAACCTAATGGCATCTACAACACCCCTTAAAGTAGTCAAATCAGCATGACCACTCTCACTCTACTCTCTAGCCTCAATTCTCATTGTGAGGTTTTCCAGCCTCTCCCTTTATTAAGCCAAAGTAGTCCACTGGCTCAAAATCTCAACCTCAACTAGACCCATCGCAACATCAAGGGCCATAGCAATCATATTATGCAATTTTACCTCTAGTCTAGCTGCATTAGCATCCACTGAATGGGCAAGATTTCTGTAACATCCCAATTTTTGAAAAAGAAAGAAAAATGCAGTTTTAAAATTTTTTCTGGTGACAGTGACGACGGAGGCCATCTACGAACCATAGGTGGAGTCACGGGCCATAAATGGGAACCGTCGATGGCCCTGCCAACTTTTTGAATTTTGAGTTTCTGAACCTTGACCTACGGAATAGCAGGACGGTTCATAGTTCGGTTGACGGGCCGTAGATGGGTTCCGTAGATGCCTTCCAGACTTAGCCAAATTTTCAGTCCAAAATGAACTTTCTGAATCGATTGACGGAAGAACAGGATGGTCCGTCAATGGATGTACGGACCATAGATCCTGTCTGTCGATTGGCCTCGACAGTTTTATTTAAGGGCTTTTTGGACTTTTCCCTAAATGTTTATTCCTTATCCTAGACGATTTTGCCCCTTAACCCTGGCCCTATTTATATTTTCTAAGCCCTAATCCCTTCATTCCAACTCTCACCTCCCAAATATACTCCTCTCTCTAGAAGAACAAGAAGGAGAAGAAGAGAGCTAGGGTTCTCATCAAAGGTCCTCAATCCTCCTTTTATTTCAAGGCATTGGTATTAAGGTATGATAGTATTTATCATTTGGAGTCTTTCCTCCAATGGGTCCTCTTTTCCTTAAGGTTTTCAAGGTTTAGTCTTGCCCAAAAGAGCTAGGGTTTTGACAAATTCTTATGGGTTCTTCATTCATGCTTTCCATTGTTGATGTTATGGTGGATAGTGCATGATCTAGCATGGTAAAGTAAGCTAGTGCACGATTTAGCGTAGTTTACATGCAACTTGATGAATCCCATGAGCTTATGCTAAATTCCCCCAATTTGTGATTATGCTTATGATGGTGGGTTGAATTGAGAAAAGATGAATTGCATGAACTATTTATGAATTGAGTTAAGGATTATCATTATCAAGCTATGAATTTCATGTAAGACTATGAACGATGAAAAGAGGATATTTTATGAAAAGATGCATGTTCAATCAAAATCTATGATTTTCCTCTATTATGTGGGTTCCCTCAATTATGACTAAATTGCCTTGATTTATGGCTTTCTAATTATTAGCTTGCATGGAATGGCATGTTTTGAGGTGAAGCTTATGAACCCATGATTTATGAGTAAGAGCATGATGAGCTATGTAAATATGAAGCTTATGAACTCATGTATGTTTATGAAGTTTATGATATGTTAATGGAAATGTTGAGTTATGAAAGGGTTTCTCATGTAATGCTCAACCTATGAATGTGAAAGGTTTTCTCACACGTAATGATTCATAACTTGTTGAAAGGTTTGCTCAACTAAGCTTGAATCCATGATTAAGGAGCTATTCTATGAAGGGACAAGAGGCGATTACCCATGTACCCTAATGTAGACAAGAGGCGATTACCCATTTCTACTAATAATGAAATCATGACTAAGGATAGACAAGAGGCGATTACCCATGTCTACCTAAGATAAAATGAACTATGATAAATCTATGGGAAGTATGCTTAGTACCGAGTGGACAAGTGGCGATTACCCATGTCCCATAATCTATGTGCCACCATAGGGTGATGGTCTATGATAGACACTTGCTAATGGATCCACATAAGCTAAGAAGTTCATGGTGTTACTTTGGCAAGAAGGACACCCCTTTTCGGTATGGGGAGACACCGGATTCCATGTTGATAGCTCACATGGTCTTATATGTCGGTTAAGGCTATTTCCCCCCAACTGATGAACAAGTGTTATGATGATGATTTAAAGTAAAGTAAAGGAAAGATAAATAGCTTGTCTTGGCCATGTTTATGCTTCATGTTTCTTATGTTCTATCATGTTTTAGCTAGGCCATTACATGTCATGATTATATGTCATTCTAGCTTGTTTTATATGCCCTTTGTGCATTGCTATCATACTTGGTACTAGATTTTACTAACGCATACTCTTGCCTACATTGATTCTATTGATGTAGGACTTGGCAGTTCTTTTCATCCCACTCGTGGCTAGTCAGTTCCAGTGATAGTGAAGGCTTGGTGAGGCCTCCTATGTCCGAGGACCTAACCTTGTTTTGTTTTCATGCTTTCCGTTATACTTTTAGGATATTGTACTGAGCTTCGTCCCAAACCTTCACTTCTATTCTATTATGTTAAATGGCTTGAGACATGAGATGTAGACTTCCGCGGATGTTTTTCTTAAACTCTATTGTGATTTTATCTATTGAACTCTTTAATTTCTACTATCTTGTATGAATGTATGCTAAGTGGCTTGTATGAGGCCTTTCGGGGTCTTGTATGCCATGTCACGTCTAGGGGGTACCTTGGATCGTGACAAACTTTGTATTCAGAGCATAAGGTTTTAGAAAGATTCTAGGATGTCTCATAAGCCACGTCGAGTAGAGTCTTGTTCATGAGTGTAAAGCGCGCCACATTTATGAATGAGAGGCTACAAGATTATTAGGAAACTCCACTTCTTCATTATCCTTAAGTCGTGCATAGAGTGTTACTCTATATGCCCCTCTCTCCTAATCCCTATCCTACGCGTTTCAGGATATGGCGTCTCGAAGAGCTTATACTCGAAGGAATGCGAGAGAGAGTGAAGAGCAAGAAACTCCTCCTCAAGCCCCTCAAGTTTCGGCAGATCCTTTGGCCGAGCAAGTAACCAATGCGGAGTTCAGGGCTGCTTTTCAGGTGTTGGCCTAAGCCGTGGTGGCTCAAGCCAATAGGAAGGTTGTGGCTCCCGTGAACCCAAATGTGGGTACGGTGGTATCAAGAGTGAGGAACTCCACCAGGATGAACCCTCCGAAGTTTCACGGTTCTAAAGCGGAGGAAGATCCTCAAGAGTTTATTGATGAGGTTTATAAAGTGTTGATGATCATGGGAGTATCACCAACGGAAAAAGCGGAATTGGCCGCCTACCAACTCAAGGGTGTCGCTCAAATTTGGTACAACCAATGGAAGAGTGAGATGGCGGCTGATGAAGGTCCTCTGGAGTGGGAAAAATTCAAAGGTGCTTTCCTCGATAGATTCTTTCCCCTTGAGATGAGAAAGGCTAAGGTACTCGAGTTCATCAACCTTCGTCAAGGGAGTATGGGTGTGAAAGATGATTCACTCCGTATGTGTATTGACTACCGCCAATTGAATAAGGTTACTATCAAGAATAAGTATCCTCTCCCGAGAATTGACGATTTGTTTGACCAACTCCAAGGGGCGAGTTATTTCTCTAAGATTGATCTTCGTTCGGGCTATCACCAATTGAAGGTAAGGGACGATGACATTCCAAAAACAACTTTTCGGACAAGATATGGGCACTATGAGTTTCTAGTGATGCCTTTCGGGTTGACTAATGCTCCGGCCGCATATTTATGGATTTGATGAATCGGGTTTTTAGACAATAGCTTGATATGTTCATCATTGTGTTTATAGATGATATCTTGATTTACTCAAGGAGTGATAGTGAGCATGCTGATCATTTGAGGATTGTGTTGCAAGTCCTCAAGGATCAACAACTCTTTGCTACGTTTGAGAAATGTGAGTTTTGGTTAAGGTCCGTAGCCTTCCTTGGTCACATTGTTTTCGATAAAGGTGTCGAGGTAGATCCTAAGAAGATGGATGCGGTTAAGAATTGGCCAAGACCTCTATCACCTTCAGATATTCATAGTTTCTTGGGTTTAACGATTACTATCGAAGGTTTGTTGAAGGGTTTTCTTCAATTGCATCACCATTGACGGCTCTAACTCAAAAGAAGGCTAAGTTTGCTTGGTCTGAAAGGTGTGAAGCGAGTTTTCAAGAGTTGAAAGATAGACTTACCGCGGCTTTGGTGTTGACCCTACCGGAAGGGTCCGATGGGTTTGTGGTTTATTTTGATGCTTCCAGAATTGGGTTGGGGTGTGTACTTATGCAAAATGGGAAAGTCATTGCTTATGCTTCAAGGCAACTAAAGGTGCATGAAAAGAATTACCCTACTCATGATTTGGAGCTAGCGGCAGTTGTGT
This sequence comes from Solanum appendiculatum, assembly GCA_018342035.1. Classification (NCBI taxonomy): domain Eukaryota; kingdom Viridiplantae; phylum Streptophyta; class Magnoliopsida; order Solanales; family Solanaceae; genus Solanum; species Solanum appendiculatum. The sequence goes on along the minus strand of JAGDQO010001404.1, from coordinate 379,770 downwards.
TTGCTCTAAAGATATGGCGGCATTACTTGTATGGTGTTCATGTTGACGTCTTTACCGACCATAAGAGTTTGCAATATGTATTTAAGCAAAAGGATCTAAATCTTCGCCAACGAAGGTGGCTTGAGCTATTAAAGGACTATGACATGAATGTCCTCTATCACCCTAGCAAGGCTAACGTGGTGGTAGATGCTCTTAGTCGGATGTCAATGGGTAGTGTTGCCCATATTGATGATGGTAAAAGGGAACTAGTTTGTGATGTTCATAGATTGGCCCGTTTGGGTGTGCGATTAGTTGATTCCACCCAAGGTGGTGTTATGGTCCGCAATGGTTCAGAATCTTCCTATGTGCAGGATGTGAAAGCTTAAGCAAGATCTTGATCCGAACCTAGTCGAATTGAAAGACGCGGTGCTAAAGAAGTCCGTTGAGGCTTTCTCCCAAGGGGGAGATGGAGTGCTCAGATATCAGGGTCGTTTATGTGTCCCAAATGTAGATGACCTAAGAGGAAAAATCTTGATTGAGGCCCATGGTTCTCGTTATTCCATTCACCCGGGAGCTACCAAGATGTACCGTGACTTGCGGGAGATCTATTGGTGGAATGGGATGAAGAAGGATATTGCGGGATTTGTGGCTAGATGTCCTAATTGTCAACAAGTGAAAGTTGAGCACCAAAGACCGGGAGGTCTGTCCCAAGATATTGACATTCCTACTTGGAAGTGGGAAGATGTGAATATGGACTTTATTGTTGGCTTGCCGCGCACTCGACGCCAGTATGATTCGATTTGGGTGATTGTAGATCGTATGAAAAAATCACCCCATTTCATTCCTGTCAAGGTTTCTTACTTGGCGGAGGATTATGCTAAGTTGTACTTGAAGAAGATGGTTAGGTTTCATGGAGTGCCTTTATACATTATCTCCGATCATGGTACGCAGTTTACTTCTCAGTTTTTGGAAATCTTTCCAAAAGGGCCTCGGTACTTGTATTAAGCTTAGCACGGCCTTTCATCCCCAAACGGATGGGCAAGCGGAGCGTACCATCCAAACTTTGGAAGATATGTTGAGAGCTTGTGTTATTGAGTTCAAGGGTACTTGGGATGACCATTTGCCTTTGATCGAGTTTGCTTATAATAATAGCTACCATTCTAGTATTTGTATGGCTCCATTTGAGGCTCTCTATGGTAGGAGGTGTAGATCTCCCATAGGTTGGTTTGAAATTGGGGAAGTTGCTTTGATAGGCCCCGAGTTAGTGCATGAGGCTATGGAGAAAGTTTTGCTTATTAGAGAAAGGCTGAAAATGGCTCAAAGTCGACAAAAGTCCTATGCCGATGTTAGAAGAAGAGAATTAGAGTTTGATGTTCATGATTGGGTTTACTTGAAAATTTCACCTGTGAAGGGTGTAATGAGATTTGGGAAAAAAGGGAAGCTTAGTCCCCGTTATGTAGGCCCATATCAGATTTTGAGACGTGTTGGTAAGGTTGCCTCTGAGCTTGATTTGTCTAATGAGTTCACATCAATGCATCAAGTTTTCCATGTCTCATTGTTGAAAAAGTGTGTTGGTGATCCGACCTCTGTAGTGCCAATAGAGACCCTTGGCATAAAGGATAGCCTTTCTTATGAAGAGGTTCTGGTTGAGATTCTAGACCGGCAAGTCCGGAAGTTAAGAAATAAAGAAGTTGCTTCCGTGAAAGTTCTATGGTGGAATCAACAAGTTGAGGGTGCTACTTGGGAGGCCGAGGCCAACATGATGTCCCGCTATCTTGTATGAATGTATGCTAAGTGGCTTGTATGAGGCCTTTCGGGGTCTTGTATGCCATGTCACATCTAGAGGTCCCTTGGGTCGTGACAGTTTCCCATCTGATATATCAAGGGCTTGGTCATGGGAGGCCGAGATGCAGAAGTAGGTTCAGTCGAGGTAAAAGGAACAACTGAAGTAGAAAGCATGGTAGAGGGTGGAATGATATATGAAAGCTCCACAGAAGGAGCGGGCTGAGTAGCATCTGACTCCAAAATGGTGGGATCCACTACCGGAGTTATATCTGGTGGTGGCGGCTTCTCCTCACTACATCGTCTCTCAAATAGTCAGCCTCTATCCTTCGATGTCATTGAAGGAGGCTAGGTAATACAGACATTTGTCCTCTCTCTGTAAGGCACTCCAGAAGCCTCATAGAACTGTGTGATCAAGACTGTGAATGGGAGAGAGGTCTGCTCTTATAGAGCTCGCATCAACATCTCCTCCTTGATAATAACATCGACATGAATCTTTGTCTGATCAATGATGCTGCCAACTAAGACGGCCTTCAGATGCTGGAGGATTGACTCATTTTGGGACGGCATGAGGTTGCTGCTCATAAACCCGAACCAATATCGGGAGGCAATGTTCATATCCTTCTTCTCTAATTTTGCTCCGTCAGCCATCCATATAGGGGTGATATCATAAATGAGGGGTGCCCCCCTCCCCTTGAGTGCATCCAAACCCTTATTCATTCGAATCTTGTATAAGTCAGCCCTATTGCCCTTGGTACCCAGTATATCATCAATGGCACCCGAATTACATTGTACCATTTTCTCTCCAACTTCAACTTTCTCGAGGGATTTCCAAACAATGTCTTTTCACATCTTTGGCAAGGCCTTTGCATATGCCGTGTAGAACTCTCTCACCCAAGTTGGAACATATGGAGGTAGAGCTCTTGTGACCCGCTCAAACCCATGGAATTTAATGGTGGCCCAGATGATGGGGTAATCACTCATCACCCCATCGTTGGAGAGTCACCTCTCCTTTAGGATATATAGTCCTTTCACCTATAGTTTCAGCTTATTTAGAGATCTTAGAGCTATAATAGGGAGAACACAGAAAGTCAGTGATTGGGACTGAGGGGCCTGTTGCATCTTGGACCGTATGTCCATTCTTTTTCTGGCCACCACCTTCTTTAGGGCTTCACTCACGCGCATAGAAGAGCGTGGAGTGGATTGTTGTTGAGGAGCCTTAGAGGGCTCATTGGTAGTGATCCCCTTATTCCCTTTAGAGGGTAGAGGAAGAGATTCATGCTCGAAGTGAGAGGTCACTACTCTTTTGGCTCTTGCTCTATCCATTTTCTGCAAGGCACAGCATTTCAAAACAAAAATGGGGTGAAGGTTAGTTTAAAATAAGATAAAAAACCGACACTGTTCAAAATAAGTTTTGAGGCTCGCTGACTGGATAGGGTGATTCACCTAACAAGTTAGACGAGCTCAGGCAAGCTCACCGAAGTTGACAGAACAAAGTTAAATTTTACCCAAGCATGAATGGCAGGGTCAACTCCAACTTTGCTATCCGCCTATTTGGATTCGGCGGGCTAAGACATGTCCACCAAAAGTGACAGTCCAAAACCAAAAAGAAATGGGTAGAAGGACGATGTCCACGCCAACTTGGCAATTCCCCGAGCTGGTTTCGGCAAACTAAGATAAGTCCACCAAATGGGACAAAACCCAGGTCATATATTCAATATCAAAAGATGTTTGGGGCCTACTCGGTGATTTTCCTAATCACCTTGGTGAGATAAGACAAGCCCGTCGAACAGGTAATTCCAGCCCAATGCTTATTTTTCATAGATTAAGCACTAACATGCAACAATACTCATTACCCAATCAATTTTACATGCTACCGACATGCAATTCTACCAATGTGTACTAAAACTTCCCCCAAATATCATAAAGTATTGCCCAAACTGATAATTTGCCCTTAATAAAGATGTCATCTTATCAATCATTGGGAAAATACAAGTCATTAGAACAACACTGGGCTAATAAGAATTAACCCATACTGAATTCAAGTAAGGCCCAACAATTTTAAATACTCAATTTAAACATTTTACCTTCACATTCAATTTTAGCAACCCCAGGCACAATTTCATACAATCTAGTTCATGGGCACAATTCAATCAATAACATTTAGCAACACCCAAACAAATTAGACAACACAACATCCATAAAGAATGATACCCATATCATAAACATCAAGATTAAAAAAAAATCAATAAAGGCACCGAAAATAAACCTTAGAGAAGCTCACAAAGAAAAAATCGAGGGGGAAGGGTCTTGGGATCGAGAATCACGCACCAAAATACACTCCACATAAGCAAATCCACAAAAATGAGGACACAATAGCAAAGAAATAAGGGTATGCAGAGTTTTGGAAGTTAAAGAGCTCACAAAGATAAAAGATTGCTTTCTAAAATTTGAAAAGACTTTTGACCTTTTTATTTTAGGCACAATCGGTGGAATGCGACTAACAGCACCAAATGAGTTTGGAAAATCACCGAAGGAACTTAAGCTCTGTAACACCTCAGATTTTTAAAAAAGGGAGAAAAAGGCAGCATTTCAAGTTTTTGGGTTGTACCAACGACACCACCAACGGTTGGTGGTCAAACCTACCAACGGTTGGTGGTTAAACCAGAGTGACCTATGGTCCATTGGTGGACCTACCAACCGTAGGTCTTGTCGTTGGGGAGGGTCGTCAGCTATATTAAAAAAGGGTCTTTAGGTCTTTTCCTTAATTGTTTAATTCCTAAGTAAAGTCGGTTACCCTCTAGTCCTAAGCACTATATAAGTCTTATATGCCTAATTTCTACCCATCCTATTCACTTTTCAACTATTCCCAAAATCCTTCCAAATATTTCTCTCTCTAGAAGTAAAGAAGAAGAAGAAGAAGAAGAAAGCTAGGGTTTGAAGGGGCAAGTCTCCAACCTCCATTGATTTCAAGCTTTTGGCATTGAGGTATGATAGCTTTCACCTATGGAGTCCTTTCCTCCATAAGGTTCCCAAATTCCTTAATTTTCAAAGTAAGAATTCTCAATTGAATTTAGGGTTTTCTTCTACCATGTGGGTTCTTATCAATTATGATCAAATTGCTTTAATTATGATTTCTTATGCATGAAACTTTAGTTGAATTGCATGTTTTAAGTTGAATCCCCATGAACCCATATGAATTTCATGATTTCTAGACTATGATCATAATGTGAGGTTTTTGAGTTATGAAAGACAAATTGGGGAAATTGAAGGATTTTAAGATGCATTTATGTGAGCCCATGCATGATTTATGTCTTCTAAGCTATGAATTTGATGATGAAGTTATGAATGATAAAAATATGGGTTTTATGAATATATGCAAGTTCAATTATGAAATTTATGATGATTTAAGACTTGTTTTGAGATTGAAGCATAATAGATGTTGTTTTTGAGTTGTGAAAGGGTTTCTCACATATTACTCAACTATGAATGTGAAAGGATTGTTCTCACATAAAGGATTCATAAAGTGTTGAAAGTTTTTCTCAACTAAACTTGAATCAAAGTTAAGGAGCTATTCTAATGAAAGGGACAAGAGGCGATTAATCATTTTACCTAAAGATAGACAAGAGGCGATTATCCACGTCTACTAAATATATGATAAATTATGATTTATGATTAATTTGTGGGAATTATGCTTATCACAGAGTGGACAAGTGGCGATTACCCATGTCCCATAAACTATGTGCCACCATAGGATGATTGTCTAGATAGACATTAGCTACTGGATCCACGTAAGCTAGAAGTTCATGGTCTTACCTTGGCAAGTGGGACACTTGTTTTTTAGTGTGGGGTAGACACGGAATTCCATGTTAATAGCTCACATGGTCTTAAATGTCGGTTAAAAGTAATTTCCCATAATAATGAACTAAAGTGACTTTCAAAGTACCTCATAAGTGTTTTAAGCATGTTTAGCTTGCATTGACCATGATCCTATGACTTATATTTCTAACCTCTTTTACCTCATGTTTTAGCTTGATCTTTGCATGTCATGTAAATGTTCCCTTTTAACATGATTAAATGATTTTATGCATAGTTATCATACTTGGTACATGTTTTTACTAACGCATACTCTTGCCTACATTGATTTATTGATGTAGGGTGTGGTGACTCCTCCCCATCTGCTCGTCGCTAGAGCTTGTAATAGAAGAGCCTTGTAGACTTGGTGAGTCCTCATATGTTCGAGGACGTTGCCTTGATATTCTTTTATGTTTCTTTACTTTTAGACTTGTATTGGGTTACATCCCAATGTTCTTTCTATTCTTTTGATAGATGGCTTTGAGACTATATGTAGAATTCCACTATGCTTGGTAGACTCTTGTGATAATGGGTTGTCTTTGAACTCTTAAATTGCTATTATCTTGTATGATGCATGCTAAGTGGCTTGTATGAGGCTCTTTCGGGGTCTTGTATGCCATGTCACACCTAGGGAGTACTTTAGGTCGTGACAAACTTAGTATTCAGAGCACAAGGTTTTAGAAAGGTCCTAGAAAGTCTCATAAGCCACGTCGAGTAGAGTCTTGTTCATGAGTGTGAAGCGCGTCACATTTATGAATGAGAGGCTACAATATGTTTAGGAAACTCCACTTCTTTAATTATTTTAAAGTCATGCGATAAAGTTTAACTCTATATGTCTCTCTCCTAATCCCTATATCCCATGCGTTTTAGGATATGGTGGGCTTGTCTTAGCTCGCCAAGGTAACTAGGTGAATTGCCGAGTTAGCCCCGGACCACCTTCTATGCTTGAAAATGTGACCTGGGTATTGTCTCATTTGGCGGGCTTGTTATAGCTCCCCGAAACCCACTTGGCAAATTGCCAAGTGGAACTGGACATTGCCCTTTGTGCCTGTTCTCTTTAAATTTGCATTATTGCTTTCGGCAAACTTGTCTTAGTCCACTGAAACCAATTCGACGCATCACCGAGTTAGAGATAACACCACCCTTTATGCCTGAGTTCAATTTAATTGCGAACTATCAACTTCAGCGAGCTCACCTGAGCTCCCCTAACTTGTAAGGAGAATCCCCTTCCCAGTAGGTGAGCCTCAGAACTTATTTTTGAACTATGCGTCATTTGGGTTTTATTTCAACTAACCTTCATCGAATCTATGTTTGAATGATTTTGCATTACACGAAATGGCTAAAAAAAAAGGAAAACAAGTTGTGACTTCAGACACAGAATTTGATAGAGACTCCACTCCTCTTCCTTTGAAAAGAAACGTGGTGATTTCTGTCAACGAGCTATTTGAGGCTCCCATCCAACAACAAACCACTCCACGCTTCTCTACGCATGTGAGTGAGCAACCAAGGAAAGTGGTTATTCGAAAAAGGATGGATTTCCAGTCCAAATTGGTGAAGCCTTCTTAAGCTCAGGCACCTACCTCCCGTGTTTTCTCGATCATCGCTCCAAGCGCCCTCAAAAGGCTCAAAACAGCCAAAGAACGGACAATTCTCAAGTAAAAAAACTCTCCACTAATGGGGTAATGAGCGACTATGCGGTCATTTGGGACACTATTCAGTTTCATGGGTTCGAGAGGTTCACAAAACCTTGATCCCTTTATGTTCCAGCATGGTTTTGAGAATTCTATGTGGCCTATGCCCAGGCCTTGCCAAAGAAGAGGAAGAGTACATTTTGGAAGCCTCTAGATGAGGTTGAGGTTCGTGGCAAGATGTTACAATGCCATTAAGCACAATTAACACTGCTTTAGGTACACAAGTAAATCAGGCTGACATGTTTATGATGCGGATGCATCATGATCTTGATACTCTCAAAGATTTATTGGCACCACTTATCTCTCCTCCGTGGATGGCTGACAGAGTGAAGATCAAGAAAAAGGACATGAATTTTAGGGCTCGAAATTGGTTTGGTTTCATCAGCAACACACTCATGTCTTCCAAAAATGAATCTATTCTCTGTCACCCCAAGGTTGTATTTGTGGGCACAATTATTGATCCGGAGAAGATCAATGTGGGGTCAATTATTGCAGATAAGATGTTGATGAGGGCTCCGTAAGAGTAGACTTCTCTCCCATTCCCCATCCTTATCACCTAGCTGTGTGAGGATGCAGGAGCTCTTTTTCGAGGGAAGATTGATGTGAGGATTACCCCTGCCTCCTCCAATGACATCCGGAGGATCTCGGGGCATATTACTTGTGAGATGATGTAGCTCGAAGGAAAGCGCCACCACTAGACACTACACCCCTAGTTGATCCTGCCACTTTTGAGGCCGAGGCCACTATATTCGCTCCTTCTGTAGAGCCTTCCGGTATACCCCAGCCACCTTCTGTGCCATCCACTTCTACTGTTGCACCTACCCCTACTCTTGACTCTCGACCCCTTTTGACCCAGGCCTTGATATATAAAATAGGCAATATTGCTCGGCCTGCGGATGTGAGGGCAGATAGGGTGGAGAAGGATATGCCAAAGTTTATTGATCGGGTGATTGAGGCTGCATTGGCTCCCCTGAGAGATAAGTTGACTCAATATGAGGCCACTTTAGTGTCATCTGGTGTGAGGTTAGATAATCTCATAGCTAGGATGGAGGCTAGAAAAGAGATTGAGGGTAGTTCAGATGAGTTGACTTCCATGCAAGCTGAGATTACTTCTCTTCGGGTTGATGTGGACTAGATGAGGTCCATGATCATTTATATGCTATGAGGTGAGGTTCCCTAGACCAATGCCCCCGAGTATGTACCTACCTCTATGCCGAGTATTGAGGTTCCTACTAGTATGGCTGAGCAGCCGAGTGTGGGTGATGTACTATGGTTGTTGATGTCTGTTGAGAGCGATGAGGATGGGGTCAATGATGAAATATTTCACCGAGGAGATAGATGAGGAGGAGATACGGAGAGAGGCGATTGAGCAACAGATTGCCATAACACTGATAGAGCTGCAGGATATTGAGGATACCATGGTCCATGCTACATTGGAGAGATCCCATGAGGAGACCTATGCAGTTGGCACCAATGGGGTCTCTTTAGAAACCACCATTCCTCCCGTTGATGTGCCGGGCACTTATGCCCCGGTTGAGACAACTGTGCTGCCTCCCGTGATTGTTCTGCCAGACACTGATGCCCAGGATGATGTCGTCCTCCTGAGACTCCTGATTTGAGTACTCCACGAGCAGAGCCAGTCAAGGGGACTTTTATCTCTCCTCCCATACTCTTATTATTTTTATTCCACACTGAGGACACTGTTGTTTTTATTTTGGTGGGGTGAGGGCACTTGTGCCAATACTCCCCTTTTGATTGTATTTTGTAACTTTTAGTTTTACTTTTGGATAATTGTAGTATTTTATTATTGGGGTTTTATTAAATTTGTTTGATGGTTTAATTCATTTTGTCTCTCTGTTTTCATTTGCCCCATGAGTTTGGAAGTCTTTGAAATGCTTGTGTTTTCATTGATAATGTTCGAGGATGGATTGTGTTCAATATTAATGTCTTCGATAGTACTCTTGATGAGCATTGTGTTTAGTGTTGAAATTGCAAGAAGAAATCAGTGTGACTGCACTTTTGGATGATCTTTTCAAATCTTATTTTGCTGTGTTTTGATGTGAGCCTTGCAATGAACATCGCATGTAAGTTTTTGATCTTGTCGGGCTATGCTAAATGAGTGGGTTTGAAATGCCTTGTGTAGTGAGGTTTTGTTTGAAATCATTCTTGTGAATCCTAGAATTTTCCTTGTTAGAAACCAAAAGTCCATACCTTTTGTAACTATCTTGTGAGGGTATGTAACCATCTGGGCACCATTTGAGCCTAAACTATTTGTTCATAACCTTGTGAAACCTCTTAAGCTAAATTGTACCTAACTTCTCACCCTTAAATCCTTTTTGAAGCATTGGTTTGTTTTAATAGCCAACTTAGGCCAAAACCTTAAGTTGGGGGTGTGGAAAGGAAGGAGAAAGAAAGCCAAGTGGAAGGAAATGAAAGAAAAAGGAAGACTCAACTTTGAAGTATGTTACAAAAAGAAGGAACCCCTCCTTAAAAAAAAGAAGAAAATTGTGTGATACACAAAAATTTGAAAATTGAAATGAAAAATAAAAAGTGTGATGAAATAAAAGGGGTGTCTAATAAAATGATTTACGAGTTGAAGTTTGAGTTTCCAAGTGAAATGAACGAAAAGAATATGAGAAGAGGTGAAGATTATTGTAACAATTCTTTGAAAAGGTTAAGTCACTGAGCCAAATTGACCATACCTTAACCCTTAGTCCTATTAAAAGCCTAAAAGACCCTTGAGATCTTGCATGAGCTAGGTTGTGTGATGATTGGAAAATATGGGCAAACCTATGGGATGAAGAGGAACCTCTAAGTCCTTGTTGAACTAAAAACATGAAAAGGGCTAAGGGATTATGGGGTTGGGTGTTGATTTAAGAAATGTTTAATTCGATGATATTTTGATGATTTCCAGCTATAAGGCTAAGGGACAAGGCAAAGATGATACTTGAAAGAAAGGCCAAAAACATGAAAAGAAATGCCAATTCCACACTGTTGATCCCCTAACAAAAAGGGTGGATCGCTCAACTGGCACAACTTCACCTAAAGCGACAGTGCTCACAGTTGAAAATGTCAAGGCAGGTCGGTGAACTAAACAATGAAACATCGACTCACTGATTGTGATGGGCGAACTGAATGACCATCACCGAAGGTGACAAGACTTGGATAAATTATGAAGGCTTACAAGGCGAACAAATGTGGTACTCAATGATGAATGTGAAAGGTAGACTCAAACAAGCTCGCCGACTAGGGTTCAAACACCTAAAGTAACATTTAGGACTCGTTACAGTCATTATGAGTTCCTAGTGATGTCTTTTGGGTTAACCATTTCCCCCAACGACATTTATGGACTTGATGACTCATGTGTTCAGGCTATATATTGAATTCTTTCATCGTGTTCATTGATGACATTCTGGTATACTCACGGAGTAGAGGGAGCATAAGTAGTATTTGAGGACTATGCTTCAAACTTTGAGAGATCAGCAATTTTATACCAAGTTCTCAAAGTGTGACTTTTTTCTAGAGTCTGTAGCATTTTTGGATCACGTCATGTCCAGGGATGGCATTATGGTTTATCTGGTGAAAATTGAGGCTTGTCGTGATTAGGCTAGGACCACGTCGGTTATTGAGATTTGGAGCTTCGTTGGGTTAGCTAGTTACAACAGATACTTTATGGAGGATTTCTCTTCTATTGCAAAGCCTTTCACTTGGTTGACTCGCCTTAATGTTCCTTTTTACTGTTTAGATAAGTTTGAGTTCAGCTTTCTGAAGCTCAAATAGTTGCTTACTACTCCTCATGTTTTAACTCTTCTAGTTGAGAGTGCAGGCTTCATAGTGTATTGTGATGCATTTGACGTTGGTTTGGGTTGTGTATATCTAGGCAGGGTTATGTTATAGCATATACATCGAGGTAGATTAAGGTGCACGAGTGCAACTACCGCACTCATGATTTGGAGTTGGCAATGTCAGTATTTGCACTTAAGATTTGGAGGCATTACCTTTATGGATTTCGATGTGAAATCTATAGCAATCACATGAATTTACAGTACATTATGAGCCCGAAGGACCTTAATTTGACACACCGTAGGTGGATTGCGCTCCTAAAGGAATATGACCTCTCTATTCTATACCATCTGAGCAAGGAGAATGTGTAGCAGACGCCTTGAGTAAGAAGGTCATGAGTAGAGGAAGTCTAGCCTTCCTTTCAGCTTCGGAGCGACCATTGGCTTTAGACATTCAGTCTTTAGCCGACAGAATAATTCATATTTATATTTTGGATCCTAGGTATGTTTAAGCATATGTTGGTGTTAAGTCACCCCTTTTGGAGTGGATGTAATAACCCAGATTCGAGGGTGGAAAATTTTTTAAAAATTTTCTAGGTTGCTGCCAGTAACAACGGAGCCACCTACGGTCCGTCGGTTGAATTACGGCCCGTAGGTGGGAACCGTAAGTGGCATGCCCAAGTTTTTAAAATGTAAAATTTCAAAACCCCAAAGACGGCCTACCAGGACGGCCCGTCATTCAATGAACGAGTTGTAGGTAGGTCTCAGAGGTCCTCTCCAGACTTAGTCAAATTCTTAAGTTGTAAGTCCTGACCTACAGTTGCCATGAACGAACCGTCATTTGACCTACGAGCCGTACATAGGGCCTATCGTTGTAGGGTCTATGTTGACAGTTTTTGAACCCAACGATGGTTGACCATCGACGGTCCGTATATGGACCTATGGACCGTAGGTCCCAACCGTCGATGGACCCCGACAGTTATTATTTAAGGGCTTTTTAGTCTTTTCCCTAAATGTTTAACTCCTAATCTAAGTTGGTTTTGCCCTTAAACCTGACCCTATATAAGCTTCCTAAGCCTAATTTTACTCATTCTAAGTCATTCCCAAAATTCTCCTCTCTCAAATATTTCTCTCTCTAGAAAGTTTCTCTCAATTCTCAAGGAAGAAGAAGGGCTAGGATCCTCCATTGAAGGCCATTAATTCTTAGCAATTTCTTGTGGCCTTTGTTGAGGTATGTTAGCATTCATCATTGGAGCCCTTTCCTCCATTGGGTCCCTAGTCTTCTTCAATTTTAAAGGATCAATTCCCCAATTAAGTTAGGGTTTTTAATCAATTCTGATGGGTTCTTCAATTATGATTTCCAATTGTTGATTTTGTGATTTCTAGTGCACGATCTAGCGTGATAAAGTAATTTAGTTCATGAATTAGCGTGATTTACATGATTTGATGTAGAAATTTGATGAACCCATGCTATTTCCCCCAAATTTTGAAATCTATGCTTTGATTGGTGGGTGGAACTATGAAGTGATGAATTTTATGAAATCTCTATGAATCCATGCATGAATTATGATTCCTAAGCTAAGACTTTTCATGAATGTGATTATGAATGACCTAAAGATGGTTTTATGAAATCAAGCATGTTCAATCAAAATCAATGATTTTACTCTATTATGTGGGTTCCCTCAATTATAGTCAAACTGACTTATCGATGGCTTTATAAGCATGAGTTTGCATTGAATTGCATGAATTAAGAGAAATTTTCATGAAGCTTTGTGAACCCTATAATTTGCAAATTATGAGCATGATGAACTATGTAACGATGAAGTTTATGAAATTATGCATGTCTCATATGAAGTTAATGATGAATTAAGGGTGCTTTGAGATTGAAGCATCAAAGTTTATGTTATGTTGATGTTATGGTTGAGTTGTGAAAGGGTTTCTCATGTAATGCTCCCACTATGAATTTAAAACAAGAGGCGATTACCCATGTTCTTAAGGAGGAATTCTAATGAAGGGACAAGAGGCAATCATCCATGTTCCCTAATGTTGACAAAAGGCGATCACCCATGTCTACTAACGATGTACTTAAGACTAATGTAGACAAGAAGTGACTACCCATGTCTACTTATGATAATTGAACTATGCCTAATCCGTGGGAATTATGCTTAGCACCGAGTGGACAAGTGGCGATTACCCATGTCCCATAAACTATGTGCCACCATAGGATGATGGTCTATGATAGAAATTAGCTAGTGGATCCGCGTAAGCTAGAAGTTAAGGTCTTACCTTGGCAAGTAAGGCAACCTCTTTTCGGTGTGGGGTAGACACCGGATTCCATGTTGATAGCTCACATGGTCTTATATGTCGGTTAAGGCTATTCCCCACAACTAAGAAACAAAAATGTTGTTTTGATGTTTCTCAAGTGAAGTAAAGATATTTAGCTTGCTTTGACCATGGTTTATGTCTTATGATTTCTTTATAAAGGCTTTTATCACGATTTAGCTATGTCATTGCATGTTATGAAAATGTCTCATTTTATCATGTTTTAAATGATTTCATACATTGCTATCATATTTGGTATTTGCTTGTACTAAAGCATACTCTTGCCTACATTGACTTGTTGATGTAGGGTGTGGCGATTCTCCATCCACTCATGGCTAGAGATTAGTAGAAGATTTTTGAAGACTTGGTGAGTCCTCATCCATCCAAGGACATAGCCTAGTTGTTCTTACTTTTATGTTCTTTCTTTGGACATTGTATTAGGTTACGCTCCAAACCTTATTTCTCTTTCCTATATTAGATTGGCTTTGAGAAATGAGATATAGACTTCCACTACTTTGCTTAAAAGCTTTGATATGAGATTGTCTTTTGAACTCTTAATCTTTATGATCTTGTATGCATGTATGCTAAGTGGCTTGTATGAGGCCTTTCGGGGTCTTGTACGCCATGTCACATCTATATGGTACCTTGGGTCGTGATAAACTAGGTATCAGAGCCAGGTTTTAGAAAGATCCTAGGATGTCTCATAAGCCGCGTCAAGTAGAGTCTTGTTCATGAGTGTGAAGCGCGCCACATTTATGAATGAGAGGCTATAAGACGTTTATGAAAATTCACTTCTTTCATTACTCCTAAGTCGTGCCATAGAGTTTAACTCTATATGTCTCTCTCCTAATACCTATCCTACGCATTTCAGGATATGGCTACCCGAAGAGATTATGCTAGAAGAAATGCGGGAGAGAATGTGGATCAACAAGCGCCTCCTCAAGCTCCATAAGTTCCGGTCGACCCTTTGGCCGAACAAGTATCTAATGCGGAGTTTAGCGCTGCTTTCCAAGTGTTGGCCCAAGCCGTGACGGTTCAAGCCAATAGAGAGGTTGTGGCTCCCGTGAACCCAAATGTGAGTACGGTGGCATCAAGGGTAAGGGTCTTTACACAGATGAACCCTCCGGAATTTCATGGTTCTAAGGTGGAGGAAGATCCTCAAGAATTCATAGATGAAGCGTACAAGGTATTGATGATCATGGGGGTAACATCGGAGGAAAAGGCGGAGTTGGCCGCTTATCAACTCAAGGGTGTTGCTCCAGTTTGGTTCAACCAATGGAAAAGTGAGAGGGCAGTTAATGAGGGTCCTCTTAATTGGGAGAAATTCAAGGTTGCTTTCCTTGATAGGTTCTTTCCTCTTGAGATGAGGGAGGCAAGGATGCTTGAATTTATCAACCTTCGTCAGGGAAGCATGAGCGTGAAAGAGTATGCTTTGAAATTCACACTATTGTCCCCATATGCTCCTTCCATAGTTGCCGATCCTAGGGCAAGAATGAGTAAGTTTGTCTCAGGAGTGTCCGAAATGTTGGTTAAAGAGTGCTGCACCGCTATGCTTGTCAATGACATGGACACTTATTGCCTCATGGTGTATGCTCAACAAATAGAGGAGAAAAAGCTCAAGGAAAGGTCTAGAGAGACAAAGAGGGCTAAGACCGGTGATGGTAACCTTTCACATTCAAGGTCGGATGGACATGGTCATCCTGGATTTTGACAAAGGTTTTCCGATCAAGGTTCTTCCAATGCTCCTCCCAAGTCCAACAAAGATAGGGTGCCTAACCCTAAGCCTCAAGGAGGAAATGGTGATGGCTCTTCATTGACTACTTGTGCTAAGTGTGGGAGAAAGCATGAGGGCAAATGTCTAGCGAGTTCTAATGCATGCTTTGGTTGTGGCAAGATGGATCACAAGATAAGGGATTACCCCTTAGTAGCTAAGAATGAAGAGGATTACCGTTGACGTACTCAACCTCAAAATCCATCAAGTTCTAGTGGAAATCAAAAGCAAAATCGGTTCTATGCGCTTCAGGCTCGTCATGAGCAAGAGGGTTCTCTCGATGTGGTTACCGGTATGTTGAAAGTCTTTCACTTTGATGTTTATGCTTTGCTTGTTCCCGATGTGACCTTGTCTTTTGTGATGCCATATGTGGCTATGAGGTTTGATGTTGTTCCAGATGTGTTGCTAGATCCTTTTCATGTCTCTACTCCGTTTCTTTATCTCATAGAGTCACTCATGTTGATCTTGTAGAATTTGATATGTTAGATTTTGATGTTATTCTTGGAATGGATTGGTTGCATTCTTGTTATGCTTCTATTGATTGTAGGACCCGAATGGTCAAGTTTCAATTTCCAAACGAGCCTATCCTATAGTGGAAGGGGGGAAATTCTATGGTTAGAGGTCAATGTGTTTCTTGTCTTAAACCTAGGAAGATGATTTCTAAGGGTTGCATATACCATCTTGTTAGGGTGAGGGATATAGATTCTGAAACCCCTACTCCTGAGTCGGTCCCCGTTGTTAATGAGTTTTCGGAAGTGTTTCCCGATGATTTACCCGATATTCCCCCCAAAAGGGAAATAGACTTCGGTATTGACCTTCTCCCGGATACGCAACCTATCTCTATTTCTCCTTATAGAATGGCTCCAGCGGAACTTAAGGAACTAAAGGAGCAATTGAAAGACTTGTTTGATAAGGGCTTCATCCGGCCAAGTATTTCTCCATGGGGTGCTCCGGTCTTGTTTGTAAGAAAGAAAGATGGTTCACTTCGTAAGTGCATTGACTACCGCCAACTTAATAAGGTTACTATTAAGAATAAGTATCCTCTTCCAAGAATAGATGACTTGTTTGATCAACTTCAAGGGGCTAGTTACTTCTCTAATATCGACCTTTGTTCGGGCTATCACCAATTGAGAGTAAAGGAAGATGATATTCCAAAAACGGCTTTCCGGACTAGATATGGCCATTATGAGTTCCTAGTGATGTCATTTGGATGGACAAATGCTCCGGCCGCGTTTATGGACTTGATGAATAGGGTGTTTAGACAATATCTTGATATGTTTGTGATTGTGTTTATCGATGATATTTTAATTTACTCAAGGAGTGAGGGTGAGCATGACGATCATTTGAGGATTTTCTTGCAAGTCCTCAAGGACCAACTACTCTTTGCAAAGTTTAGTAAATGTGAGTTTTGGCTGAGGTCCATGGCTTTCCTTGGTCACATTGTCTCCGGTAAAGATATTGAGGTAGATCCTAAGAAAATGGATGTGGTTAGAAATTGGCCTAGACCTCTATTACCTTCAGATATTCGTAGTTTCTTGGGTCTAGCCGGTTATTATAGGAGGTTTATGGAAGGGTTTTCTTTGATTGCTTCCCCATTGACTGCTTTCACTCAAAAGAAGGTTAAGTTCACTTGGATCAAAGCATGTGAGAAGAATTTTCAAGAGTTGAAAGATAGACTTACTTCGGCTCCGATATTTACTCTACCGGAAGGGTCCGATGGTTTTGTGGTTTATTATGATGGCTCGAGAATTGGGCTAGGATGTGTTCTTATGCAAAACGGAAAAGTCATTGCTTATGCTTCAAGGCAATTAAGGTACATGAAAAGAACTATCCTACTCATGATTTAGAATTAGCGGCTGTTGTGTTTGCTTTAAAGATTTGGAGGCATTATTTGTATGGTATGCATGTTGACGTCTTCACCGATCATAAGAGTTTACAATATGTGTTTAAACAAAAAGACCTAAATCTTCGCCAAAGGAGGTGGCTTGAGTTGTTAAAAGACTATGACATGAATGTCCTCTATCACCCCGGTAGGGCTAATATGGTGGCGGATGCTCTTAGTCGGTTATCTAAGGGTAGTGTTGCTCATGTTGAGGATGGTAAGAAAGAGTTGGTTCGTGATGTTCATAGGTTGGCCCGCTTGGGTGTTCGGTTGGTTGATTCCACTAAAGGTGGTGTTATGGTCCATAATGGCTCCGAATCATCCTTTGTGCATGATGTGAAGGCTAAACAAGATCTTGATCCTAACTTAGTCGAGTTGAATGAAGCGGTGCTCAAAAAGTCCATTGAGGCTTTCTCCCAAGGGGGAGATGGTGTACTTCGATACCAAGGTCGGTTGTGTGTTCCCAATGTAGATGACTTAAGAGGACAAATTTTATCGAAAGCCCATAGCTCTTGATATTCCATTCACCCGGGAGCTACCAAGATGTACCGTGATTTGCGAAAGATCTATTGGGGGAATGGGATGAAGGAGGATATTGCGGAGTTTGTAGCTAAATGTCCTAATTGTCAACAAGTGAAAGTTGAGCACCAAAAGCCGGAAGGTTTGACCCAAGATATTAGTATTCCTACTTGGAAATGGGAAGATGTGAATATGGACTTCATTGTTGGTTTTCCACGCACCCGGTGACAAAATGATTTGATTTGGGTTATTATGGATCGTATGACAAAATCGGCCCATTTCATTCCCGTCAAAGTTTCTTATTCGGTGGAGGATTATGCTAAGTTGTACTTGAGAGAGATGGTTATGTTGCATGGAGTGCCTTTATCCACTATCTCTCAGCCACATGGATAGTTCAATGTGCTCATCGGCGCCTAACCCTGAGATGTGGATCACCCAAGGCACATTAGCATGGCGTACTCATCCTGTTCGAACCGGGGTTTGAAACCAAACTCCTCCTCAGGAGGATAGATGGGGCGATTCGGGTGAGATCCAATGTAGATCCAACTTTCGATTCACTCGTGGGATCCGGGCGGTCCGAGGGGGACCACCACGGCTCCTCTCTTCTCGAGAATCCACACATCCCTTATCAGTGTATGGACAGCTATCTCTCGAGCACAGGTTTAGGTTTTCGAGAAGAGGGACTGAGAATGCGATCAATTGCTTCCTCCTGCTGCAGTAGGGATTTCCACTCTTTTGTCCGTCGTGGTGCACAATTTACTTCTCAATTTTGGAAATCCTTCCAAAAGAGTCTTGGTACTCGTGTTAAGCTTAGTACGGCCTTTCATCCTCAAATTGATGGGCAAGCGGAGCGTACTATCCAAACTTTGGAAGATATGTTGAGAGCATTTGTAATCCATTTCAAGGGTAATTGGGATGATCATTTGCTTTTAATTGAGTTTGCTTATAACAATAGCTACCATTCTAGTATTGGCATGGCTCCGTTTGAAGCTCTCTATGGTAGGAGGTGTAGATCTCTTATAGGTTGGTTTGAAGTTGGAGAAGTTGCTTTGATAGGACCCGAGTTGGTGCATGAGGCTATGGAGAAAGTTCGGCTTATTAGAGAAAGGTTGAAAACGGCCCAAAGTCGACAAAAGTCATATGCCAATGTTAGAATGAGAGATTTAGAATTTGATGTAAATGATTGGGTTTACTTGAAAATTTCACCCATGAAGGGTGTAATGAGATTTGGGAAGAAAGGGAAGCTAAGTCCCCATTATGTAGGCCCATATCAGATTATGAGACGTGTTGGTAAAGTTGCTAATGAACTTGATTTGCCTAATGATTTGGCATCAGAACATCCGGTTTTTCATGTCTCATTGTTGAAGAAATATGTTGGCAATCCGACAACTATAGTGCCATTGGAGAATTTTGGCATAAAGGATAGTCTTTCCTATGAAGAAGTCCCGGTTGAGATTTTAGACCGGCAAGTCCGAAAGTTAAGGAATAAAGAAGTTGCGTCGGTGAAAGTTCTTTGGAGGAATCAATTAGTTGAGGGTGCTACTTGGGAGGCCGAGACCGATATGATGTCCCGATATCGTCATCCCTTTCCTTCCGATCCTACTCTAGCTTGAGGTACCTAGTTCCTCATGGTTCATTCTTTTGGTCTCATGTGTCTAAGATATTCTCACGATTGCTCATTTATGCATGTTCATGAAGGGTCTAAATATTGTGCAAATGAGTCAACTTGATTGATTTCTCTATGATTATGTGCATTGAATATGAATTGCATAAAGTCTTTATGAAATGATGTGTTGAACATGATTTAGCTTGGAGTTGATGTTTCCTCCTCGGATATGTGCATTTATGTGATTGCATTCTAGGTTGGGTTGTTAATTTTTGTTCTTACCCTCCTTATGATGTTTTAATTCTCATTCGACGACGAATGTCCCCAAGGGGGAGATAATGTAATACCCCATATTCGAGGGTGGAAAAGTTTTTTAAAATTTTCTGAGTTGCTGCCAGTAACGACGGAAGCCACCTACGGTCTGTCGATTGACTTACGGCTCGTAGGTGGGAATCGTAAGTGGCATGCCCAAGTTTTCAAAATGTCAAGTTTTAGAACCCCAACGACGGCCTGCCAGGATGGCCCGTCGTTCAATGAACAAGTCGTAGGTAGGTCTCATAGGTCCCCTCCAGACTTAATCAAATTCTTAAGCTGTAAGTCCTGACCTACAGTTGCCATGAACGGTCCGTTGTTTGACCAATGAGCCGTACATGGGGCCCGTCGTTGCAAGGTCCATGTTGGCAGTTTCTGAACCCAACGTCGGTTGACCATCGACGGTCCGTAGATGGACCTACGGACCGTAGGTCCCAACCGTCGATGGACCCCGACAGTTATTATTTAAGGGCTTTTTGGTCTTTTCCTTAAATGTTTAACTCCTAATCTGAGTCGGTTATACCCTAAACCCAGGCCCTATATAAGCTTCCTAAGCCTAATTTTACTCATTGTAAGTCATTCCCAAAATTCTCCTCTCTAAAATATTTCTCTCTCTAGAAAGGTTCTCTCAATTCTCAAGGAAGAAGAAGGGCTAGGATCCTCCATTGAAGGTCATCAATTCTTAGCAATTTCTTGTGGACTTGGTTGAGGTATGTTGGCATTCACCATTAGAGCCCTTTCCTCCAATGGGTCCCTAGTCTTCTTCAATTTTAAAGGATCAATTCCCCAATTAAGTTAGGGTTTTTGATCAATTATTATGGGTTCTTCAATTATGATTTCCAATTATTAATTTTATGATTTCTAGTGCACAATATAGCATGATAAAGTAATTTAGTGCACGAATTAGCGTGATTTATATGATTTGATGTAGAAATTGGATGAACCCAACCCATGCTATTTCCCCCAAATTTTGAAATCTATGCTTTGATTGGTGGGTGGAACTATGAAGTGATGAATTTTATAAAATCTCTATGAATCCATGCATGAATTATGATTCCTAAGCTAAGACTTTTCATGAATGAGATTATGAATGACCTAAAGATGGTTTTATGAAATCAAGCATGTTCAATCAAAATCTATGATTTTACTTTATTATGTAGGTTCCCTCAATTATTGTCAAATTGATTTATCTATGGCTTTCTAAGCATGAATTTGCATTGAATTACATGAATTAAGAGAAATTCTCATGAAGCTATGTGAACCCTATGATTTGAAAATTATGAGCATGATGAACTATGTAAAGATGAAGTTTATGAAATTATGCATGTCTCATATGAAGTTAATGATGAATTAAGGGTGCTTTGAGATTGAAGCATCAAAGTTTATGTTATGTTGATGTTATGGTTGAGTTGTGAAAGGGTTTCTCACGAAATGCTCCCACTATGAATTTAAAACGAACAAGAGGCGATTACCCATATTCTTAAGGAGTTATTCTAATGAAGGAACAAGAAGCGATCACCCATGTCTACTTATGATAATTGAACTATGACTAATCCGTGGGAATTATGCTTAGCACCGAGTGTACAAGTGGCGATTACCCATGTCCCATAAACTATGTTCCACCATAGGATGATGGTCTATGATAGACATTAGCTAGTGGATCCACGTAAGCTAGAAGTTAAGGTCTTGCCTTGGCAAGTAAGGCAACCTCTTTTCAGTGTGGGGTAGACACCGGATTCCATGTTGCTCACATGGTCTTATATGTTGGTTAAGGCTATTCCCCACAACTAATGAACAAAAATGTTGGTATGATGTTTCTCAAGTGAAGTAAATATGTTTAGCTTGCTTTGACCATGGTTTATGTCTTATGATTTCTTTATAAATGCATATATCACGTTTTAGCTTGGTCATTGCATGTTATGAAAATGGCCCTTTTTAGCATGTTTTAAATGATTTCGTGCATTGCTATCATACTTGATACTTGATTGTACTAACGCATACTCTTGCCTATATTGTCTTGTTGATGTAGGGCGTGGCGATTCTCCATCCACTCGTGGCTAGAGCTTAGTAGAAGATTTCTGAAGACTTGGTGAGTCCTCATCCATCCAAGGACAAAGCCTAGTTGTTCTTACTTTTATGTTCTTTCTTTTGACATTTTATTGGGTTACGTCCCAAACCTTATTTCTCTTTCCTATATTAGATTGGCTTTGAGACATGAGATGTAGAGTTCTGCTACTTTGCTTAAACACTTTGATATGACATTGTCTTTTGAACTCTTAATCTTTATGATCTTGTATGTATGTATGCTAAGTGGCTTGTATGAGGCCTTTCGGCGTCTTGTACGCCATGTCACATCTAGGGGGTACCTTGGGTCATCACAGTGGATTCCTGGTCTGCAGTTTGAGGATGATGCCTTGATAGCTCTACGAGATCGGGTTTTGCAAGTTGACGCCATACAGGCCACCTTAGATGCTGGTGGTGTTTTTAGATTTGATGGTCTTATCTGTGTTCCGAGAGTTGGAGACTTGATTTAGTTGATTCTTCATGAATTCCATGATTCTAGATACTCTATTCATCCGGGTAAAATAAAGATGTATCATGATTTGAGATACACTATTGGTGGAGTGGCATGAGGAGAGATTGCAGACAATATGTCTCATTTCTTGTGTTGCCAGCAAGTAAAGGCCGAGTATTTGAGGCCAAGTGGTGAGTTTTAGAGATTATTAATAACTCTCAACTACACACCATACAAAATCATTGTGTAGGCGGTCACTAGCAATATATATCCCAACGAGGATTTGAGGTCAATCACACAGGGAATGATCAATAGTAATTCACCTTTCAATGTAATTTCACGAACTATACTTTTGTATGTTTAGTCGATTTAAACATAAATATAAATGAAACACATTTTGATTAAAAATTTGAAGATGGTTAACAAGATGTCAACAAGTTTTAATGGCAAGCTTATAACAAAGGAGTTTTCACGAATAATAGAGAAATCTTAGCGTAAATGAATGCTAATTTCACATAGTGAGTTAATATGATTGCTAGAAACAGTTGATTATCAATGGCTAGGTTAGGTTATGATTATGACAACTATTTATCAATCAATCATCATATTTCATGCGAGTTCTATAAAACCCCGACATGTATACCAATAAGAACAAACCCAAAACCTTAATTCAGTCATACTTTATCAAGCTAGGGCTAATATATGAATTAAATCTAGAGATTATCAGTTATTTCATCCACTCTAGAACTCTCTCACAAGCAATACTAGAGATCCAGCTAGATAAGAGTTTGCAGCCTCAAATCAAACGTTAAACCATGAAGAAACAGTTGAACCCATATTAAATCACTATTATATTAAGCAATCACATATACCCACATGCTAATTAAGCATTCATTACATAAGCACACCCCTAAGACTATGAGGATTTAGACAATTGTGCTGAAAATAAAAAGTAATTTACCAAAATGATTTTCCATACAACTAATTGGTTGAAAAACAATGAAAAGCTTTTCCAAGCCCAAAAATACCAAGTATGAAACGACCCAAAAAAAAAAAATGCCCGAAAATGTGCTTCGGAAACACCTATAATTGTAATTTCCATATATCTCAAAATCCGTGCATGATTTCGGAAATTCGACTTCATATTCTTATTTGTGGGGTCAAATTGAGTGGGAAATGGGTCTAACCCGAATTTTAGAGCAACCGTATCAAAATTCAAAAATCGCAAAAATTGCGATTTGGAGGGTCAACTTTAAAGGGGCATATCTCTTAGCACACAAGGAACTGGAAGGGCTGCAACCTATCAAATTAAAGCTCTTTGAGTTAGCTTTCCAACGCACTTGGTTTCACCTTATTCCGCGTTAGGATGAGGGAGTTATGACCATTTTCGTAAAACCTGTCTGTGCAGAATTTCCAATTCCAGTGAGCTATTTTCTAGGCGGGTTGGAGGTGTTTTTTTATAAAAAGGGGATATGTCCCATACTTATTCATTTTCTTAACTCCAAAAACACTCTCTAAGCCCTCTCCAAAAATTCCACCAAGATCTTCAACCAAATTCAAACATCTCAAGCTCTAATTCCGGATTCAAGACTCAATCTCAAGCTTCGATTCTCCATTCCAATCTTCATCAAGGATTCTCCAAAGTTGAGGTATGTGGGTTTGATTGTGGAAACCTTCCTTTCCACAAGTCCAACCATTTATCCTCTATTTCTACTTCAAGTTTATGGGTCCTCATGATCAATTATGAATTCTTGAATTACGGAATTACTACTACACACCCTATTATGGTCCTTTTTGCATATTATCATGAAATGGAATTTTTATGTGATGTTTATGGTTTACATGCTTCCATGATCAAATTATGAAGGTTGATATATATATGTATGTTGTTGGTGGGCTGATTTATATGGATTTTGGAATTGGTTGGATTAGTATTCTTGAAATACATGATTTCATTTACATGAACAATTGCCCACCTTGTGTTTGATAAAATGCCCATTATAGAATTCTTAGGAAAGGGAAGGTCCAAGGTACGTCCTATGAGACGGATGGTTATGTAATTACTGAAATGATGATGAAATGGACACATGTATATGATTTTCTCTAAATAAGTGTTGTGAGTCGACCATGCCTAGTACGGGGGGTAGTAGGCCCGTATAACCATATCGAGGGGTTTGTACCTTGGTTGCCTAGTACGGGGGGTAGTAGGCCCGTATAACCATATCGAGGGGTTGGTACCTTGTTCCCTAGCACGGGGGGTGGTAGGCCCGTGTAACCATATCGAGGGGTTTGTACCTTGGTCCCTAGCACGGGGGGTGGTAGGCCCGTGTAACCATATCGAGGGGTTTGTACCTTGGTCCCTAGCACGGGGGGTGGTAGGCCCGTGTAACCATATTGAGGGGTTTGTACCTCTTTCGCCTCTCCAAGGGGGTGGTAGGCCTTGGAAATACTATATTGATGGTCACTCGCCACACATGTACTACGTCCCAATTAAATATGATTTTTATGTAAGCATCATTATACATATTATTTTATTAATATGCTATCTATTGGGTATGATTACGCATTTTTCCTATGATGTCCATCTAATGTAGCATTGCATTGCATCCCATATACTTAGTACATTCAAATGTACTAACGCATACTCTATGCCTACATGATGTCACCATGTAGGGACCGGAGCACCGCTTGACCATCCTCCTCCGCGTGGCTAGTACGATTTTCTATAGTGGTTATTGGTGAGTCCTCCATTTCGGGGACGTTGCTCATGATCTTTTGCTATGTATAAAACTTTTCCTTTCTAGTTATGTTTTGACTATGAGGGTGAGCCCGGTAGTTTGTCTTGGCCCCCGCTAAGTACTCATGTTTAGAGGTGGTGTTGGACAAGTTGTGTATTATGCTTGAGCTTGACTCATCTTGCTCCCTTAGTCCCGATTTCCCCCTTGATTATGCTTATCGCTTATGGTCATTTAATTGCTTCCGCGACCAAGGATGTGTAATGATACGCTATGAGGCTTGTTTGGGGTTCCTTCGGGTTCCCCATTTGCCGGTCACATCTAGGCCCTAGGCTTGGGTCGTGACAAAGTACTAGAAAAATCTCCAAACTATAGAAGCTTCCAAACTACAGAAAATATTCAAAATGTAAAATTGTCTTTCTCTCTCCAAAAAGATCTATTTATATATTTCCAAAATTTATCACAAAACTTCCATTCGAGGTTGATTTGACGGTTAAGTCAAGCTCACTGAAATGATCGGTAAGTTACCCAATAGTACTCTCCATCGCCAAATTTCCCTTTAAAAATAAATATCAGCCTTCAAGGTTCAAGGCCTTTTGGTGAGCTCGTTGGAGTTCACCAAGTTGATTAGGTGAGTCACTGATTGCTCTTCTTCATCACCGAATTGGTTTGAGTTTCGGAGCAGAACTCTCTAATCTCTTTGGCGAGCTTGGGCTCACTCGGTGATCCCTTGAGTGACTTTTGCAAACTTGAACCTCGCCAATTTCCTCACTTTTTCATGTCTTGAGTTCTTTTGGTTTGATTTTGTCCCCAATTTGTCCTTGTGCTCTCATAGCTGAAATTCAAGAAGATTTGTATTAAAAATGGACATAAAGAAGCATTGAGGACATGATTTGGTGAACTAGAAAGTCTAGAATAAATCCAAAATCTTTCACTCATCAACACCCCCCAACTTAATCTTTTACTTTTCCTAAGTAAATCAGGATATCAATTAGTTCACCAAAGATGTCTAAAAAGAGTGCTTCATGAGAGTTAACATGCAAGTGCTATCACAAGGCTATTTTCAAGATATGCAACTTCCAATTATGCATCAAAAGCCTCAAACTATGACTAGTCATTATCAATCATAGCAAATTCTCACAAAAGCTCACTAAGATGAAAATCTACGATCATAAAAGGTGTCTAAGTGCCCTCACATCAAGAACGATTCCATGCTATCACAAACCACAAGCAAGATATGAATTTTAGGAATCAACAGAAACCCTCACCCTCACAAAGAAAAGAACATGCATGCTTCTACCCATATGCTTGCCCATATTTTCCAAATTATCAATGAATTTGTTCTTGTGAGATCACAAGGTCTTTCAAGGCTTGTAACGGGGTTGATGGGCATGGTAGGAAAATTTTGGTTCATAGTGACTCAACCTTCTTGAAGAACTCATATGAACTCACTTCTTCTCCGCTTCTTTCTTCATTTTGAACATGATATCTCACCCAACTTCCTTTCTTTGCATTCTTTTCTTTACTCAGCACATTTGGAACCCCTTTTATTCAATCATTCACTATAATCACCATCCATTTATACACAAAACAAACAAAGCACTACCCTTTTTCTTTATTTTTTAATAAAAGCGGAGGGTTATTTCTTTACTAGAACCACTCTTTGGATGAGATTCAAAGCCTTTTTACTCAAGTTGCTTCCTCCTTCACTCTCTTTTTTCCTTACCACAGCCCCAACTTAGGCTATTTAATTACAGACCAATGCTTCAACAGGGTCTTAGGTGAGAAAAAGAGATTAATAGTTCACAAATGGTTTATGGCTTGAGGTTCACTTAGTTACCAAAGAAAGGTTCAGGCTCAAATGGTGCAAAAATTGGTTCATACCCTCACAAGATGGTCACAATAAAGGTTTAATCGATAGGTTCACTCTCAAGAATAATACCTAAGATCACTTACCGCGTTTACCAATATCAAATAATAGGACAAACAAGGAAAGTTCTAGGTAATCATAATGTATGAATTTCAAGTAAACCACACCATACATGACAATCAAACACAATTACCGAACACAACTCTACAACCCTAGCATGTAACGATCATTGCGAGTTTTACAACTTGATATTCAACTAGTCTAAGAAGATGGTTAAAACGCATGCAAGAATTATGCAACTCAAATTGACCCAATTGAATTTTCATAAACACCTCTCTCATCAATAGTTAGTGATATTGATCACAATCGATACTCAAATGTTCAAGAAAAGTATACACACATTTCAATCCAAGCAACATCCAACTCTGACAATAAAATTAAGAGAGAGCTGGAAAAAAACATTATACTAATAACCAAAACAAGAAGTAAACTACATCATCATTAAGTTAAAAATTACAACCCAAAATAAACTTATGCATTAAAAGTTGAATTACAACCAAAAGCAATCAACACAACTAGCAAAGCACCTTTCCTCCATCAATGGAAATAGGCATTGTCCTCAATGCCAGGAAAATATGTAAAAAACATAGAGAGGTAAAGTATAAGAATCCCCATGTATGGCTAAGCATTGGAGAACTCTGGCCAGATTGAATGGCCTCCTCCTAGGCATCATTACACGGTGCATCTCTAACATCAACAGGTGCCATGGGCTGAGCCCCATTCAAACCCATTATGGAAGTGTCTTGAATGGACGCCTCTATAGCGGCTTACACAAATGTCTCCTCCAAATCCACTAAGTCAGCATATAGATCGGTATCACGATGTGTATCAGTCACCTCTAACTCCTCCTTATCAGTCTCGAGAGTCTTGGAGTCTTCATCATCAAATATAAGCTCAATAACAACTATAGGCCCAACACGACCAGTCACAAGGGCCAGAGAAATCTCATCACAAGACCCTCAGAGATGGTCTCATCTCCCCTACAACATAGATATATTGGTGGACTTCAGGTCGTCAATGTCCTTTCTCAACCAGACAACATCATCCTTTAAGGCTTTCAACTCATATGAACTACCCTTGGCCTTCTCACACTCCTCAACCTGGATAGTAAGGGTGTCTAGTCTCAATCCATAGGTAGCCAACAATTCACTCAACCGAATCATCTCTACTCGAATAAATGGAAGGGTAGCCTCAATGGCATGTGAGATCATGGAGGGGACAGTAGCCTCAAGCCTAAAGGCTCTCACATTGGCTGAATGAGCAAGGCTGCCCATCCAGTATACGGCAGCTTGAGTCAATGAGGGATAATAAGTAGAAGAGCATACACTAGTAGTCTCAATCCATAGGAACCCCTGCCTTACAACACAAAGTGGTGATCAACACTGGAAAAGGCAAGGAAGTCTGATTCTGTTTAGACATAAAGGCTATCTCTGTTCCAATGATCATCCCCAAATTCAGCTTCTCTCAATAAATTATACAACCCAACAATGCTGCCTTTGGATGACGGAGAATTGACTTATTTTGGGATGGAATAATTGAGTTGTCAATCCATGTGTGTGTAGCAACTGTCAGTAACAAGGCAAGCCACCCCTTCAAAATATCCAAGGAGCTCAACATTGTTTCAGCCAAAGAGTGGTGACTCATCATTATACAATCAAGTGTGTCGTTGATGTCAGTTTCCCCGTACTTTACCATTTTACCTTGCACCTCCACAATACTAATCGGGTCATATTGGACCCTCTTTTTCTTTCCTTTGGGTAGCAACTGTACGTACCCTTTATAAATCTTCCTAACCCACATTGGCACATATGGTTCTTAGGCTCTAGTGAATTTCTTAAACCAGTGGAACTTGATTGTTCTCAAGATCTCTGGGTACCTGTCCACCACACTATCCATGGACAACCTCTTCTCTTCTAGAATAGTCCACAACAAAAAATCTTTCAAGTAATTCATAAAATAGGGTGCGACTAAGGGAAGCCCTCGGGGCACAAATATGGCTTTAAGATCATGAATTACCTTAAGATCACAGTTTGGATCTTCTCCTCTTAGTAGGTTGTGCCTAAGGAAATGGGGTATGAACTAGAGTGGTAGACCCTTCATCTTCATCATTCTCATCAGTCCAAGAATATTCTAGTGACCGCGTTCTAGGACTTTCATCATCTTCTCTCTACTCGACAACCTTTTTCTTGTCTTTTCCACTCACACGTGTAGATTTGCATTGAGTGGGAGGTTGGTGTTCACTTGGCTTTGAGATTTCCACCCCATTTTCTCTCTTCTAGGGTGGACCGTCATTAGAAGTGGCATTCTTTCAAATTGGAACCTTAGCAAGAGTCAAACTTGTATAGAAAAGCACACAAGAACACATCTCGGGTGAAGGGTTAGTGGGAAAAAATAAGCTGAAAAAACTTTAGAGAAATTTTGCATTTAGTGCTCATCGAAGTGATTCGGCATGTCACCGAGATCACTTAGTGAGCTGCATGGTCCTCTTCATAAACATCAGAGGCTCCCTTGTGGAAAATAGGGAGATTCTACAATGGGAAATGTAACTCGGTAACTCATCGAGTGAACTCGGCGAGCTGCAAGATTATCGCCAAAATGTTTAGAGGTTCCCCTACATAATCAATGCATTTTAGGTGATCACGCTCAAATTACTCTAAAAATGATTAACAAAGTAAGCGGTTGTTGTCAAAAAAATTATTCAACTAAAAATCGGGATCGAATCCCACAAGGAGTGGTGTAGGGATAAGAATTCAACAAGGAAATTAAAACACAACTAATTCATTGTAGTGATTAGAGAAAGTGGGTGGATGATTCCACCAAATTTAATAAAGAAACTTTGGAATCAATCATCGCCAATTACTTAATAAAATAAGGGTTTAGACAAGTAATATTGAATCTAGGGTGTGGGGATTGGAATTGATATCAAATAGAGGTGCATTTACTTGCTCAATAAAGCTAAACAACCATGGATAAGCTAGTAATCTTTAATGACACTAATCTTCTTTCGATCTCAAAGTATCTTATCATAGAATCTCCTTTCGATCACATCTATGTCATTCACAATTCAACCCAATACTTTGCTAACAACCTCTCTTTTAAGAAAGATTGGCAATTAGAGATTAAACCTAAATTGCAAACATTAAGCTATTTACCCACTTCTATTGGTCTCTTTCAAGCACCAATTGAAGATCTAGACTAGGATTAAGTTGGCCACCTTAACCCATCAATTAGATTCATGCTAAACAACTTAAATCCATGGATGAATAATAAAAAATAGAGCAAGGTCCACTAAATTAAATCAACACCCAACCCCATAATCACATCCCTAGATATTAGGGTTTCAGCCACTCATAATGAAAATCAAAGAGATTACACCTATGGTATGAGCAGCCATCAATGTGCTTTTATTTTTCCTCACCAGTATGTCACTTTTGGCAATGAAGTTTAGATCGCCTTTGTTCATTCGGCATGTCACCGATGTGACAGCTCTTCGCTGATCTGGTTTGGCATTTGGTCATCAAATACTGTCAACTTCGAAGATAGTTGGCCTGATGGGCGATTTGCCCTTCTCTTTGGGTGATCACCAATATGGGGTTTTGTACTTCTTTTAGAGTTTTTGGCCTTTTTTTCTCATTCTTTCCTTCTTGCCTTGTCCTTAGCCTTCATGGCTGCCAAACATTAAAATATTATCAGAATAAGACGTAAATAGGCATTAAGTACACTGATTGTTGAACTCAAAAGGCATCAAATGAATGTAAATCTACCACTCATCAACACCCTCAACTTAAACTTTTGCTTGTCCTCAAGTAATCAAGAACACAATTAGTTCAACAAGGGTATCTACAACAGTTCTCAATGAGAGTTAACATGCAGGTGTCGCCACAAGATGACTAACAAGCACATGCAAAGACTCAATTATGCTCAGGAAGCTTTAAATGATGACTAGCTGGCATCATTACAAGTTCATGCTCACTTATGCTCTCCAATAATGCAAGACCATGCCCTCACATCAAAAATGATTCCTTGCTCTCACAAAGCATATCAATAAAGAAGTTAGAAATCAATACAACTCTCACTCTATGAAAGAAAAATGCATGCAAGCTTCATCCCATAGGTTTGCTCATATTTTCCAATCATCACACACCCTAGTTCATGCAAGATCTCAAAAGGACTTTTTCATCTTGTAATAGGGATTAGGGTAAAGGTACGGTTGATTTGGCTTAGTGACTTCGCCTTTTCAAAACATTGTTGTACTCATCTTCATCTCTTCTCAAGTTCCTTCCGTTCTCTTCACTTGGAGACACAAAACTTCAATTTTTCATTCAATTTATTTGACCACCCCTTTTATTTTATCACACTTTCATTTTCATTTCAATTTTAGAAGTTTGGCTTTATTTTTTTTAAAGAGGGGTTCCTTCTTTTTGCAACAAACTTCGAAGGTGAGTCTCACTTTTTCTTTCTTTACCTTCCACTTGGCTTTCTTTCCTCCTTTCTTTTCACACCCCCAAGTTAGGCTTTTAACCACAGTTTACTCTTCAAACAAACCAATACTTAGAAAAGGATTTATGGGTGAGAAATTAGGGACAATTTGGCTCAAAAGGTTTCAACAAGGTTCACAACAAATTGTTTAGAGTCAAATAGTGCCAAGATGGTTGCACACCCTCACAATGTAGTCATAAAAAGGTATGAACATTTGGGTTCCCTCTTCAAAATTCATGCTTGCGATCATTTCTTGCACTTACTAAAGCTAGACAATTGGACTAACAAAGCAAATTCTAGGACTTCACAAACATGTTCAAGTATGACCTCACCACACATGGCACTTCAAACGCAATCATTTCGCACAACTCTACAAAATTGAAAATCTTGTGTGCGATGTTCATTGCAAGGCTCACATCCATACGCGGCTAGTCAACACAAGAATCAAAACAATCTTTCAAAAGCAAAGTCACCTAGATTTCTTCTTGCCACAACCACACAAACACATTTCTCATCATGAGTACTGTTCAAGACATCTAATTGGACATAATCAATCCTCGAACATCATTAATGAAAACACAAGAAATCACTCACTTTAACACTCATGGGAAGAATTGTGGAGAGATAAAAATGAACTCAAGTATACCACTAAAGGAAAAAGGGTTTAAGCATGCGAAGTTCTCCTCACCCCAGTAGAAAGACAAAAGCAGTGTCCTCAATGCTAGAAGTAGAAAGAGAGAGATATAGGTTGAGCAGCTCCCTATAAGAAGTGATTTTACATAGGTTGCAATTAGACAATCGGTGCTTCAGTTCACCCATTGGGTTGGCGAATCACTGAACCCGCTCCACTCACAAACTGTGCCTGTAGTATCCAAGAAATTTCCTATTTTGTTCGGTGAACTCGATTGTGCTCGCCAAAACCGGTGAGTCGCCAAATAGGATAGTGCTCGGTCAAGATGACCATGTGTTTACATGGAAATTCAATCCAAGTGGGTGAACTGATTTGGGATCACCTAACGAGTTTGGCTATTCACCAATATTCTCCGAACATCAACTTTGGTTGACAGAACCTCAACTAATTTGAA
Organism: Solanum appendiculatum; assembly: GCA_018342035.1. Lineage (NCBI taxonomy): Eukaryota > Viridiplantae > Streptophyta > Magnoliopsida > Solanales > Solanaceae > Solanum > Solanum appendiculatum. Next base: position 347,525 of record JAGDQO010001404.1, on the reverse strand, counting down.
TTAACCTGAAGGCAAACTCAGAGATGGTTCGCCTAATCAAATCAGCGGATCACCGAAGGGCCTCCAGAACGCCTATTCAACCTCTCCTTCATGCACTAGTGACATACATTACTAAAATAACTAACACTTGGGTTGCCTCCAGAGAAGTTCTTGATTTAACATCGCAGCACGACATGGACATGCTATCAAGCATCATCCAAGTACACCACTTCAATAACTCACACATCACAACCTTCCCTAAAGAAAGCTTTCAACCTTTGTCCATTGACCTTAAAATTGAGGCCTTTAGCATCTTCAATATCAATGGCCCCATTATCATATACTCTAGTCACCATGTATGGGCAAGTCCACTTTGATTTTAACTTTCTCGAGACGAGTTTCAACCAAGAATTGAAGAGTAGAACTTGTTCACCTACCTAAAACTCCAGGTGAAATATTTTTGCATTATGCCATCGCTTGACCTTCTCCTTGTAGAGGGTTGTATTCTCATATGCCTTCAAGAAAAATTCATCTAACTCAAGCAATTGATTAACACGGTTCTTTGAAGCTATCTCCCAATTCAAGTTCATTCTTCTCAAGGCCCACAATGCTTTGTGTTCCAATTTGATGGAAAGGTGACACGCCTTCCCAAATACCAATTGGTAAGGGGACATGCCAATGGAGGACTTGAACGCTGTCCAATAGGCCTAAAGTGCATCATCAAGCTTGCTAGATGAATCGGTGCGATTGGTATCAACCAATTTTGCCAATATATTCTTGATTTCCCGGTTAGATACCTCAACTTGTCAACTCATTTGCGGGTGGTACGGTGTAGCGATCTTGTCCTTCACCCCATACTTGGATAAAAGTGTTTCAAATTGGTGATTGCAGAAATGAGAACCGCCATCACTTATGATGGCTCTTGGGGTACCAAACCTTGTGAAAATGTACCTCTTGAGGAACTTAGTGATGTTGCTGTCCTCATTATTAGGTAAAGCCACCGCTTCTACCTATTTGGATACATAATCAATAGCTACCAAGATGTATTTGTTGCCAAAGTAACTAATGAATGGCCCCATGAAATCAATTTCCCATACATCGAAAAGTTCAACCTCAAAAATTTGAGAAAGAGGGAGTTCATGTCTCCTTGAAATACTCCCTTGCATTTGACATTGCACACGAATTTTGAAAAAAGTGTGTGCATCACGATGTAATGTGGGCCAATAATACCTGTATTGCAACACCTTTGAAGTGTTTGGACACCTCCATGATGCCCACCCACAAGTGATGCATGGAAAGCCTCAAGGATTGTATTTACCTTTGCTTTTGGAATGCAACGCTTAATAATATGATTTGCACACTCCCAAAAAAGATTGGGCTCATCCCAAACATATTTCTTGACATCAAAAAGGAACATCTTCCTTTGATAGCTATTTAAACCTTCAGGCATCAAACAAACACACTATAAAATTTGCATAGTCGACATACTATGGTGTTGTGGTACGAGAAATCTTTATCACTAGTTTATCGAGAAAAGCATCATCAACATCTAGTTCTTCCGCCAAAGCAACACTTGTTTCCAGCCCTGAGAGATGGTTTGCCACTTGGTTTTCACACCCTTTTCTATTCGTCAACTCGAAATCAAATTCTGGAAGAAGGAATACCCATCCAATCAATCTAGGCTTGGCTTTCTTCTTTGCCATTAAATATCGGAGGGTTGCGTGATCGGTGTGAACTATAACCTTGGTACCCAACTAATATTCTCTGAATTTTTCAAACCCGTAAACCTACGGCTAACAACTCTTGCTCGGTCACTATATATTGCTTTTGGGAATAATTCCAAGTATTGCTTACATATTAGATGGGGTTAAAAAACTTTTTCTTACGCTGCCCAAGCACAGCCCCAAGTGTGACTCCACTTGCATCGCACGTCATCTCAAATAGGAGACTTCAATCAGGTGCAACTATAATAGGGGTGAAAACAAGCTTTTCCTTCAAGAGTATAAATGCAGCCTTGCAATGCACATCAAAGTCAAACTAAATCACTTTCTCAAGTAACCAACATAGAGGGACTGCCACTTTAGAAAAGTCTTTGATGAATCTCTGGTAGATCCCGGCATGGCCCAAGAAACTTTTCACTCCTTTGACTGAAATTGGGGGAGGTAGCTTGGCAATCACATCAACCTTGGCTTGGTCTACCTCAATCCCTTTGCCGGAAATTTTATGCCCAAGGACTATATCTTCTTTAACTATAAAGTGATATTTTTCCCAATTTAAGACCAGATTTGATTCAAAACAACGTTGCAACACTTTTCCAAATGATCTAAACACTCTGCAAATGAGTCTCCAACCATCGAGAAATCATCCATAAAAACCTCCATGGATTCCTCCATCATATCGGCAAAACTAGATAACATACACCTTTGGAAAGTGGCAGGTGTGTTGCACAATCCAAAGGGCATTCATTTGACAGCAAGCGTCCCATAGGGACAAGTAAAAGTGGTTTTCTCTTGATCCTCCAGTGCTATGGATATTTGGTTGTAGCCGGAGTAACTGTCTAGGAAGCAATACCTTCCTTTTCCCGCAAGCCGATCAAGCATTTGATCAATGAAAGGCATAGGGAAATGATCCTTCTCAGTCCATGAATTCAACTTCCGGTAATCCATGCACACTCTCAAACCCGGTCACGGGTCTAGTTGCCACAAGCTCATTTTTCTCATTTTGAACTACCGTCATACCTCCCTTCTGAGGAACGCATTGCACCGGGCTCACCCAATGGTTGTCTGTTATAGGAAAAAGTACTCCCACATCTAACAATTTTATAATCTCCTTCTTCACAACTTCTTGCATTTGAGGATTCAATCCTTGTTGATGCTCAAAGTTTGGTTTGCAACCTTCGGTCAAGTGTATCTTATGAGTGCACACCCCCGGGGATATCCCCAATATGTCCGCAATCGACCAACCCAATGCTTTGATATGCCTCTCTAACATTTTGATCAACAAATTTATTTGCCATTCTTCAAGAGTGTATTTTCAGCTCCCAAGAAAATATATTGAAGGTGAGAAGAGAGTACCTTCAATTCTAATTTGGAGGTTCTATAATGGATGGTTTGGCCAGTGGTGCCTCTCGATTAGACAAGTCAATGTCAAATTTTCTTGGATTGGAAGTGTGAGTTCCCACACCCACAAGGGCAGCAACTACCTCATCATAGTCATTGGCCCTATCATCTTCATAATTGAGCAATATTGCCGCCAATGACTCTCTACTATAGGTTGAATGCTTACCACAGCCTCATCAATTTGGTCTAACTAAGAGACTACATGCATATCACTTGGGTATTTCATGGACGTATAAATGTTGAAATTCACCTCTTCTTCATTCACCAGGAATTTCAACTCTCCCCCTTTAACATCAACCAAAGCCTTTTCGGTAGCCAAGAATGGCCTACCGAGTATGATAGGGACTTCAACATCAATATCATAGTCTAGAACCACAAAGTCAACTGGAAATACAAACTTATCTACCTTCACTAAGACATCATATACCACACCAACCCGCTTTTTAATCGAATGATCAGCCATCAATAACCTCATATTTGTTGGTTGTGGTTCTTCAAGCTCAAGTTTATTAAAAACCTCCAATGGCATCAGATTTATGCTTTCACCAAGATCACATAAAGCTTTGGCAAATTTACATGCATCAATGGTAAATGGAATAGTGAAAGCTCCCAGATCATCTTTCTTCACAATTGCATTCTTGGTCAGGATAGCACTACAAGTTTAAGGGATTTCAATAGTTTCACAATCAATCAACATCTTCTTTGTGACCGCTTCTTTCATATATTTTGCATACCCGGGCATTTCAAGCAACGCATCAACCAAAGGGATGTTTACCGACAAATCTTTGCCTACCTCCAAAAACTTTTGAAATTTTGCATTATCATCTTTCTTCATCAATTGTTGAGGAAAGGGAGGAAGTATTTTGATTGGAGGCTGAATAGTTGGAGCTCTCAAGTCACAATCATCATCATCATTTGACTTTGGATCACTTTTAACATCATCCACTTGTGGTTCAGCCCTCATTTTAAGTGGTTCATGATCGAAAACCACCGTCTTGTCACCATGTTTGTCAATCAACGACTTATTTTGCAACACCTTGTCACTTTGAGCGACTATGGTAGACACTTGAGTAGCATTCATTGAGCCATCATTTATATGGTTTGCCAATTCTTCCTTCGGACTCGAGTACACAAGAGCGGCAAGCTGATCCATCTTCTCTTCAAGTACTTTAATGGAAGACAAATAGGATATCATTGTAGTTGACCATGCTGAGACATCACTTCTCATTTCTTGCAACACTATATTGGACCCCTCCACTTTATCAAGAATCTTAGCTAGCAATTCTTCAGTTTGAGCACTTTTCGGGTTGGTTAGGTCATAAAGTGACTAGCACATTCACTTTCTTCCCAACTTTCCCTTCTCTCACACCAATCAATATCTTTCCAAGTACCATCATTACTCAAGTTCCAACCTTGATTTTCAGCAAGCTTTGGATAACTTAATCGAAAATCCCCCATTTGGTCGCTCCTCGATTGAATGTTCTCATTACATGTATTTCGAAACGTAGTACTCTCTTAACTCATATCAATTGCATTCACTAATTTTTTACTACTTCCCATGACATGCTTTGACAAAATATCAAATTGAGCCATCAACTTACCTATACTTTCATTACGTTCTCTATTTTTCTCTTCTTGCTCTTTGAACATTCCTAAATGTGGAAATGATACATTATCTTCAATGGTATGTCAAGCTTGATTAATCTTGGTCATTTCATCAAGTAATCTCGAAGCCACCACAAAAGGTTGTCTCATTATACCCCCTTGAATGAGATGATCCGCCAACCCCTTGTTCACCGCATCAAGCCTCAAATGAGTGAAAAACTACCACTCATCATAGAGGAAGGAGAAAGGATTGTATTTTGTATTTATTTTGCATTGTATTTTGTATCAATTGTATTCGAAATACAATGAATACAACTATACTCATCCTCTCTTTAATTGGATACAAATACATTTGATAGAGAGAATGAATGCATATTGTATCCGTACGAATACAAATACAATTGATACAAAAATACAAAATACTCTTATATTTTTTTAATACAATTGAAGTATAATACAAAACTCTCACCTATATTTGATTGAATACGATTAATATAAATATATTTGAATGGATTTCTTCTTATTTGTAGGAGAGAGAAAAAGAGAGAGAGGGGGGGGGGCAAGAGAGAGGGAGGAGAGGGTAAGGATTTGCTAAAAAAACAATATATTGCTCTTTTTATAATATTTTTAAACTATAGCTATTTTTCATAAATAAGTTGTTAATGTTGACTAGTTCCATAATTTTTCCTATTCTGAACCTAACACATATCAGGCCAACAATACCCAATTCTTACAACTAAAGACCCACAGCAACCTTTTCCATACGTACAAAAATACCAAGTGAAAGCATCTCACCACTCGTTCATCCTCCACCCAAATCAGACGTCTTCTTTCATTCTATAAATTCCCCCTTCCAGTCACTGTTTAAGGGGACACACAAGAAAACACAGAAAATAAAGTGAACACTAGGCTAAGAAAGGGAGTGATTTCTCACCAAAAAAAAAAAAACTCTTGAAGGTTTCCTCTTGTTTAATTCTCATCATTCACCAGAGTTCATGGTGGTGGTGGTGGTGGAAAGCTTTTCAGCTCGTCATTGTCTCAGTTGGCTGCTCTCCAAAAGGTAAATTCTTTCTTTTCTGTTTGCTAGTTTAATTTTAGCCTTGTTTCTTCAAGTTAGTGTGTCCTGTATTTAGAGCCATAATTTAAAGCTAGATATTGTTCTTTAAATTTTTGCGTATTGATTAATTGTTTCATAAGCATTTGGGATCTTTGCAAGGTTTCAGTAATGTTATATTACTTCTCTGTTTGTTATTTTTCCAAATTCACTGCTTACTTCTGGAATAGTATGAATCACTCTTGAAGGTTTCCTCTTGTTTAATTCTCATCAGTCACTGTTTGGTTCCGATTCTCAACTCTGCATATTCATATGATCTCTCTACTGTTGTTTGAATCTGTCAGTTGTGTGTAGTGTCAATCTTGTTAAGTGATTTTTCAGTTTTACAGTGTTGACTTGTTATCATCTAGGCGAGCTTAGTGATTTTTTTTTTGGAAAAATTAGTAAAGTACACACCTTTAAGTATATTATTTTCCATTTGTTCCTATATCTTTTAAAAAAAACTAAAATCTCTTATTTTAATAATGTATCCGGATTGGGTTAATTTTTATTTTAATAATGTATCTGTATTAATGTATCCGCGCTTTCATTAATGTATCCGAATTGAGTTAATTTTTATTTTAATAATGTATCCGTATTAATGTATTAATGTATCCGTGGTTGTATTAATGTGTCCGTGCTTTCAGTAATGTATCTGGAGTGAGTTAATTTTAAGGGATTATTGTAATTAAAAAAAAAGTCAGGATAGATAGTAATTTCATCTTTACACTATGTGATTTATGTAACTTACCCTTTTTTAAAAAAAATAGAAGAACTGATCACTTGAATGCCTTACTTCATGTATCACTTGAAGGCCTTTAGAGTATCATATATTTCATGAGTAATGCATCTATTTACTCTTTAAACATCCATCAGTTGGCTTTCTTTTTTTCTGAAAAGTTTTGTTTCTAAGTTTTAGGGTGTTTGGGTGATAGAACTGTAGTTCACTCTTGAGACGAAGTCGTTAATATCTCGATAATTTTGCTTTGCTTATGGATGTGTTCTCTGAATTTAGACGATGTTTTTCTATATTAAGTCAATGGTTTGTTATTTATCTATTTCCATTTATTTACGTTGCATGTGAACACCGTGGGAGTCCTTTCGGACTCAAGTCTCCATCCTTTGCATTTCGTGGGGCTGAACCTTGACCTTTTCTCGAGTTATTCCCAATTCTGAGTCCAAATGGACGGATATACAAGAAATGGAAGCTGATTTACAAGGCAGGGAGTTGATACAGGATTTGAAGGCTGGAAATGGGCTGATATACAGCCTATATACAAGCCAATATACAGGATATACAGCTTGTATACAGTGGTTGTATATACAGTGATACAAAGAAATTGGGACAGGCCCAAGAGTTTGAAATTTGGGCAAGGGTTCAAGTTTATGCTTTTTTATGGGAAAATTTTTAAAATGTCAATATTTTAACATTTAATAGGTCCCCTTAGCCACATTTTCAATATTTATTAAAAATGTCAATATTTTAGTTTGTTATGTATCTGATTCACTTTTTTTTTATTTGTTTTAATTGAAAGAATACAATTATTTAATAATAGAAAGGAGAAATTTAGGGGAGAGAATATTTTTAAAAAGGAACATATCACTTAAAATTCTCATCAATTACAAATTCAAAATTCTCCATTATTTATAGTCGATATGGCCCACCTAACCAAAAGGGCATAAAAGGTGAGAAAAATATCATCCGTCTGATAAGGTTAACTTGATCATAAATAACAATGAGGATTGTATCTATTATGAAAATATTGAGAATGTTATAAATCCATTGAACTAAGTAGATTGTCCATTGAGTTTATTCGTAAATTAATGAAATTCATGTATGTATATTTCCAAGGTGATATCCATTGTGGATAACTATGTACCTACTTGTTTGGGCATTTATCATGACGACCTTTGGAATGATATCTCAACACTATAATTAGAGATATCATTCATCATTGTAAGACACACTTGAATTAGAAGAAAAGTTCTCTCTTCCATCTATATTTCTTGTCTTCTCCTCTTTATATTTATATTGTTCTAAGCTTGATTTTACAACACGTTCGCACGAAGTTCTAATCACTTTATCATTTCAAGATTATGTTTTATTTGCTCTCCGAAATAAGTCATTTTGAGCAATTTGTTGGTTAACATTTAATATAACTTTGGCTATTTCATAAGCTAATTGATGTTTTTTTGGATGTGTGTGGAACACTAAGGGTACTTCACATGGAAATTAGAACGGCAGTAAGCAATTTTTTTTAGTGTGATACATATTTTTTTTAGTATGCAACTATACAATGAAAACACTTGTGAGCAGGAACAAGCTCAGGACTGAGTTCTATTGGTTTTGACTTATATGAAATTGATTGAAGGGTAAGACGATGGATTCAAGTCCCATCGCACCAAAAGGGTAAGACATCAGGTTAAAGTCCGGATGCACATAATGAAAAATATTTGAGGATAAGACAGTAGATTCAAGTTCTATCGCACCAAGAGGGTAAGACATCAAATTCAGTTTTGATGTACCATAATGATAAGATATTGAGTTCGAGTCCCATGAAATTATCTCCTAACGTGCCTTATATGGGTAAGATATTGAGTTTGAGTCTCAATGCACCATAGTGATGATATAATGATGACTAAGGCTTTGATGAAAAGTCATGAAATTCGTCCTATTGAGTTTGCTCCATTCCCTGAAGCGAATGTGGTAGCAGTATATGATAACTTTTAAATCTACCCAATTGATTTGCTCCATTCTACGTATGAATGTGATAGCAGTGAATAACAAGTCTAAAAGACGACAAATGATTGAATGTATGAATAAGGGAATGGAAGGACGAAATAATAATAGCCATTATTGTGGTTAAATGAAGAACATTATGGGATCTCAAAATGATCCTTCAAAGGGTGAAGAAGTTATTGCCATCTCAAAATGGTCTTTCAAAGGTTGAAAGTAGTTATTGCGATTTGGTATGAAAGGTCATTTGACACTCAATTTTTGTGGACCTAATCAAGTAAATTTTATAAATCCTCCATCAAAATAAAATTAAAAAAATGGTGGTACACTTGACCTTTCAAAGTGATGTTGAGGTGTGTCATGCAAAAATGATAAATTTTAAGGGCATGACAATGAGCTTATAATGCAAATTTATGAAGCACATACAAATGATTGGTCCATTCTTTCAAGAGAATGTGACTGGTGATAAGAATTATGAATGCTCGACTATTCTTAAAGTGAATAAGCCAAGATATGATAAAAATATTATGAGTTTGATATATGTCACAACTCACCTATACGGGAGGTTTGAGAGAAATAAATAAATTTTATTTGGCATGAATGGTCAATGGTCGTGTACGTTTTATACGTCATAAATATTATGGTATGTTTATTGTGAACTACCGAAAGGACAAAAAGAAAGAAGTAATTCTTGCCTATAAATATTGTGGCCATGATAAAAATAATATTATTGTGTGGCAACACAAATTTGTCATTGGTTGTGTACCTATGGTACGATAAAAGTAAAGCAAGAAACATGTCTTGCCTGTAATAATTTTGATCATGATAATAATAATATAATTTTCTCCTTGAAGAAGATGTTCACCATACGGATGGTGTTATGAAATATGTGATAGTACACAAAATAATTATAAGCTCTAAAGAGTTATTGTGGTACTATTGAAGGAATAATATTGGGATTGTAGTATGTCTCAAAAGAAGCTTTCTAAGTTTTGAAGGAATTGAAAAGAAAAATGATTATATTGAGATAATAAATGAGAAGATTTAATATCTTCATATTACTACAATTGAAGCGGGATATAAATATTTATGCAAAAGGTTACCCGCCTTGTTTGTTATATACAAATATGAACTTGATGATGGAATCATATGCAAAAGTAAACTAGAAGTTTACTGGAATAAAGATCAATTGGCATGATCGGTTGGCCATTACGATCATTTTATGATGCAAAAATATAATAATTGAGAATTCACATGGTTATATATTGAAGAAATAAAATACTCTTCAAGAATTCTCTTGTGTTGCTTGTTCTCCTGATAACAATATCATTGTACCAGCTAAGGTTGGGATTGTATTCCCAGAAATTATTTGGAACATATAAAAAGGTGAAGATGGGCCCGTTCACCTGCCATGTGGACCGTTTACTATTATATTTAATAGATGCATTTATAGTATGGTCACATGTGCATTTGTTATCAACTTGCAATTTGATTTTTGTAAGGTTATTTGCTCGAATTGTTAAATTACGAGCATAGTTCCAAATTATAAATCTATGTTGATAATGCTGGTTGGTTTAGTAGAAATTGTATGCCTCCAATTATAACTAAACCAATGGTTATGAGAACAAATCTCCCAAAAAAATTTGGTAGGAGATGAATTTATTTAACATGTAGCAACACTTGAATGAATCAAGCCAATAAAGGTCCCCTATCAAATTGGTTCAGGGTCAGGAACCAAATAATTTTCATCTAAAACTTTGAAAGTGCGGTTATGATTTAATTGTTCCACCATACACATAAAGATGAATCCCCAAATGGGGTTGAGATGAATGTTAGAGTTTCTAACATTAGGGGGAAAGATGATTGACAGTTGAAAATTATGTGAGAGATGAATTATGAATTATCTAGATCCTCGTTAGAAAAAAAAATTAACTTGAAGTTCAAGGGATAATTCATTTGCACAATGTTGCAAATCAATTGCCAGATGAGTTTACTGACCTTATGTTGTAATTCAACTGTAAATGCTCCAATGAGAAGTCCTTGAAGGACAGAGTCTATGATATGCTTGAAGCGTGATAGACCGATCGATTCCAAATATAAAACTGCTTGAGGAAGGAGAGGAGCAAATGATCAAGATGGCCATGATAATGAGGCAAGTGCTTTAAAGTAGCACAACGACATAACACTTCATAAAACCTTAACAAAGGTTCAGGTACCTGAAATGATGAAAAATGAAGAAATCTTGATAGGTTATGTCATATTGGAATCGATATCAAATAACCGTCGACGAAATCTTTGATATGAAGTAGAGCTCAATGATATAGATCATGACGAGGATCTTGAATTCAAATCTGTCATATAGTGTGGACAGATAAATGATTGGCCAAATAAAATGCATAATTCAAGTATATTTTGTTTCACTTAGAAAAGTGACATTTTGGAATGATAGTCCATAAAATATAATGTCAGTGGGGTACAAATAAATTATTGTGCGATAGTATAACCGTAAATATCAAGTACGGCTTGCCTTGGGGCATAAAGGTTTTTCGCAAAAGTCCTGACATTATTGGAGATGTTTTCTCTTATGGTGGATGCAATGAGATTTGTTTTGATCTGGCAATATATGAAAATTTGAATGCATATAATGAATGATTGTCATGTCTAGCTAGACAATGAAGGTTATATGAAAATCCTTGAAGCAATCAAGGTGCCTGAAACATATAAAAGTTTGAAAGAAACTTTTTCTATAAAGCTTTAAGAATCCTCATATGGATTAAGATAATCAAGGAAGAAAGGGTACAAAAAATGACCCTATTTTGTCCTTGCATTTTTACAAAAAAGGTCAAGACCTAAATTTGTTATAATAGTTGTGTATGTTGATGACTTGAACATTAGCACTCTTAAAGAGCTTTCAGAAGTTGTTGAGTGTTTGAAAAGGAAATCTGAAATGAAAAGATCCTAGTAAGACAAAATTTTATCTTGACATATAGATTGAGAATTTCACAAATGAAATATTGTCCATCAATCAACATACACAGAAAATTTTTGATGCGATTTTATATGGATAAATCACATTCATTGAGTACCCCAATGATTATGAGATTGCTTGACATAAATAAAGATCCATTTCGATCTCAAAAGAAGGATAAAAAGCTTCTTAGTGATGAAATGCCATATATCAATCAATTGAGACACTAATGAATCTTGCTATATATGATCAAAGATTTTGCAGCGAGTTTATTGATAAGATTCCGCTCCTCCCCAACGAGAAGACGTTGAAATGACATTAAGGACATATATGAAGTTATCCTACAAGACAATCAACTGCAAATGAAGTGTCCACAAGATGAACAAGTTGAATGAGCAAGTTGAATGAGCAATTCACTTGCAATAACAAGGTCACGAATAGAGTGATTTTCAAGAATGTATTTGGCTAAGCTCAAAGCCTTATCATATCCATGAAACCAGAAAATGATATGTCAGGATGAGTTCAACGATGCAACATCTTCGTGAATGTGATTTCATCACAAAGACACTGTCAATATCAATATTTGAGAAGCAGATTTATAAGATTGGATGATATCATAACAAGAAATTAAGTGATGTTTTAATCGGGGGAGTATATACGCGTTGCACTCTTTTTTCCTTGACCGAAGTTTTGTCCCACTGGGTTTTCTGGTAAGGTTTTTAATGAGGCAACAAATAATGCGTATTAAAAGACATGTGTACTCTTTTTCCTTCACTAGAATTTTTTCCCATAGGATTTTTCCTAGTAAGGTTTTAACGAGGCACATTATATATGGACATCTAAGGGGGAGTGTTATAAATCCATTGAACTAAGTGGATTGTCCATTGAGTTTATTCATGAATTAATGAAATTCTTGTATGTATATTTCCAAGGTGATATGATCCATTGTGGATAGCTATGTACCTACTTGTTTGGGCATTTATCATGACGACCTTTGGGGTGATATCTCAACACTATAAATAGAGATATCATTCATTATTGTAAGACACACTTGAATAAGAAGAAAAGTTATCTCTTCCATCTATATTTCTTGTCTTCTCCTCTTTATGTTTATATTGTTCTAAGCTTGATTTTACAACAGGGAAGCATTAGAACTATATTTTTTCCTTGATAATTGGGAAGCATTAGATCTATATATTGGGAATCATAAATCAACCAATGAGGATCGTATCTATTTTCCTTGATAATTGTAAATTGTATCTATTATGAAAACATTGGGAAGCATTAGTTTTTCTAGATAGTTTTAATGTTAATTTGTTTGAATACAAAATAAGAATGAATGTGGAATGTTTGTAGAACTATATTTTTGTATCCGAGTAGTGCAATTGAAGAATTGTTTTTTTGTTCGGCGTTTTGTTTTTATTTTTTTCATAAATATTTTATCCATTATCGGAAAAGATATGACAATTGTATTGTAATTTGTAAGTGGTTGTTTGGAATATAAAAAATAGATTTGATAAGGATACAAATATACTGATAGTCATGTAATACAATTTTGATCAGATGGGTACAAGTATGAGAGTAAATACATACATTTAACAAACTTGAATACAATATTGTAAAACGAATGTGAATGTGTATTTTTTAAAGGATAGCAGCATGCAGTTTGTACCCTCTGATGTATTCACCTGTAACATGCTCTTCATCAACGCAATAGATATCGCTTTCTAAATCTACATACTTTTTCCAAAGCGATGAAATTTTTTATCTAAATACACAATCCACGGTTGTGTATTTATAGCTGCTTCCAACTTCATACTTTGCTTTCTTTTGGAGATAATAGAAAATCACATCGATGTGCTAAAAAAATATATAAAAAAAAGATAAATAATAATTAACTGATAAGCATCATTAATAATGAAAAAAAAGATATATTTCATACTTACCGAGTCATTCGACAATTGTCCTTTGGAAGAAAGCTTGTAGGATCAGCTTTTATCCTTTATTAGGTCAACACAAAAATTCATTGGCACATAAATGTCTGCTCGCTTCTTCTTGTAACAGTCTTGATCATGTTGCCTATAATAAAATACGAAATGAAACAAATAAACAATTTGGAATGAATGCAAGCTAAAAAGATAAATACAAAAAACACCTTTGCAAGATACCATTTGTAATGAAAGTGAAATACAAAATAAAGACATGTGAATATATAAACACAATTTGAAATAAATACGATATTAAAAATAAATACAAGTTACACCTAAAAATACAAATTCATCAAGATATAAACTGGATTTGATAAGGAATACAAAATGTAATAGACCACTCAAGATTCAGAATACAAAATGCATTAGACCATTTAAATTCTGCACTGAATACATATTGCAACAAACCACTCAGATTCAGAATACAAAAAATGCAACAACTACTCAGATTCTGTAAGGAATACAAAATGTAACAGACCGCTCATGATTCAGTATACAAAATGCATTAGACCACTTAAATTATGTACTGAATATAAAATGTAACAAATCACTCAGTTTCAGAATACAAAAAATTCAACAACCACTCAGATTATGTAATGAATACCAAATGCACCAGACCACTCATATTCAAAATACAAAATACAATAGACCACTCAAATTCTGTAATGAATAGAAAATGCATCAAATCACTCAGATTCAGAATACAAAAATGCAATAACTCAGATTATGTAATGAATACCAAATGCAACATATGACTCAAATTCATAATAGAAAATACAATTTCCAAGCTAAAAAATAAATGCCCCGCAAATAAACAAAATCGTAACCAAACAAACTCAGAATGACTAAAAATAGATACAATTTGTTCCTCTAATCCTTATGTGATCTCATGCTTTGCAAGAATCGGACCCATGTACGGTAGGCACCCCCCAAAGTTATATCATGATTGTCAGAAATAAGATCAAATATGAAAGGGTGTTTCAGTTCAAAAATATGAGGTTGCATTGATGAACTACCTGAAAGGATTACGAATCTGATATGCCATTAGAGAGGATCTTTGAGGTTTTCCTTATCTAAAATCCTAATTGAAATTAGAGAATTTACTAAGCAACTAAACAAACAAAATTTTTGAAAGATTTAAACAAAAACAAAGTCGGTAAGCAAACTTAAAAATTGGATAAAGATGCATACCTTAATCAATGAGATTCTTGTAAATATCTTTAGGGATATCTTTTCCAATTTGTGAAAAAAAAAACGGAAGCTACGGAATAAGAGAGAAGTGGGAGTTGAAAAAATGAAGAACAATTGGAAGATGAAATTAGATGAGAGAGATTTTTTTTTTTTTTGAAAAAATATGAGAGAGAACGTGTTGGAAAACATATGATTAATGTGAGATAAATTAGGAACTAAACTAGGATACACTTTATTTTCTAAAATATTGACATATTGACATTTTTAAGAATTATTTTAAAGTGTAGATGTTTTTAATAATTATGTTAGAGATTTTGACTAGTTAGCTAGTTTTTTCATTTTTTATCCCTTTATTATTGGGAAAACTAGGGCGTCCATTCATCCAATTCGGTCCATTTTGAGCAAATTTGGATCAATTTATGAATTTTTTGGTACATAAATAAATGTACAATTATCTAATCGTAATTAGTTTTATACAATTCAATTCAATTCTTAATCAAATTATTTTAAAGTGTAGATGTTTTTAATAATTATGTTAGAGATTTTGACTAGTTAGCTAGTTTTTTCATTTTTTATCCCTTTATTATTGGGAAAACTAGGGCGTCCATTCATCCAATTCGGTCCATTTTGAGCAAATTTGGATCAATTTATGAATTTTTTGGTACATGAATAAATGTACAATTATCTAATCGTAATTAGTTTTATACAATTCAATTCAATTCTTAATCAAATTCAACTGCAAAATGAGAAAAATATAAGGGAAAATTAGCAAACTAGTCATAATTCCTAACATAATTAGCTAAAACATCTACACTTTAAATTAATTATCAATAATGTCATTATGTCATTATTTTAGCAAAAATAATGTATCCTAATACAATTAATTTACTATCCTTTTATTTCTCAAACCAGGCCCACATTTTCCTATTTTTACTCCAATACATGGTTAAAAGTAAAATAAAATAAAATCTCACATTACAATTTTTTCTCTCTAGGTTTTACCCCAAATCTCTATACACTCTCCCTCTTACAATTATTTATGTATTCATTATATAGGTATTCATTCTAATTGCATCTTTAGAACAGATTTTGTATCTTTTTTTGTCGTATTCCAAATAACCAAACAATACTTTATTTATGTATTCATTACACATGTATTCATCCTAATTGCATCTTTAAAACAAATTTTGTATCTTTTTTTTCGTATTCAAAACAACCAGCTACAAAATAATTGAATTACCATTCGGTCATACCAATTTCTTTAATTGATACAAAATCAAAACAGAATGTGTATTTATATTTTAAATCGTATTCACTCTTAATTCTAAATAACCAAACTATACTTTATTTATGTATTCATAATAATTGCATCTTCCAAACAGATTTTGTATCTTTTTTGTCGAAATCGAAGCAACCAACTACAAAATAATTGAATTACTATTCATTCATACCAATTCCTTTAATGAATACAAAATCAAAACAGAATGTGTATTTATATTTAAATCATATTCACTCTTAATTTCAAATAACCAAAGTACACTTTATTTATGTATTCATTATATAGGTATTCATACTAATAGCATCTTTAAAACAGATTTTGTATCTTTTTTGTCGAATTCGAAACAACCAGCTACAAAATAATTGAATTACTATTCATTCATACCAATCGATACAAAATCATATATAAATACAAAAACTAAAGAAGAAACTGTCAATCACAAATACATTTCGTCCACAACATAGTAGTTCGTAATCATACTTACTTTGTATTAAAAACAAATTAAGATGCAAAAACGTCAAATATGTAGACACATCTGACTACAATCATTCAAAAAAACAATAATCGAATACCGGACCGTTTTTGTGTCTTCTCCGATAATCTTGAACTTTATAACAAATTGATGGAATTCAATTAGAAAAACCACAGATTTATTCAGAATCTGATTATACAACGAAAATTGACTTAAATAAACGAAAACTCAACTACAATTTCAAATTGGTTATTCGAAAATTGAAGTAGGAATTATGTAGAAAAATGGTGAAAGGATTTGTAAGAATAAGAGAGAGACGACACTTTATATTTTCACAACTGTAACTGATTAGAGATTTAAGCATTTTTTCCTTTTTTGAAATATTTTCTCCCATAATTTTCTCTATTCTGGTTTTAAATATTTGTATTCTTTCAAATTAAAAAAATTAAATAAATACAAAAACCAACCTTATAGCATCTAAAATAATGACATTTTAGATAAATATTGGAAGTGTTGCCATGGGGTCCTTTTAGATGCTAAAATAATGCTATTTTGAAAATTTTCTCAAAATATAACCATTAAAACTAATTTGTTTGAATAGGCAATCACTTTCTTTCTTTTAAAGGGAAGCCTTTAAGGCCTTTATTAAAGGAAAAATTACATGAGTGGATATCTTTTAATAAATAATTACTGATTTTAGCAATACTTTTTATATATTACCATTTATAGCAATATATAGCAATACTATGATAAATCTGCAATATGTATTAAAAGTGAATTATGTATGCAATATATATGTATTATAGTTGTTTTAAAATATATTATGCTTGTTTGGTAAGAAATTGACACATTGTATTATAAGTGTATTAAAATGTGTGATAAATGTATTATCCATCAATAAAACTTGTATTATATATGTTTTATAAATTGTTCTCTGTAATATGTATTAAAATTGTATTATAAATGTATTAAAAGTGATCAAGTGAAAAGAAAATGTTATTGCTATAAATGGTAAATATTTTCTTATTATAGTATATTTATGTAAGTTTCCCTTTATTAAAATAGAAACAAAATTCGAATGGGCCTGATCCAACCCAAGCCCAATTAACAAAGAAAAATTAAATCAGCAAAATTATTCTTTTTCCGATCAAAAGGTTAGTTATATTATAATAATATTAAGGCGTAGTGTTTGTTTCTTCGCCTGTTACAAGGGAATTGTCGTTAATAATAGTTTGGGTCACATCACGACTCTGGGCAATACTAGTTGGGCTATTCATAACCCTAACATAATTAACCCCTAACATATCTGCAGCAGCTTCCTTCTGTACCCAAAAAGGGGGTTTCAAAATGGTGGGCTTGTCAAAAACTTCATTCTCCACTCCTTTCTTCGCTAACTTGTCCACCACTCTATTTTGTTCACGGAATACTGCTTCGTCTCTATGACTTCCAACCTTCCCATCAAGTACCTGCATTCAGCAATTAGATCGTCATAGAGCATATTATTATTGATAAGCATGTTAATAATTTCAGAGGAGTCAATATTGATTTCAATTGGGCTCAGGTTGAACTCTACAGCTAGCATTAGGCCTCTTCGCAGGGCTTGGAGTTCGGCTCTAGTTGGGCTAGTTAGTGGGGTATGTTCCGTGAAGCCCACCATCCACCTTCTTTGGTCGTTCCTTATTAGCCCTCCCAGTCCCTGGCCCAGGTGTTTTTTTTACTGAGCCGTAGACATTAAGCTTGAAAGTGTTGTGGTTCGGGGGCTCCCATTTGACATTGATTGTTGTTTTGCTAGCATTGCCTCTTTCTCCTTTGGAGACTATTAGCTGGTATTCAGTGGCTTGTGAGATGGTAAGGCTGGCACTGGTGACCTCTTTCTTGTTATTGAAGGTATTGTTGTTCCTTGTGAGCCAAATGCTCCAAAGGTAGGAGGGAAATAGAGTTCCCCAGTTAAGCCACTCATTGTAGATTTTGTTTTTCAAGTTGTCCCATTGGTCGATCCAATCCGTTTCCATGGTGGAGATGGTGTGGGGGATACCAGGATTGTGACTTGTGGAAAGAATGGAGTTCCAGAAGTTTAGGGCGTTAGGGCATTGGAAAAAAATGTGAGTGATGTCTTCCTTGGGATTGTCGCAGTAATGGCATTTGGGATCAACAATGATGCCTCTGTGGTTAAGGGCATGGTTTGTTGGGAGTCTCTTGTGGTAGAGGAGCCACAGGAAAGTTCTAATCTTGTTAGGTGCATTGGCAGACCAGATCCATTTGAATGTTTTATCGGGTTTTGGTTTTCTCTTGTCGCTGGTTTCTTTTATGTGCATGTATGCACTGCTTGTTGAGAAAAGCCCATTTCCTGTGAGTCCCCAGATTAGGGTGTCCTCTTTTGTGTCGTCCCTTGTCAGTTTATAGCTCCTGATGATGGCCTTGATATCATCCGGTAGGGTGAAGGATAGGGTTTTGAAGTTTCTCCATTTTGGTAGACTTCTTTTACTTTGAGGTGTTCTTCTCTTTCAAGAAAGGGCCCATGGATGCTCTGACTAATTGCTTTGCAGTGTGGTATCCATTTGTCAGTAATGAAGTTTACCTTGTCCCCTTTGTGGACTCTCCATTCAGTGGCCTTGACAGCATCTAACCAACCATTCTTGATGTTTTTCCAGGTTCTAGATATTGTCCTCTGGTGCCCCTGCTCTCTGTTTGGTTTCTGGTACTTTTCTGTAAGAACTTTTCTCCAAAGTTTGTTGGGATTCTTCAAGGCTCTCCATTCCAGGCTTGAAAGAGCAGCCCTATTTCTGAGTTCACTTTTTTGGAGGCCCAGTCCACCCGTTGCTTTAGTACATGTGATGCTATCCCTGTGTAGCAGGTGGATTTTCCTTTTCTCAGTAGTAGTTCCTCACACGAAATCTCGCAGCACTTTGTTGATTGTGTCAGTTATTTTGATGGGTAGCTTGATGTATTGCATCACATGGGAAGGGATGCTGCTCAAGGTAGCTTTCGCAAGAACAGTTCTCCCAGTGAGGTTTAAGAACTTAGTTACAAGTCAAAGACACCACAGTGTCTGGACCACAAAAGGGAAAGTATCTTCTTCTTCATTGATACAAATCCATGCTCAAATCGATCCTTCTGTTATTCTTCTCATCTCAAATTGATCCTTCTAATGATGAAACTGAGCTAAAGAAGGTCAAAAACTTCATTCACTATATTGAAACTCTAATCTCGATCTTGAATTTTATTGAGTTTGAGGTGTTTTCATATAAGATATTCTTAAATCTCACAAATGCCATGAAAATCAGCTCCAATAAGACTTCTTCGACTCAACAATGGCAGGACTAGTGAGCTTAATGGTCGAGTATGAAGAATTTGTTCCCTTTTACTCACTGTTTGAGGAGATATCACCCATTTTTTCTCTCTAAGGTATGTAGCTCATGTAGCAACGATAAGTTTACTATTTCCTTATTTTTGTTGATTTTTTGAGGTTCACTAAGAAAGGTACTTCATGATCCCTTTTCTGATTTTTGAAGCTTGTATACCTAATTTCTTGTCCTGAACCGATTGTCTTTGTGATTTGCAGTATGATATTTTCCAATCCTCCCCGTTTTTCAATAGGTTGAGCTTAATTAAAAGTTGACACCACTGCTTAAAATTCGGTGAGAATAGGTACTTTATCTTACTGATGTTGTCTCCTTGTATGTTCCCTGTTGTATCTATTTTGGTATTGTACTGATTGTTGTATTGTTGTGTTGTACTTTTTGAATCCGTGCCCGCTTGTATGTTATGTTTCATGATTGTGATCATTGCTAATGAAATTCACATTTTGATATCTTCTTATTCTGATAACAGGAATCCTAGCTATATCCATGTTAATAATGCCTCTTACTTCAACTGGAATCCCCTGAAAATTTGAGAATGTTAATCTATGTGTACCTACAAAACAGAAAATATGATTAGTGGAAAAATCGGCTAGCTTATTGCCCTTCTCTGAACATGTGTTCCACCACCACTTCTTTATCAAACATTAGCATCTTTATTCTCTTGATTTTCATGGCAATGCACCAAGGAATTTTCCAAATCCCATCAAGAATCTTCTTTAGGCTTAGTGAATCAGTCTCAAGAGTAACAGAAAAAAGGTTATGTCCACACAGTATTCCAGACCTAGCCTTAGTGCCACTACTTCTGCTACTAGATTAGATCCATCAAACAATCTTCTACTTCAGCATATATCAAATCACCTTCTCCATTTCTGATACAGAAACCCCAGAGCTAGGGCTTGGGTTTCCTTTAAATGCTTCATCCGAGTTGCATTTAAAGGATCCCAAATTAAGAGGATTTCACATCACAATTCTAAATCCTAGAGACTGGGTATGCTCCTCAAGAAAATTTTACCAACTCAAGCCAGGTTATTGGTAATTTTTTTAGCCAAGGATAATTATGCCTAGCCAACAGAAAAAGGTTTCTATTTATCTCATCTCCATTCCCACACAAGTCATTTTCCTTCATGATTAATGATGTTCCTTCTCTTCCAAACTTGCCAAATAATGAACATTAGGACATCATTACATAATAGCTTAAGTTTTGAAACTCTGTCAACTTTCCACCACTTAAACACAGTATCTCTTAATTGTAAAAAAGGACCAACAACTCCAGTTGTTGCTGCAAACCTGCACCAGAAGTCTATTAGCCAGAGGGCACTTAATGAATAAGGGGCTGTTTCATAGAGTGTATAAAAATAATGCTAAATAGAGTGCATTAGTAGTGTTTGCATTAGTAATGCTTGTATTAGTTATGTTTGCATTGGTTATACAAAGAATATTTTTTATGCATTGTTTGGTTTAGTGTATTAAAAAAAATATGTATCTTATAAAAATATCTATTTACAAAAGTACCACCATAATTATGGTTGAAAAGATGTAAAAGTATTTTTGAGGGGTAATTGGGTCTTTAACCATGCTAATGCATGTATTAAATTCCTTTGCATTACTAATACCTAGAAATCCATGATATTAATAATATACTCCTCAATACACAATAGAGTGTATAACTAATGCTTGTATTAGTTATGCATAGCATGAAAAAATGTACCAAACAAGGTACTACTAATACACAAAGCTAATGCAGGCATTATTTTTGTTAATACACTCTACCAAACAACCCCTAAGTGTTCTACAGTTTCCTGCACATTTTCACCACAACATTTACACAACACCTTATCACAGATCCTATTTCTTACTAACATTTCCCCAAATAGGAATTCTTTTTTCCGTAGTCTCTAGAGAAAAAAAGACACTTTGAAAGGTATTCTTTTTACCCATAGTTGTTTGAAATTTCCTTGTACATCTCCTGGTTGTCTCAGTATTTTACAACCTGATTTGATATTCAACTTACCAGAAGAATTGAACATCCACCAAGGTTTGTCCCATACCTCAGACCCTTCCTCTATCATTAAATTATGCTGAACATAATTATAAATCTCCTTCGGAAAAAGTGTTGTTAGTAATTCTGTGTTTCATCTCCCATTATAAAATAATTGTCACACTTCTTCTATTGGATGTCTATTATCATTGGCTACTGGCAAGTAGTACTGTAAAGTCCCAAGCTGTGTCCAGTTATCATTTCAGATATTAGCATGCTCACACTTAGGTTCCCACCATATCTCTTGATTAACATAATTTCTAGCTTCAATCATGTACTGCCAAGTTTGAGAACCTCCTCTCCATTCTACCACCCGTGGGGCATACTTCTTGCAGTATTTGTTCCACATAAAGATAGTCCACATTGATTTATGTGTTCTGAAAATCTATCACAATTTAGAAAATAAAGCTTTAGAAATATTAAATATTGATCTAAAGCCTAAACCTCCTTCTTCCTTAGGTCTGCATATGTCTGTCCAAGCAACACAATGCTTGTTTCTGCCTACTTCTTTGAAGTTCCATGAAAATCTTGTAAAAATTCTATGTAAGTCATGAATGACACATTTAAGAAGTATTGTGGTAGATAATAAGTATACAGGCATGTTATTCAAAATATTATTTATCAATACAGATTTACCTCCAAAGGACAAAATCTTTCCTTTCCAAGTCTGTGATTTGTTACCCACCTTCTTGATGAGTTCTGCAAAATGACTTTTTCTTTTCCTTGCATGGCCAATTGGACGGACATCCTAAATACATCATAGGAAAATTACCCCTGGAAAATTCAATACAATCTTTCACTTCCTGTATCATAACATTAGCAACATTGTCATGGACATAAAAAGAACTCTTCTCCCTGTTAATTTTTTGCCCTGATTGTTGCTCATAGTCCTTTAAATTCTTCATCACCAATTGCAAAGATCTCTTATCTGCTGACACAAACAAAATATTATCATCTGCATAAGCCAAATGATTAATTTGGACACTCCATTTTGACATTTCCAAACATTTGAAAATCTCATTATCAAATAAAGAGTTCTAAGGCTCTAGCCAATACTTCTGCCGACAAAATAAACAAAGCAGGGGACAAAGGATCTCCTTGCTTTACCCCCTTCGTAGAATGAAAGAAATCATATAATTGCCCATTTATCAGGATTTAATACTAGTTATTAGCTACTAGTCTCCCAATCATATCCACAGCTTGATTATTAAAATTCATTTTTTTCCAACACTTTAATGAAGAAACTCCAATCCACTCTATCATAGGCTTTAGTCATGTCAAGTTTGATTACTACATTAGCTGGCTTACCTCTCTTTCTAATATCAATGATGATTTCTTGGGCCAAGAATACATTTTCAGTGGCATTTCTTCCCTTCACACAATCAGATTGAGTTTTAGAAATAAGCATGGGGAGATGCTTTCTTTCAATTCCAACATAAGGTATTTAAATCATAATAACTAACAAATTGTATCTTATAGCAAATTCTTTGAATTAAAAAAAATAATAGTCAAAAGCAATTTTTATAAGGAATCTCATCAATTTAAAGTAAAGACAATATTTTCATTACAAAAATTCACAAATTATCTATATAAATATTAATGAAACAAATTAATTTACGAACAAATACTCTTAATTATAAAGTGTAAAAAGAAGTTAATAAACTAGCATAAAACAATCTATTGCTTTCTTGTAAAAGATTAAGAAATGAAGTATAAAAAATTCAATAGATAAAATGTACTTTAAAGAAATAAAAGGGGAAAAAATTAAAATCATATTCAATTAAATATTTGGAGATTTTGAAAAACAAAAAAGAAGAAGTAATTTAAACAAATAATAGATGGATGGCATAGGAGGAAGAGTAAAAATACAAAAATAAAACTGTAAAAGAAATAAATAAAGAGATAAGGGTCAAAACACATCTAAATTATCCTTTTTTTTTTAGTTTCATACCCAAACTATTGAGAGTGTGAGTTTGATACCTAAACTATAACTTATTAGTTTGAGAAATACATTACACTCTCATCATGGTGTGTGTAATACACTCTCTCTTTTATATAAAAATATTGCCACATCACACTCTCATGGACAAAATATTCCACCTTGAAAAAAATTAAATAAATTGTTAGTATTAGTTAAAGTTAAAGATTAAAGTATTACTATTCCCCTCCTCCCCCCCCCCCCCCCAAAAAAAAATAATTATAAAATAAAATGTAAAGTATTTTTCTTACCCCACTCCACTACTTCCTCTCACCGTTCTCCCTCCACCCCAATTTTTTAGTTTTTTTAAAATTATTTTATAATTATTTTAAAAAAAATTCTTACTTCATCTCCCCCACCCCCAATCCCTTCAAATAATAATTTAGATATTATTTTATTTTTTTAAAAAAAATTCTACCTTACTCCACATTACCCTCCGCTTCCAATTTTTTTTCTTCTCATTTTGTATTAGATATGTATATTTATTAGGAAAGTCATTTTTTACTTGCAGCAAGACTTTTCTTTATTTTTTTTTTATTTCTATATATTTGGTACGTAAGTAGAAAAAATATTTTCCTAAAAATATATATACACATCTAACACAAAAATGAGAAAAATATAAAAAAATAAAAATAAATTAAGAGCGGAGGGCTAGATGGGTGGGATAGAATTTTATTTTATTATTTTTTTAAAAAACTAATATAAAAAAATTGGAAGGAGTGGGGAAGGGGGTTAGGTCTGAAATTTTTAAAAATATTTTATGAAACAATTTTAGAAAATAAAAGGATGGGGGCATTGTCAAGGGGGTGGGGTGGGGGGTAGGAGACAGTGGAGTCGGGTGAGAAAAATATTTTAAATTTTATTTTTTTAACAAAATAATTATTTTTCTAAAAAAATAAATTTGGGATAGTAATACTTTAGTCTTTAGTTTTTAACTAATATTAATAGTTTATTTATTTTTTGTGGTAGAATATTTTATCCATGTGGAATGTCATGCGGCAAGGTTTTTGCAAATAAAAAAAGAGAGTGTATTATACACACCATGATGAGAGTGTAATGTGTTTCTCAACTAATAAGTGATAGTTTAAGTATGAAACTCATACTCCCAATAGTTTAGGTATGAAACTCAAAAAAAGGAAATAGTTTAGGTGTGTTTTTGACACCTATCTCATAAATAAATAAAGAAGAAGAAAAGTAAAGGAAAGACAAAAAGGGGAGGAGGGGGGGGGGGGGAGAAGAAAACAATCGCCAAACGGGTTGTCCTTCGAGGAATTTGAATCGCGATAATGGGTGTAGCATTTCATCAGATGACTAACTGTTTAGTAGTCATTATGGTGCTATGGGTGCCAACCTTGAATTATATATTAAACTCACTAAAACTCCTATACATATATATAAAAAATTTAGTCGAGCACAAGGTGCCATGGCACCCTCACCGTAACACATAAATCTGCCTTTGAGTATGTGACTCAAGGTTTTCAAACAACGAAAATAGTAAGTAATGAAGTTCCAAACCTTCAATCACCAAACGAATTGTCCTTCAAGGAATTTGAATCGCGATAATGGGTGTGGCATTTCATCAGATGACTAACTGTTTAGTAGTCATTATGGTGCTATGGGTGCCAACCTTGAATTATATATTAAACTCACTAAAACTCCTACACATATATATAAAAAAATAAGTCGAGCACCAGGTGCCATGGCACCCTCACCGTAACACATAAATCTGCCTTCGAGTATGTGGTTCTTAAGGTTTTCAAACAACGAAAATAGTAAGTAATGAAGAAGTTCCAAACCTTCAATCACCAAACGAATTGTCCTTAAAGGAATTTGAATCGCGATAACGGGTGTGGCATTTCATCAGATGACTAACTATTTAGTAGTCATTATGATGCTATGGGTGCCAACCTTGAATTATATATTAAACTCACTAAAACTCCTATACATATATATAAAAAATTTAGTCGAGCACCAGGTGCCATGGTACCCTCACTGTAACACATAAATCTGCCTTTGAGTATGTGGCTCAAGGTTTTCAAACAACAAAAATAGTAAGTAATGAAGAAGTTCCAAACCTTCGATCACCAAACGAATTGTCCTTCAAGGAATTTGAATCGCGATAATGGGTGTGGCATTTCATCGGATGACTAACTGTTTAGTAGTCATTATGGTGCTATGGTGCCAACCTTGAATTATATACTAAACTCACTAAAACTCCTATACATATATATAAAAAATTTAGTCGAGCACTAGGTGCCATGGCACCCTCACGGTAACACATAAATTTGCCTTTGAGTATGTGGCTCAAGGTTTTCAAACAACGAAAATAGTAAGTAATGAAGAAGTTCCAAACCTTCAATCACCAAATGAATTGTCCTTCAAGGAATTTGAATTGCGATAATGGGTGTGGCATTTCATTAGATGACTAACTGTTTAGTAGTCATTATGGTGCTATGGGTGCCAACCTTGAATTATATGTTAAACTCACTAAAACTCCTATACATATATATAAAAAATTTAGTCGAGCACCAGGTGCCATGGTACCCTCACGGTAACACATAAATTTGCCTTTGAGTATGTGGCTCAAGGTTTTCAAACAACGAAAATAGTAAGTAATGAAGAAGTTCCAAACCTTAATAATTAACAATGAAGAAATAATTTATTCATAAAATATGCAGCAAAATAGTTATATCTTCTATTTTCTTGATGCCCAAAATGGAATGATAAAAACTAATAAGAAAACTTATAAAAAAAACTAAAAAAAATGATAAGAACAATATATCACATAATATCGTGTTCAAAGGAAAGCTGTAATAATGCAGTGAGTCTACTATATACATATAGTACATACAGTTATATAATTAATATAAGCAATTTAATTTTGAAAGGGATGATGTTTATTGAATTATAATAGAAAAATTATGGAACAAGTTAAAAATTGTAATTTATTTATGAAAAATAGCTATAGTTTAAAAATATTATAATAAATATCAATATGTTATTTGTATAGCAAATTATATGTTTATAATTATCCTCCTAAAATACATTCTATTTTCGCTCCGCTCCGCTCCGCTGCACTTTCTCTCTCAATTCATTTCCGCTTATCTCTTTATTCACAATTTTCATTCATGCTTCTCTCTCCTTCCTGATTCTTTCTCCTTTTTTTTTAAAAAAATGGAAACAAATCATACAAAAGATTTTCATCAGAATCCCATTAAATCAGGTAATCTAATTGTGGGTGTGTATTTATTCATATTTTATTGGCAATTTTGAGTTTTGATTTGTATTTTTTGGAGCTTTTTTGTATTTTTCTGTTCCATAAAAAAATTGTATTCTAAATAAAATTGTATTCTAAACTGATTTTGTATTTAAAAATTTATTTTATTCAATATACAATTTAGATTAGATCATCTAAATTGTACTCCAATCATCCAACATACAAATTCACATTCATTCAATTTACAATGCGGATCACATCATCAATTGTATATTGTATTCCAAATAGAATTGCTGCTCCGCCTTTAAAGAGACATGTTGGGTTGTCACCTCCTTCTAAGTGACACGTTAAGTTCAAATTAGGTCATCCGCCTTTAAAGAGACATGTTGGGTTGTAACCTCGTTCAAAAAGACATATTATGTTCAAGTTAGGTCGTTCGTCTTTAAAGAGACATGTTGGGTTATCACCTCCCTCAAAGTGACATGTTATATTCAAGTTGGGTCGTCTACCTTTCAAGAGACAAGTTAAGCCGTCACTTCGTTCAAAGTGACATGTTATTCGCAACGTCCTCCTTTCAAAGAGGTACACTATCTTCATTGTGTAATTTTGAAAGTAACATCAAAGGTATGTGAATGTTTTCAGTTTACAATAAATCCTTGCCTTTTGATTATTATTTTCAGCCCCGTCGATGGATGTGGAGTATTGTTCAAAATCTCTACTAACGTCTCATATTGATTTGCTCAACGTTTATCAAATCAAATTTGGGTTCGTCAACTTTGTTTGACCACGATCTCTTTCATCGATCCTAATCAAATAAAGGGGCAAGTTGTTGACACTAAATTTTGGTCTAATATTTTTCAAAGTTAATATTTTTAAATATTTTATTCATTAAATAGTTCAAAAAGTATATATTTCAATTTTAATGCAATTTATTGATAATTATCCTTACTTCTTACAATTTTAGGATTTTTATCAATTAATTTTGATTACATTATTTTTGTCACAATCAATTGAATATGTTGTGAATATTGTGTGAGTTTGATTAAATCATTATTTTCTGTTAAATTATATTTTTTACGTGCCATTCATTTTATCTGTTACATTTGTTAATATTTATTTTATTTGTTATTTTTATATTAATTCATTTTGGTATTTTTTTAGCACAATCTAGAAATACATCTAAACACGAATAAGATTTGCATACACATATATTTTATTAACTAGTTATTTTGGCCCACGGTTTTAAGGTCATGGTATTGTACTAAGGTGATTTTCAATTTTCAATTTAAACAATTGATTGGTTATTAAGTTAGAGGGTGGTGAATAAATTTTAGAAAAACCCTTGTTCGGAAATAATTGACTCAACAAGAGTGGTCCATAGGATAGTCATATTATAGTCTTTTCCAATGCAATAAAGTTACGTAGTGTCCATTTATCTTTGATATAAGGGGTATTTCCATGGGTTTGCCTTGGTATCGTGTTCATACCGTTGTATTGGATTTTGCTGTTTTTTTTCTGCAGCACCTCGACGTGACATGAGCGTGAAAGGGGTTCAAGAATTAGTTTTCTTTTTATTAGGGCTAAAATCACTTATTTTGGCTTTTTTACCCCATATTGTAGGGTGGATCTCGATTTTCTCTCCTATTTACTACGGCGACGAAGAATCAAATTATCACTATATTTATTCCTTTTTCTACTTCTTCTTCCAAGTGCAGGATAACCCCAAGGGGTTGTGGGTTTTTTTCTACCAATTGGGGCTCTCCCTTCACCACCCCCATGGGGATGGTCTACCAGTCAAGCTCCCTTCTGCCTTTACACTTGAGGGCCAATCTCCGTCCGGCCCGAGGAAACCTTTGCACGCCTCCGTTACCTTTTGGGAGGCCTACGCCCCGTAAAAACTGTCTGAGATTCAATTTTCAGAATTTTTAGTTTGTTTTTGTACTGTTCATTATCATTCTTTGGCGATAAATTTGCCGGAGCTCCGACCAGTCACGACACAGACCCCACTGGTCAAACCTCTCATTTCCTCGATGTTCTCCCCGTTCCTCCACCTCCAAACCACCTCTCTCCGACAAAATCAGCTAACAACAACAACCAGTTCGCCACCCTCACCATAGAACCCATCGTTCTCACTCTTTCCTCTCTTCTCTGACCACACCCACGAACCCATAACTCCACCACGCCAGAACCGGCAGACCACCAAAAGACCACCAAAATCCCATTCTCTTCGTCTTCTTCAGTGAAGTAGCAATACCGGAGAACAACCTTCCCCTCTTCCTTGTTCTCAGCCATCAAACCACAAACAACCCCGACCAAAACCAAAATCATCACCAAACAACCACCATCGAGCAACAGCTCCAAATCAAAACCCCAACCGCATAGCTGCTACCTCCTTGTCGGTGCACTTAAAACCACCAGCTACAAACGCCATCTCCGGCGAAAAAGCGAGCTCCAGGCTCCAACTCTGGTGAAGCAAAAAACCATCAAAGCAGAGCCCACCAAACCAGACCAACCAACAAATGGGCGAACAAAAATGATAAATGACACTCTCCGGTGACCCTTCATTCTTTTTATATTTCTTTCATATATTTCTTTTTGGGGAGGTTTTGTTCTTCTCTGATGAACATTAGTATTTTAGCTTGATTTATGATTATATTTTGTTGACTGTTGTTCTATTTAACTCTTTTTGGCCTTTGAATTGATTATTATTTTATTTATATTTTTGCCTATGATTCCTATTTGTTGTCTATCCATATCTGACTTATTATGATGTTCCTAATATATTTTAACTTTGTTTTTGCTATAGTTGTTACAATTTAGCTTTATCTATTTTTGCCTCTATTTCAAATATGTTAGAAGTTGTTTTAATTTTATATCCTCATTATTTGTTGAGTTGTTACCTTTAGTTTATTATTGTTTCGGATCATTATTAATGTTATTTTTAATTGATTTTGTATTCATGTCTATTTGAAAATTTGCTCCTCTAAATTCATTCTTTTTCTCTACTTGTGATGCTATTTATGTTTGTTCTTGTAAATATGTTTCCTTGTGAACTGATAAACATTCTAGGGAATTTTATGATTTTTTAGCGAGCTGCTTTCCTTAACCTCTATAGTTTTGGCTATTGTTTTGTGAATATTTGTTTGATTTCAGTTATTTGTGCTATTTTTAGCTATTGCTTCTAGTTTCATTTTTATTTATGTATTAGTTAAATATTTGTTTTCTTTCAATTATTATTAAGTGATATATATGTAATGGTTAAATTCAATTAATAAAGGTTGATGTTACATTTTGATTACTTAGCATATTACATTTTGAAGTGAGGATTTAATTACGTGAATGTTATTTTTTTTGTCTTTTTTATTATTATCACTTTTATATTAAACTTCTATTTACATTTTCTTATTGTTTTAGTATTTTGATTATACGTATTTTTTGCTTGTTGAATGAAAAGTTAAATTGGCCAATGAAAAAATCTATCCGCTAGTTTTAGAGGCCTCTCCATTTTAAAAGACGGAAATTTAGCTTAAGTTTATATATATTGTATGTTAGAATTAACCGATGAAAAAATTACCGTTGCTTTCCAAGGCCTCTCATGTTAATAAGACGGTTTTTATTTTTAAATTGTTATTCTTTTATTTATTTTAGTTAATATTTATTCATTATTAACACTTTTACTAAGTGTCTTGTCAGGTACCCAGATTTGCTCTTCGAGGAAGCCACTCCAATGGAGTTCAAATGATATTTTTTCACTATTGTGTATATTATTGGCGTTAGGAAAATCTTAGGCCGTTTCTTATATTATTGTTTTATTTTTTTACTTGTGTATATCGCATGTTTATTATATTTATCTCCTCAATTTGAAAAAAATGAATTCAGTCGGAATCCACAGTTGTAGATTTTGAAGGATGCCTAACAACTTCCCTTTGGAATCACTTGAACCCTTACCTAGAATCTATTGGTTTCGTAGGTTGTTTTTTAATTAATTAATTAATTGGCTTCCTAGTTTTTTCTAAAATTAGGTGGAAACTCAATTTATCTTTAAAAACTCTTTTATTCCTTTAAATTCTTTTTAAATTGATTTTTTTGAGTCACAGCGATGTTGCGTCTTTGGGGATGTCAACAGAATGACGACTCTGCTGGGAATATAGAGGTTCTAACCATTATGAGTTCATTTTTTCAAATTGAGGAGACTTTTCTTTTATTATGTTATTCATTATATCTTGTATATTTTATTGGTTATTTGCATATTGTACTCATTATTTATTTATTATTTGCTTAATTGTATATACATTGTCATTGCATCATGTCCTGATTTTCGCCAAATTGCAAATAGAATGCATTAGGACAAGAGAGATTGTGTGGTTATCCGTGACCATTTCTTTAGAAAAACACCCTTTTTTTTTAGAGTAGTAAGCAGGTAGTTGGTTCGCGGTCGTCCAACGCCGTTTATTGTCTCCACTCCGCAGTTTATCCAACTCGGGTCACCGGTCTA
The DNA here is from genome assembly GCA_018342035.1 of Solanum appendiculatum. Lineage (NCBI taxonomy): Eukaryota > Viridiplantae > Streptophyta > Magnoliopsida > Solanales > Solanaceae > Solanum > Solanum appendiculatum. The sequence goes on along the minus strand of JAGDQO010001404.1, from coordinate 316,004 downwards.
CTTTCAAATAAAGCCCACTCTTAGTCACCTCTCACTAGATCATTCATAGTTTGAGTCCATTCTCCATTTAAGTTATAATATGTTGGAATTATGTTTGACCTGATTCATGCTTCAACGGGATACATAGGCACCGCAACGGCTCGGTCATGTTCTTCGTAAGCTTTTCATTATTTCAAAATGGAAACTGGGCAAAGTTTTTGAGGAGATGTCCAAAAATTTCACAAAGGAGACAGTTGCTACCAGATTAAATACCGGTGGTTGCTAAACTTGAAATAGGGGTAAAATTTTTAAGGAAAACCCTAAAAAATTTCATCAAGATTGTACTCAGACTTCAGGTTTATGAGGCATCGCTCCGAGTTGGTTTATACCTTTGTATTAATTTTTGTACATAATGTCATATTCAATATATATCTCAAATTTTTATTTGTCATAGATTCTATTAAAAATATTATTTGACATTTATAAGTTTGGGTGGTCCGCCCTTCAATGTGACTAATTGATTTTTTATTTTGTTAATTGTTTTTTAAATAATAAAAAGGATTTTGTGTTAAGTTTGGGTGGTTTGCCCTTCAATGTGATTCGTTGATTTTTCATTCCAATTATTTTTTCTTTTAAAAATTCATCTGTTGTTCAAAAAATATTTTATGCCATATCTGAACGAACTACGCAAAATGATCAAACATTTGGTCCATGAACGACATTGGAAAGTGATCTTTCTCAATCCACACATTCAACTTGCGATAGTCCATACAGACCCTCCATCCAGTGATGGGCCTTATTGGAATGAGCTCATTCTTCGCATTTGGAACCACAGTGATTCCTCCCTTCTTGGGCACACATTGAATCGGGCACACCCAGTTACTATCAGCAATCGGATACACTACTCCAGCATCTAACCACTTGATGATTTCCTTCTTCACAACCTCTTGCATTGGTGGATTCAATCTTCTCTGGTGTTCAATACATGGTTTGCTGTCTGGCATGAGTTGGATTCTTTGAGAGCATATCCCTATGTAATACCAATAATATCAGCAATCGTCCATCCAATCGCCCTTTTATACCGCTTCAACATTGCTATCAAAGCAAATTACTTGCCCTTCATTCAAATCAGCAGCTGTAATGATAGGCAGAGTATTGTTTTGGCACAAGAAAACATACCGCAAGTGAAATGGAAGAGCTTTTATCTCCAACTTTCGAGGCTCATCAATAGATGATTTTGCAGGCGGAGTATCTCGATTCTTTAGATCGAAATCCAGCTTCTTTGGTTGGCAATGAGGAAAACCACCCTCATCAAGTGTAGCAACTAACTCGTTATATTCAGAAATTCCATCACTATCAAAATTCATGATCACCACAGCTAGTGCTTCAACACCTAGTCTCTCTTCAATGGACACCTCTGGTTTTTTCTCATCGGCATGGTTTACTACCAAAACTGACTAAAGTTCACTTCGATGCTTCATTGATCTGCGGATGTTGAATGTCACCTCTTCATTGTTCAAATAGAACTTCATCTGCCCTTTTTTCATATCTACTAGTGCACGCCCTAGCAAGGAATGGTCTTCCTAGTATTATAGGCACTTCCAAATCAACCTCACAGTCTAGTATCACAAAATCTACCAGAAAGATAAATGCCTCCACTTTTACCTAAACATCTTGGAGCACCCCTATTGATTTCTTCACAGTACGGTAAGTCATAAGTAGTCGTATCGCAGCCGATTTGGGGGCTCCCAAGTCCAATTTCTTGAACACAGACAGCGGCATCAGATTTATGCTAGCACTCAAGTCACATAGGGCCTTCGCAAAGTGCATCATGCCAATCGTGCATGGGATAGTAAATGCTCTGGGATCTTTCTTCTTCTGGACTAACGACCGAGTAGCAATGGTGCTACACTGTTGCAGCTTATCATCATCTTCAAAACTGACAGCTCTCTTTTTGGTCACAAGATCCTTCATGAACTTCGCATAATCGGGCATCTGTTCTAATGCTTCAATCAAAGGAACATTTATAAACAACTACTTTGACATAGAGATAAACTTCCGATACTTCTCTTCTTCAGTCTTCTTAACCAACCTTTGTGGAAAGGGAGGTGGAGGTCTTGTCATAGGGATAAGTTTTTGCGTGATTTCAGCCTCCTTCTCATTCTGATCTTTAGGTTGTTCTGCTACCTCAACTTCATCCTCTTGAGGTTCTTTCGCACTTTCCACTCCAGTTGGCATATGAGGGTCAATAGTATGCTTCCCACCCCTAGTTGTAACTGCCATACAATGTCCATCATTCTTTAGATTTTTAATAGTATTGCTGGGAAGTGTTCCTTGTTGGCACATATTTGCATTCGAAGATAACTGGCTCAACTGCTGCTCAATTTGTCTAATCGACACTGCATGTGACTCTACCTTTTGCCCAATGCCCGATAAATCAGTATGCATGTCCTTCACATTTTCATCCGTAGAGTCAAACCGTTTCATCATCTTGCTCATCATATCCTCAATGTGATTCAGACTCAATCCTCCGTCTCGATTCCTTGGTGGAACATAAGGGCCACTTTTGTCATTTCTGTTGTTGTATCCACTCCTATTGTAGTTGTTGTCACGGTGATAGTTCCCATCACGAACATAGTTCCCACTTCCATTCACATGTTTCAACACTAGGCCAATCTCTGTTCTCAACTGTGCCATTTCTTCATGAATATCATCATTGGACTGATTTGGTGAAGCTTGTATTGAGAAAGTTCTCCTTGTAGTAGCTGATGTTCTAGTACTCCATGCCTTATTATTCTTGGAGATCTTTTCAAGTTTCTCAGCAATCTCTTGGAATGTGTATGCTCCGTAAGATCCTCCCGCGATAGTATCTAGCACAACTTTGTCGTTATCATCTAGTCCTGTATAGAAATACTCCTTGAGCGACTCATCATCAATGCGGTTGTTCGGCACAGATCTCATGAAACCTGTAAACCTATCCCAAGAATCACCGACTGATTCCCCATGTAGAGACACGAAGTTATTGAGTTTATCTCTGAGCTTTAACTACTTTGATAATGAAAAGTATTTTTCGAGAAACACTCGATGCAGCTCTGCCCATGTGGAAATAGAGTTGTATGGGAGCTCGAACAACCATACAGTGGCATCACCTATTAAAGACAATGGGAACACACGCAAATCGATCACATCCATATCTAAGTCTGGCCTCCCCAAACTACTCTTACACACACTGTGAACTGGGTCCTCCGATGGTAACCCAGCAAACAGTCCTCGGGATGTTAGCATCTGCATAAGGCTACTGGTAATCACAAATGCGTGTCCGGCTGGTAGTGGAGGAATGACTATGGTACCAGTTGATCCTACAACATTATGATCAACCTCATAGTTTAGGCAAACACTGGGTGCAGCTTGGTTATGCACTCTAACATCATTCTCAAAAAGAGGATTATCCTGAATGTTTCCTGGCACGTCCACCACTCTTGGAGGTTGTACTCCTAGTGCTTCTTGATGACCCTCTTCGTTAGGTTCATCTTCAGGTCTCACATGTTGACCTCTTTCAATCATTCTTCGTAGAGTTCATCTTAATTCTGGATCGTAAGGAGTAAGGGGAATGCCTTGACTTCGTGTATTTGGCATACAATGGAACTAAGACCTGTACAACACAAAATCAAAATAAAACGTAAATCAAGAACTAATTGACTAAAGTGTAATAATGAAATCAGTCTAATCTAAAAGTCTTATTCCCCAATAGCGGCACCAAAATTTTATACGCCCAAATTACACCTCGCTTAAGAAGTATAAGCAGTCGTTGTGAAAAAAATAACCTAACAAAGGTTAGGGTCGATCCCACGAGGAATATGGTTCAGACTTGGCCTAATTTATTATTGATTGTACGTTTATCCAAGTTATCTCTGTAAAAAAAGGAGGGATTTGAACACTAAAATTATAATTGATTGCTGTGTAGTAACAAGTAAACAAGTGACAGGATTTGCATTATGTAATATCAATATGAGAATGAAACTAGGGCATATATGTTCCCCACAAGTTTTTAACTCAGTAATCCTAATAATAATAGCTCTTTCCTAGTGTTTAACATGCATAGTCGGTAAGTTAGGTGCACCCTAAGTGATTGGTCCTCCAAAGAGGGAATTTCACCTCGCAACTTGGTCCGTCTACGGGTGTATACTTTACTTACCCTTGCCTTTGGCCCAGATTAGCCCTCAGCGTATTTGGTTCAGGCTATCAGATAGCGGATTGTCATGCTAAATCTCTGTTGTTTAACCTCTTTCTCATTCATTACTTCCTTGATCCGGCATGTAGAAATGAGCCGAGTTCTACTGTTGTACACCGTTAAAAAGCATTCAAAATGAAGAGATTAATAATACACACATAAACACTTATCAAGAATTACTTAATTATTAGTTTTACGTTGTTAATTACTCATGGTTCCCACAACCCTAGTTGTGGATTTAGTTATTCATGCTTGAGTATTCACAGTTCATATTAGTGTTTGAATAATAAATCATGAACTTACAATTAGAATAGATTGAATCCAAAATCTCAAATTGAAGAACAAAAGCCAATTGCATAAACCAAACTTCAAGAATTAAATACCCAAAAGTGTTTGCATAAATAATTCCCAATGCCAAAAAAATATATCACAAAACTCTAACTCCAAAACCTAATGAAAAATGAAAATTACAACTTATATTTATAGAAAACAAAACCTAAACTAAGTAGGAAAAGGAAAGCTAAGGAGATTCGGCTTGGGCAGTGTCATCTACGGTTGGTGACCTACGACTCGTAGTCAGACCTACGGCTCGTAGGTACCTTCCGTCATTCAGCAATTAGTGAGTAATTTGAGGGTCACTTTCTACGGGCATGATCTACGACTCGTAGATCATAGTGTGGCCCATTATGGTCTTCCATCAATCAAGTACTGAAGTTTACCCTCTTTGAAGTTTTCTACGGCTCTTCATCTACGGTTCGTAGCAGGAACCACGGCTTGTCATCCTCAACCGTTGTTCCATAGTTAGCTCAAATTTCAAGCACCTGAACCCATGACTTCAACCTACGGCTCGTCAAGGGAATGATGACTTGTAAGTCAACTCGTACATCAACAAAACTCTGCTGCTGCAACACTTTAATCATCAACTGCTCCAAAAACCTATTTCCTCTAAAATTAAACACAAATACCATCACATCTACTAACAAAATGCCTAAGAAGTGTGCAAAACTCTAAGTTTAATGCAACAAAAGTACGTAAGTTCACGGTACATCAATACCCTCAACTTAAAATCATTGCTTATCCTCAAGCGACACAACAAACTCTAAACGACACTTGTGCATAAGCAACCCACAATTCAAGCAATCACACATCATTTTCTCAATCATCATCCTCCTTATTTATTTTCAGCATAGTGCAAATTTCTTCATAAACTTAACAAGCTAACTCATGCGGATCAATACATGACATAGACATACCAATAGACACATACACAGACAACAATCATCAAGATACTGATTCTTCAATAATGCAACCTGTGCCCTTACCACAAAGAAATCCCTTTGTTCTCACAACATTTGAAATATTTGTAGTTAGGGAATCACTATACTCTCGCACTCAGAAGCGAATTCAATACAGTTTGTGCTCAATACCATATGCTTGCCCTTATGTTCCATGCTTTGACTTTCAAAACTGTTCACTTAGGATCACTCTAGGACTTTCTTAGCTTGTAACGTAGGCTTAGAGTCAGGTGTGGTATATTTGGGTATTAAGTGACTTTTCTGCCCTCCTTGACATTACATTGGCTAGGTTACCTCTTTTACAACCAATTATTACATCATCGTGCTTTATGCCCTTCTCCTTATGATTCATTTAAGTTCGAGTGTGACTTTTGACTTGATCATCTTGTTTGATTCATCTTTTCTTCATCTTCTTGTTTAAGCTTTTCATTCTTTTTGCTTCTTTTTGTTTAGTCACACAATTCTCAACATTTTTACTCATTTTTCTTTCTTTTCTCTACACACAACTCTTTTCATACCCTTTCTTTCTTTTTTTCCTTCATAATAGCCACCCTCAAGTTAGATGTCCAGTATGAGTTGAGGTGCACAATGTCCTAGGAAGGACCAGGGAAAAAATTAAGGTACAACTTTGCAGTAGCCACCCTCAACTTAGCCTTTTAGCCTAAGTCAAGGTACACAATGTCCAAGGAGGGACAAGGGCCAAAGCAGAGTTTCACAATATTATCAGGGAAGGTGAATTGGGTGTATAGAAAGAATGGTTTTGTTTAGGCTCAAACATTTGGATCGAAGGGAGCAATTTATCCTTTTGGTTGGTTGTTTTTAGGCTTAAGTGGACTCATTATCAACAATGGCCTATGATCGTTTCCTAGTTTCTAGTTTAAATCACCTTGGCACGGGGTAGGTTCTAGATTGGCACATACCATATGAATGTACAAAGGAACTCACACACATAGCACCTTGTTGCACTTATTAAATCAACAATGAGTCTGGTTTATGTTATAGCTTAAGTCATAGTGTCTTATCGACTCCTATCATGTCATACAAAGATCCTACACATTCAACTTATCAAATTCACAGACATATCACAAATCAAAATTTGGAGGGATATCAATTTTATGCTCTATTGCCATCATGGTTTTACTTCAAGGTTACTTCTATACATTTATTATCCTAAACATGCCGGTAGAAATTAAAACAGTTCCTTAGGGAAAAAGAACACATGCAAGAAAACCCTAAGGAAGGATTGTGAGTTGAGTTACTTAGACTTCTCCTCGACACTTCACATTCCATTCATCCCACCCCCACACAAAAATGTAGTGCAATGCCCTTAATGCACAAGAAAAAATAAAAACATCGGGGGGGGGACAAACCTGTGGCGCGTATGCACCGAAGAACAATCAAGAAACGGGTGGGTCCGGTTGCCCAGAACCCGCTGGATCATCATGTAAGGCGCCCTCAGTAAAGCCCTAAGTAGTAGTCTGGGGTGCACCATCAGTAGTGCTCCTCGATACCGAAGCTCCTGCAGCTAACTATCGCAGACGCTCCTGTCGTAGTTGCTCATCTAATATGGATTGACGCTGAGTAGCCTATTGCTCTCGTCGCTCCCTCTTGCGGGCTCACTGTGCCTTGTCAGGATCTATAGATGTGTCCTCGTCAGTTCAGATGCACTTCCCCGCTGCATGGGAGGAGTCAGTAGGCTGCCCCTCGCCACCAAATAGTGCATTAAGCACTACAGTCCCTGGATCAGCTTTCAGGACAAGTTCTGGAATAGTAGTATCAACAGTAACCAAGGCATCAATTGGAATGCAGCTAAGTCAACAGTAGGTCGCTCCCTCCGTCACCGGAACAATGGCCAACTTCCCAGCCTACTGACGAGTCGCTCGGGGTGACTTGGGTGATTCATCCCTTAAAAGAGGGTCATACTCGGACCCACTGCGCTCCTCATATGTAGATTTATCAATAAGCCTCCGCCGAGCCGAAGGTACGGTGGATTTTCCCCTATGCTCATACTTCCGAGTGACTTTTGGTGGCATGGTACCTGCGAAGCCATGTTAGTACCTAAACATGTAAAGAAAAACAAGAAAAGAAAAGAAGTAGACTATAGAACTAAAAGAAAAAGAAAGAATTTTTTTTACAGACTGTTACTTTTTTTGGTACCTACGGTTAGTACGGACGGGCCGTAGAAGCATCTACAAACCGTAGGTCCTAACCGTAAATGAGGAAGTCAACTTTTGAGTTTCTGAAGTTGAATTGACTGTTCGACAGGAAGCTCTGTCAATGGACCTATTGTCCATACATCAATCCTCAAAACTAACTTAGGCTACTGGTGTGCACTTCAGACTGACGGAACCTGACCTACAGTCCGTAGGTTGCCCTACGAGTTGTAGGTCGTGGTCGTCGACCACCATTGTGTGAGATCACAAAACAATTTTTTCCAACATCACAAATACATCATCTATTGTACCAAAATACTTCTAGAACATGTATTTCAACATATTTTCATGTTATTTTTTCGTTCCTAGGGTTTCAATCATGCAATTAGGATCAATAATAAAAATTAAAACCCTAAGTCGAGAAGACAACTAGAAGGTATTAAACATATAAAAACTTAACAACATCCACCATACCATCATTCCAGGGGTAAATTTCAACAACTAGAATAAATTCCAACATACAGTTACTACCCGAGATCAAGTAACAACTTTCGATTTCAACTACAAATTGAATTTTTAGCTAGAAATCAGTACCTTTTAGAGAAGTACAAAGTTGTGTGAGTGTGATTTACGCCTTAATCAACCACTTAGTTAGACTCCAGACCTGCGACTTGGTATTTGAACGGAAAGAAAATGCTTGTATTTTGGGAAAGAGATCAGAGAAAGTAAGATGGAAGAGGGAATTTGGGGAAGAAGAAGATTATATAGGGGATGGGGGATGATCGAAGAGGTGCAAAGGGGAGTGAAAGGGTGGGAATAAGGGGGGTGTAACTGAATTTAGAGGGTTTGTAATGGTTGGGAGAAAGAGGTAAATGGGGGGTGTTTTAAAATTTAAGGGCTTTTATATTTAATTGTCGTGGGTCGGGTCGAATTAAAGACCATGTCTAAATCTACGATTTCCCGTCTACTGTTCGTCCATGGTTGATGGGCCGTAGGTGGGTTCCATCATTTCTCCAACACTTAGTTACATTTTGAAAACATACCTGAGGTCTACGGTTGCAGACTACGGACTATCAATGGATGTACGGTTCGTACTGTGCTACCATAGACTTAAAGTTGCAACTGCTTTTTGACATCAAGTTCTACGGGTGCCATTCACGGTCCGTCGATTGAATGACGACTCGTAGATGGGAACCGTAGAACCTTCTGTACTTATAATTTTTCATATTTTTCTCACTTTCCTGAACATGTAGCAAGCATTAGGACATCCTTTAAATTTTTATTAACTCTTTTTGGACACGGACCTTATACTAACCTAATCTAGCAAATACTAAGACTCAATAAAACATAAAACAAAATAAAAAATCCTAAAAATTCATAAAAATCACTAAAAATCACTAAAGATTCCTAAAATTGGCTAGATTTTACATCTTGGGTTGCCTCCCAAGTAGCGTTCGATTTAACGTCGCGTCACGATGTAGACTTTGAATCTCGTTCCTTCTTTGTTCTCAAGTTCGACTGCTCCATGTGAAAATACTTGGATAACTCTAAATGGTCCCATCCAGTTGGACTTGAGCTTCCCAAGAAACAATCGTAATCTTGAATTGAATAGAAGTACCAAATCACCGGGAGCAAAATTATGCTTTTCGATCTTTTGATCATGGTACTTCTTCATCATTCCTTTATACAAGGCGGAACTTTCATAGGCTCTTAAGCGAAACTCATCCAGCTAATTCAATTCATTCAACCTTTGACTTGATGCATCATCCCAATCCAGATTCAGCTTCTTGAGCGCCCACATTGCCTTATGCTCTAGCTCTACAGGTAAGTGACATGACTTCCCAAAAATAAGTTGGTAAGGAGACATACCTATGGGAGTCTTGAATGCAGTACGATAGGCCCATAAAGCATCATCAAGCTTTCTTGACCAATCAGTTCTATTCGCATTCACAGTCTTCACAAGGATTTGCTTAATTTCTCTATTTGACATTTCGACTTGCCCACTAGACTATGGATGATAAGGAGTTGCTACGCTGTGACAAACACCATACTTCTCAACCAATGCCTTGAACAATTTGTTACAAAAGTGGAAACCTCCATCGCTAATAATCGCCCTTGGTGTACCAGATCTGGAGAAGATATTCTTTTTTAGGAATGCGGTGACACTTTTACCTTCATTGTTTGAAAGCGCAACAACTTCCACCTATTTGGACACATAGTCGACCGCAACAAGTATGTACTTCATCCCATTTGAGCTCACAAATGGACCCATAAAATCAAGGCCCCAAACATCAAAGAGTTCGATCACTAGTATAAGAGTCATTAGGAGTTCTTGCTTTCTTGAAACACCTCCTTCTCTTTGGCATCGATCACAAGACTTTGCGAAATCATGAGCATCTTTGTGTATGGTGGGCCAATAATACCCGCATTGTAAGATTTTGTGAGCAGTCTGGATACCACTATGATGACCACCAATAGGAGATGAGTGGCAAGCTTCCAATATACTCATCATCTCCACCTCAGGCACACAACGACTAATTATCCCATCAGCATAGATACAAAACAAGTAAGGCTCTTCCCAAAAAAACCTTCTCCACATCAGACATGAATTTCTTCTCTGGTGGATCGACAAATTCGAAGGCACCACTTCGCTTGCCAAATAATTGAAAAAATTAGCGAACCAAGGGATAAGATCAAAAGAAGCCGCCAAAACCTGTTCATCTAGAACATATCATCTATCTCGATTCCATCAACTAGCTTCAACAATGCCTCTTCCTCTAATCTAGACAAGTGATCAGCCACTTGGTTTTTTGTTCCCTTTCGATCTCTCACCTCAAAATTGAATTCTTGCAACAATAGTACCCATCGAATTAGCCTCAGTTTTGCATCCTTCTTTGCCATAAGATATCTCAATGCAGAATGACCAGTGTGCACAATAACTTTAGTGCCCAGTAAATAGGATTTGAACTTCTCAAACACAAAGACTACAACAAGCAATTCTTGTTCGGTGACGGTGTAATTCTTTTGAGCAACATTTAGAGCTTTACTCGCATAATATATCGAATGAAGAATCTTCTCTCGCCTTTGCCCCAATACTACGCCGAGTGCTACCCCACTTGCATCACATATGACTTCAAACAGTTGTCCCAAATCCGGTGAAATAATGATTGGTGTAGAAATTAACTTATTTTTTAACTCCTCAAATGCTTTCAGACAAGCATCATCAAATACAAATTTCATCTCCTTTTCAAGCAGTTTGCATAAAGGATGTGAAATTTTTGAGAAATATTTAATAAACCTCCTATAGAAACCTGCATGCCCTAGAAAAATTCTAACACCTTTCACGGAGATTGGTGGTGGTAACTTTTCAATCACCTCGACCTTTGCTCTATCAACCTCAATACCTTTTTGCGAGATTCTATGGCACAGAACTATACCTTCTTTCACCATAAAATGACATTTTTCCCAGTTTAGCACAAGATTGTATTCTTCACAACATTTTAGCACGTCACCTAAATGTACCAAGCAATCATCAAACGAGTCACCAACTATAAAAAGTCATCCATAAATACCTCGATAGTGTCTTCCACCATATCAAAAAATATAGACATCATGCAACGTTGAAAAGTTGCCGGTGCATTACACAATCCGAATGACATTCTTTTGAAAGCGAATGTCCCGTAAGGACAAGTGAAAGTGGTCTTCTCTTGATCTTCAGGGGCTATAGAGATGGGTTGTAGCCCGAATACCCATCTAGAAAATAGTACCAATCCTTTCCAGCAAGACGATCTAACATTTGGTCCATGAACGACATTAGAAAGTGATCTTTCTCTGTCCACACATTCAACTTACGATAGTCCATACAGACCCTCCATCCAGTGACATGCCTCATTAGAACGAGCTCATTCTTTGCATTTGGAACCACAAGGATTCCTCCCTTCTTTGGAACACATTGAACCGGGCACACCCAATTACTATTAGCAATCGAATACACTACTCCAACAACTAACCACTTGATGATTTCCTTCTTCATAACCTTTTGCATTGGTGGATTCAATCTTGTCTGGTGTTCAATACTTGGTTTGTTGTCCGGTATGAGTTGGATTTTGTGCGAGCATATCCCGGTGGAATACCAATAATATTAGAAATCATCTATCCAATCACCCTTTTATACTACTTCAGCACCGATATCAAAGCTTGTACTTGCCCTTCATTCAAATCAGCATCGATAATGACAGACAGAGTATTGTTTTGGCCCAAGAGCACATACCACAAGAGAGATGGAAGAGCTTTTAGCTCCAACTTTGGAGGCTCATCAGTAGATGGTTTTGCAGGCGGAGCATCTTGATTCTTTAGATCCAAATCCAGCTTCTTTGGTTGGCGACAAGGAAAACCACCCTCATCAAGTGCAGTAACTAACTCGTCATATTTAGCAATACCATCACCATCAAAATTCATGATCACCACAACTAGTGCTTCAACACCTAGTCTCTTATCAATGGACACCTCTGGTTTTTCCTCATTGGCATGGTTTACTACCAAAACTGACTTAAGTTCACTTCGATGCTTCATTGATCTACAGATGTTGAATGTTACCTCTTCAATGTTCAAACGGAACTTCATTTGCCTTTTTTCCATACCTACTAGTGCACGCCCCATGGCAAGGAATGGTCTCCCTAGTATTATAGACACTTCAAAATCATCCTCACAGTCTAGTAACACAAAATCTACCGGAAAGATAAATGCCTCCACTTTGACCAAAATATCTTAGAGCACCCCTATTGGTTTCTTCACTGTACGGTGAGCCATAAGTAGCCGTGTTACAGTCGGTTTGGGGGCTCCCAAGCCTAATTTCTTGAACACAGACAACGGCATCAGATTTATGCTAGCACCCAAGTCGCATAGGGCCTTCGCAAAGTTTATCATGCCAATCGTGCATGGGATAGTAAATGCTCCAGGATCTTCCTTCTTCTAGACTAACGACTGAGTAGCAATGGCGCTACAATGTTGCAGCTTATTATCATTTTCAAAACTGACAGCTCTCTTTTTAGTCACAAGATCCTTTATGAACTTCACATAACCTGGCATCTGTTCTAATGCTTCAATCAAAGGAACATTTATGGACAACTGCTTTAACATAGAGATAAACTTTTGATACTTCCCTTCATCAGTCTTCTTAAACCAACCCTTGTGGAAAGGGAGGTGGAGGTCTTGGCGTAGGGATAACCTTTTGCATGATTTCAGCCTCCTTCTCGTTATGATCTTTAGGCTATTTTGCTACCTCAACTTCATCCTATTCCGGTTCTTTTGCACTTTCCACTCCAGTTGGCATAGCCGTCAATAGTCTACTTCCCACCCTTAGTTGTAACTTCCATACACTGTCCATCATTCTTTGGATTTTGAATAGTATTGCTGGGAAGTGTTCCTCGTTGGGACAGATTTGCATTCAAAGATAACTGGCTCAACTGTTGCTCAATCTGTCTAATCGACACTACATGTGACTCTACATTTTGCCTAATGCCTGATAAATCAGTACACATCTCCTTCACATTTTCATTCATAGAGTCAAACCGTTTCATCATCTTGCTCATCATATCCTCAATGCAATTCAAACTCGATCCTCCATCTCGATTCCCTGGTGGAACATAAGGGCCACTTTTGTCGTTTATGTTGTTGTATCCAGTTCTATTGTAGTTGTTGTCACGGTTATAGTTCCCATCATCAACATAGTTCCCTTCGCAATTATAATTGTTGTAGTTCCGACCTTGATTTCCTTGACCTTTGCACCAATTATCCTGATTGGATCCTTGTGCTTTAGTTCGGAAACCCCCCGCTTGATCATTCACAAAGTGAGCCTCCTCCTCATAGACATACTCATCAACCAGTGGTGCTCGAGAATGATAATTTACTGTGTTGACTTTCTCAGCACTTTCATTCACATGTTTCAACACTAGGCCAATCTCTGTCCTCAACTGTGCCATTTCTTCATGAATATCATCATTGGACTGATTTTGTGAAGCTTGTATTGAGAAAGTGCTCCTTGCAGTAGCCGATGTTCTAGTACTCCATGCCTTATTATTCTTGGAGATCTTTTTAAGTTTCTCAGCAATCTCTTGGAATGTGTTTTCTCCGTATGATCCTCCCGCGATAGTTTCTAGCATAGCTTTGTCGTTATCATCCAGTCCTCTATAGAAATACTCCTTAAGCGACTCATTTGCAATGCGGTGGTTCGGCACAGACCTCATGAAACATGTAAACCTATCCCAACAATCACTTACTGATTCCCCATGTAGAGACACAAAGTTATTGAGTTTATCTTTGAGCTTTAACTTTTTTGATAACAGAAAGTATTTTTTGAGGAACACTCGATGCAGCTCTGCCCATTGGAAATAGAGTTGTATGGGAGCTCGGACAACCGTATGGTGGCATCACTTTTTAAATACAATGGTAACACACACAAATCGATCGCATCCATATCTAAGTCTGGCCTCCCCACACTACTCTTACACACGCTACTAACTTTACTCAGATGAGCATATGGGTCCTCTGATGGTAACCCAACAAACATTTCTCGGGATGTCAGCATCTGCATAAGGCTGCTGGTAACCACAAGCATGTGTACGGCTGGTAGTGGAGGAATGGCTATGGCACCAGTTGATCCCACAACATTATGCTCAACCTCATAGTTTTGGCAAACATTGGGTGTAGCTTGGTTCTACATTCTAACATCATTCTCAAAAAAAGGATTATCCTGAATTTTTCCTGGCACGTCCACCACTCTTGGAGGTTGTACTCTTGGAGCTTCTTGACGACCCTCTGCGTTAGGGTCATCTTCAGGTCTCACTTGTTGACCTCTTCTAGTCATTCTTCATAGAGTTCGTCTTAATTTTTGGGTCGTAAGGAGTCAGGGGATTACCTTGACTTCATGTATTTGGCATATACTGGAACTAAGACCCGTATAACATAAAATCAAAATAAAATGTAAATCGAGAAATAATTGACTAAAGTGCATTAATGAAATTAGTCTAATCTAAAAAGCCTTATTCCCTAGCAGCGGCGCCAAAATTTGATACTCCCATATTACACCTCCCTTAAGAAGTATAAGCGGTGGTTGTCAAATAAAGAACCTAACAAAGGTTAGGGTCGATCCCACAAGGAATATGGTTCAGACTTAGCCCAATTTATTGTTGATTGTACGTTTAGCCAAGTTATCTCTATATAAATGGGGGGGGGGGGGATTTGAACACTAAAATTATAATTGATTGATGTGTAGTAACAAGTAAACAAGTAACAACATTTGCAGTTTGTGATATCAATATGAGAATGAAACTAGGGCATATGTGTTCCCCACAAGTTCTTAACTCAGTAATCCTAATAATAATAACTCTTTCCTAGTGTTTAACATGCATAGTCGGTAAGTTAGGTGTCTCCTAAGTGATTGGTCCTCCAAAAAGGGAATTTCACCATGCAACTTGGTCCGTCTACAAGTGTATGCTTTACTTAACCCTTACCTTTGACCCAGATTAGCTCTCAGCGTATTTGGTTCAGCCTATTAGATAGCGGATTCTCATGCTAAATCTCTGTTGTTTAACCTCTTTCTCATTCATTACTTCCTTGATCCGGCATGTAGAAATGAGCCGAGTTCTACCGTTGTACACCGTTAAAAAGCATTCAAAATGAAGAGATTAATAATACACACATAAACACTTATCAAGAATTACTTAATTATTAGTTTTACGTTGTTAATTACTCATGGTTCCCACAACCCTAGTTGTGGATTTAGTTATTCATGCTTGAGTATTCACAGTTCATATTAGGGTTTGAATAATAAATCATGAACTTACAATTAGAATAGATTGAATCCAAAATCTCAAATAGAAGAACAAAAGCCAATTGCATAAACCAAACTTCAAGAATTAAATACGCAAAATTGTTTGCATAAATAATTCCCAAAGCCAAAAAAATATATCACAAAACTTCTAACTCCAAAGACTTATGAAAAATGAAAATTACAACTTATATTTATAGAAAACAAAACCTAAACTAAGTAGGAAAGGAAAAGCTGAGGAAATTTTGCTTGGACTGTGTCGTCTACGGTTGGTGACCTACGGCTCATAGTCAGACCTATGGCTTGTAGGTACCTTCTGTCATTCAGCAGTTTGTCAATAATCCTTGGGTCACTTTCTACGGGCATGATCTACGACTCGTAGATCTTAGTACGACCCATCCTTTTCTTCCTTCAATCAAGTACTAAAGTTCACCCTCTCTGAATTTTTCTACGGTTCTTCATCTGCGGTTCCTAGTAGGAACCACGGCTTATCATCCTCAACCGTTGTTCCATACTTAGCTCAAATTTCAAGCACTTGAACCCACGATTTCAACCTTCGGCTCGTCAAGGGAATGACGGCTTGTAAGTCAACTCATATATCAACAAAACTCTGCTGCTGCAACATTTTAATCATCAACTGCTCCAAAAACCTATTTCCTGTAAAATTAAATACAAATACCATCACATCTACTAACAAAATGCCTAAGAAGTGTGCAAAACTCTAAGTTTAATGCATCAAAACTACCGTAAGTTCACAGTACATCAGTATTGCAGATTTTATACTATTCATGTTAAGTTCAAGATTGGGTCATCCGCCTTTAAAGAGACACGTTAGGTTGTCACCTTGTTCAAAGTAACATGTTAAGTTCAAGTTGGATCGTCCGCCTTTAAGAGACACGTTGGGTAGTCACCTCGTTCAATGTGACATGTTATGTTCAAGTTGGGTCGTCCGCCTTTAAAGAGACACGTTGGGTTGTCACCTTGTTCAAAGTGACATATTATGTTCAAGTTGGGTCGTCCATCTTTAAAGAGACATGTTGGGTTGTCACCTCCCTCTAAGTGGCATGTTAAATTCAAGTTGGGCCATCCGACTTTAAAGAGACATGTTAGGTTGTCACCTCCCTCTTAGTGACATGATATGTTCAAGTTGGGTCGTCCGCCTTTAAAGAGATATGTTAGGTTGTCACCTCCCTCTAAGTGACACGTTAAAGTTCAAGTTGGGCCGTCCGCCTTTAAAGAGACATGTTGGATCGTCGCCTCCCTCTAAGTGACATGTTATGTTCAAGTTGGGTCCTCCGCATTTAAAGAGACATGTTCGATTGTGACCTCCTTCTAAGTGACATGTTAAGTTCAAATTAGGTCATCCGCCTTTAAAGAGACATGTTGGATTATCACCTCGTTCAAGGTGACATGTTATGTTCAAGTTGGGTCGTCCGTCTTTAAAGAGATACGTTGGATTGTCACCTCCCTCAAAGTGACATGTTATATTCAAGTTGGGTCGTCTACCTTTCAAGGGACTAGTTAAGCCGTCACTTCATTCAAAGTGACATGTTATTTGCATCGTCCTTCTTTCAAAGAGGTACACTACCTTCATTGTGTAATTTTGAAAGTAATATCGAAAGTATGTGAATGTTTTCAGTTTACAATCAATCTTTGCCTTTTGATTATTATTTTCAGCCCCGTTGACGGATGTAGATTTATTCAAAATCTCTACTAACGTCTCATATTATTTTGTTCAAAGTTTATCAAATCAAATTTGGGTTCGTTAACTTTGTTTGACCAAGATCTCATTCATCGATCCTAATCAAATAAATAGGCAAGTTGTTGACACCAAATTTTGGTCTGATATTTTTCAAAGTTATTATTTTTATATATATTATTCATTAAATAGTTCAAAAAAACATATTTTTCAATTTTAATGCAATTTATTGATAATTATCCTTACTTCTTCAAATTTTAAGATTTTTATCAGTTAATTTTGATTATATTATTTTTGTCACAATCAGTTGAATATGTTGTGAATATTGTGTCTGTTTGAAAAAATCATTATTTTATGTTAAATTACATTTTATACATGCCATTCATTTTCCGTTACATTTGTTAATATTCATTTTGATTTTTTATCACAGTCTAGAAATACATCTAAATACGAATAAAATTTGCATACACAGATATTTTATTAACCAGTGATTTTGGTCCACGGTCTTAAGGTCTTGGTATTGTACTAAGGTGATTTTTAATTTTCTATTTAAGCAATTGCTTGGTTATTAAGTTAGAGGGTGGTGAATAAATTTTAGAATTGGGGTTCAATTTTCAGAATTTTTAGTTTGTTTTTCTACTGTTCGTTATCTTTCTCCGGCGACAATTTGCCGGAGCTCCGACCAGTCACTACCCACACAGACCCCACTTGTCAAACCTCTCCTTTCCTCGCTGTTCTCCCCGTTCCTCCACTTCCAAACAACCTCTTTTCGGCAAAATCAGCTAACAACAACAACTAGTTCGCCACCCTCACAATAGAACCCATCGTTCTCACTCTTTCCTCTCTTCTTCGACCACACCCACGAACCCACAACTCCACCACGCCAGAACCGGCAGACCACTGAAAAACCACCAAAACTCCATTCTTTCGTCTTCTTCGGTGAAGTAGCAATGCCAGAGAACAACCTTCCCCTCTTCCTTGTTCTCAGCCATCAAACCATAAACAACCCCGACCAAAACCAAAATCACCACCAAACAACCACCATCAAGCAACAGCTCCAAATCAAAACCACAACCCCATAGCTGCTACCTCCGAGCTCCGGTGCACTTAAAACCACCAGCTACAAACGCCATCTCTGGCGAAAAAGCGAGCTCCAGGTTCCAACTCCGGTGAAGCAAACAACCATCACCAGACCAACCAGCAAACTGGCGAACAAAAATGATAAATGACACTCTTCGGTGACCCTTCTTTTAAAAAAAATATATTTCTTACATGTATTTCTCTCCGGGGAGGTTTTGTTCTTCTCAGATGAACATTAGTATTTTAGCTTGATTTATGATTATATTTTGTTGACTGTTGTTCCAATTATCTCTTTTTGGCCTTTGAATTGATTATTATTTTATTTATATTTTTGCCTATGATTCCTATTTACTGTCTATTCCTATCTGTCCTATTATGATGTTCCTAATATATTTTAACTTTGTTTTTGCTATAGTTGTTACAATTTAGCTTTATTTATTTTTGTCTCTATTTTGACTATCAAATATGTTAGAAGTTGTTTTGATTTTATTTCCTCATTATTTGTTGAGTTGTTACCTAATATTTATTATTGTTTTGGATCATTATTAATGTTATTTTTTAATTAATTTTGTATTCTTGTCTATTTGAAAATTTGCTCCTGTAAATTCATTCTTTTTCTCTACTTGTGATGTTATTTATGTTTATTCTAGTAAATATGTTTCCTTGAGGACTGATTTTAGCATTCTAAGGAATTTTATGATTTTTTACCGAGCTCCTTCCCTTAACCTCTATATTTTTGGCTACTATTTTTTGAATATTTGTTTGATTTCAGTTATTTGTGCTACTTTTAGCTATTGCTTCTAGTTTACTTTTATTTTATTTATTAGTTAAATATTTGTTTTCTTTCAATTATTATTAAGTGATATATATGTAATGGTTAAATTCAATCAATGAAGGTTGATGTTACATTTGAATTACTTTGCATAGTACATGTTGAAGTGGGGATTTAATTACGTGAATGTTTTTTTTTTCTTTTTCATTACTATCACTTTTATATTAAACTTCTATTTACATTTTCTCACTGTTTTAATATTTTGATTATACATATTTTTTGCTTGTTGAATGAAAAGTTAAATTGGTCAATGAAAAAATATCTCTGTCGATTTTAGAGACATCTCCATTTTAAAAGACAGAAATTTAGTTTAAGTTTATATATATTGTATGTTATAATTGACCGATGAAGAAATTACCGTCACTTTCCAAGGCCTCCCATGTTAATAAGACGGGTTTTATTTTTAAATTGTTATTCTTTTATTTATTTTAGTTAATATTTATTCATTACAAATACTTTTACTAAGTGTCTTAACAGGTACCCGGAGTTGCTCTTTTAGGAAGCCACTCCAATGGAGTTCAAATGATATTTTTTCACTATTGTGTATATTATTGGTGTTAGGCAAACTTAGGTCGTTTTTTATATTATTGTTTTATTTTATTACTTGTGTATATCGCATGTGTATTATATTTGTACATTATATTTTATCTCCTCAATTTAAAAAAATGAATTCAGTCAGGACCCACAATTGTGGATTTTGAAGGATGCCTAACACCTTCCCTTCAGAATCACTTGAACCCTTACTTAGAATCTATTGGTTTCGTAGACATTTTCTTAATTAATTAATTAATTAATTGGTTTCCTTGTTTTTTTAAAAAATTAGGTAGCAACTCCCTTTCTCTTTAAAAATTCTTTTACTCTTTTTAAATTGATTATTTGTTAAGTCACCACGACATTGCGTCTTTAGGGATGTCAATAGTGACTATTTGAGAGTCCTGTATGTAACTGAAATAACGAGGGAGTAATTTCAGCGTCTTAAACCAATTTGAAAACTTTTCTTCCGTGATTTACTCTAACTTGTTATTTGTATTTGTATTTTTTTTTATATGAAACATACGAAAGAAATACACAAATTAGTTTCATAGCAAACCAAAGTATTGTTGTTTATTCTAAATAGTCAAAGTATTGTTATTTATTGTAAATAGTAAAAATATATCTAATTAGTTCTATTTAATGCTTAATGTTTGTTATTTATGAAATTACTAAACGTTTATGGAAGGCATGAGACTCTTTAGAATCTGATTATTATACGTTCATTGGACCCATTTAATATGATCTCGATTTATGATACTGATGATTAAGAGCTTGTTTGACATTGATGTTGCAAGACCGAAAACACTTATTTTGAGAAAAAAATACTTTTTTTTTAAAAATAAGGTGGTTGACAAATTGATAAAACTACTTTTAAATTGAAGCAGAAGCAGTTTTTCTGCTATTGGGAATAAGCTAAAAATTTCTTCTTCTCAAAAAGCAAAAGAAGAAGCTGAAATTTATTTTTTTCAAGACCAAAATGAAAGTTAAGAGGGGGGGGGGGGTGGATTAAAAACTCCTTAGTCAACTTCCTATATAGGATAGTTGACTCACCTGCAGATTAATAATATAATAAAATGCAAGTATAAAAAGCGAAATCTAAATGACTCAGATAATTTTATACTGGTTCGGAACACCAAGGTGGTGCCTACTTCCAGTCCCCTTGGGTTTCAAGGGTTTCCTTAAGAGCTTTGAAAAGGGTTGGTTTACAGTGATGATGAATAACCTAAACCCTCACTACCTTGCAATCTGTTGACACAACCTCTACCTGTATAACTTAAGCTTATCTCTCCTTTCTCTTTTCTTTACGTTTTAATACAGATGTATAAAGCGTTTTGTGACAGCTGAAAGAAAGATAGTACAAATGTTCAAGAGAAGCGCACAGACTTCTTCTAGTCATGGCTGGTATAAATAGAGAAGCTCTTTGCTCTTTTAAGGAAAACCTAAGGGCATTTCATTCAATCAAGGATTTGTAGGGATTCCTTGATTGAGTTTGATTGAGATCACGTATTTATCAGATAAGTTCATGATATTCTCCCTTCCTTGACATGCCTTGCCTTCCTTTCTGGATTCCTTGATATGTGAGGCATTGTCCCTTGATTGCTGAAGATCTGTCTCTCTTGATTGGATGAGATCTTCTTCCTTTTTTTTTTGATTATGACCGTTAGCCGTGTCTTTGATTTGCGTTGAGAGTGTTATTAATATGATCTTTCTAGCTTAATCAAATCTTGAGAGATATGGGTCTGATTTCAGGGGCTATTATCAGCTATCCAGATTCCTTCCTTTCCTTATTTGATTTGTTCTGCGATTACAAGTAAGATTAATTGTTATCGTTCGAAATTCATAAGCAATAGATGGCTAACAATCTCCCCTTTTTTGATAATAATAATTAATATTAAAAAAGTGTATGGAAAAATGAGAGATGCAGTAAAAGTAATGAGACTTCTCTGAAGCTCCCCCTGTTTGTTTGCTCCCACTGTCTGTATGTCGCTTGTTCCTGCTAATTTCCCCTGTCTGTTGGGAAAGAAGCTCCCCCTGTTTGTTGGGAAAGAATCTCCCCCTTAGGCATAATAAAAATAACACAGATAAAGAGGGCACAAAAATGCATAGCAAAAAGAGGAGCTAGAGAGGTGTAAAGACCAACCCATAGAGTACAAAGCCAGAAAGTATTGGGGACACACCCACATCAAACATAATTCAACAAAAGAAACAAATAGAGCCAGACAATCAACGATCACCGAGGAAGTATTTGAGAGTGTTGAGTACATTTCTACAGAAGGTGTTGTACGAACGCTCAACATTCCTGGAAAAGGTGGAGTAAGAGGTCTGAACAGATACAACAAGATTAGTATTGAAAGAGCTAACTTCAGCTTTGAGAGAGTGAACTTGTTTGATCAGTTTGTTCACAGTGGAGATACCATCCTGCTTTAGGCCATTCAGGGCAAGGTGTAGCTTCCCAACGTCTGTACTAGCTTCTTTGTTGAGACGCAAAAGTTTCTCAACAGTGTTCTGGAGAGACTTTAAGCCTTCTTCTAATGCCAACAGTCGGGTCTTAATCTCATCAGAGTCTTTCATTAGTATAGCAGCAAAGTCAATTGAGATCCTGGTAGGCTTGATTGCTTCTGTTATGGTTTTCACAGACTCCTTTTTGAGCCAAGTATTGTCGACAAGCACATATCCCATCCTAGAGAAGGTGCGGGTGTCATATGTGGCAATGATTTCGAGAGGCTTTAAAGAAGAGATATCAACCAGTCGGTCTATTAGTATATGAGAGATAGGTAGACCATAGGGCAAACTAGCGGACCCATTTGGATCCTCAACACTTTCCAGCATGTACTCTTTAAACCACAAGGCCCAATTTATTTTGTATTTCTTCAACAATACAGGAAAAACACATCTCGAGTTATGATGTTACTCAGGGATCTCTTCCTGGGAACAAGTGTAGTAGCCATAATATGAGCAAGAATACGGTTCTCAAAACATAGGGATAAGGGGCCAAAGTCAGAGAGATCAGAGTCGGGTTTGGCCATTGCTGCTTTTGCACCTTCCAGAGAGACTTCAAAATCACTAGGCCACACTCCATTCGTATAGGGAACAACCCCAGAGAACTTAGTTCCAAACACATCTTCCAAAAGCCTTTCATTTACAATTATACGAGTACCCATAACAAGAGTTTCTAGTTCCGAGACACGGAGATTTGCATAAAGACGGACAATATCTTGATATAATTCATTACCACAGAGACTTAAAAACAGAGATAATTTATGGGCCTTTAGAAAGGTACTTATAGCGCAGTGGGAGTCCTTCAGTTGACTAAAATTGATGACCCGTCCAAGAACGATGGGTCTGATTTTGAAGGCCTCGAGTCTGTTTCTTTGTTCAACTCCCCAGAAGGTTTGCATCTCCTCATCTGATAGAGATCCAGAGGCACAAGAGAGCAGAATTTCTTGGAGTCCTTTTTGGAGGAAGAAGGCCTCTTCTTGGAGATGGCAGAAGGCGAATCAGATGCATCTTTAGAGAAGTTTGAAGATAGAGAGATGGTGTCGCTTCAAGGGTTATTAGAGGGGTTTTCTGAGCCAACATTGAGAGAGGCTATCAACCTAGTTCTAGTAGTTGAAGGAGACAAATACTAGAGAGGATGAGAAGAGGAGATGATGAAGATAAGGGGAGAAGGGTTTGTTAAATAGGATAGAGAGAACAAAGAAGATGGAAGGGCTTTCTGACTTGAAGGGATGGGCGATAGACTGAAAACGGAAAGGTGCATAAAAGAACGGAAATGACAGAGATAAAATAATAAATGAGCACAAAAAAAGAAAAAAATTAAGGCACGTAAACAAGTAAGTAAGGCAGGAGATCAATTATCAGTTAAAATGAGTAATACCAAGACATTCTCGAAGGAAGCAAAATCTCTCTTCAAGAAGAGGTTTGGTAAAAATATCTGCCAACTGATTTTCAAAATAAAAAAATTCTAGCACGACATCTCTATTTTCAACATGATCTCTAATAAATTGATGCTTGATATCTATATGCTTGGCCCTAGAGTGATGCACATTATATTTAGATAGACTGATAGTTCTAGTATTATCACAAAAAATAGGTACAGCTTCATAAGATAAATCCTAGTCAAGGAATTGATGCATCATCCATAAAAGTTGAGTACCACAACTTCCCACAACAAGATATTTGGATTTCGTAGTGGATAGGGTAACATAAGTTTGCTTTTTACTGTGCCATGAGATCAGAGACTGTCCTAAGATTTGACAAGTTTCATTTGTGCTTTTGTGATCATTTTTGTCACCTGCAAAATTAGCATCTGAGTATCCAGTTAGATCAAAATTTGAGGAATGTAGATACCATAGACCAAGATCAGATGTTCCAATTAGATAGCGGATGGTCCTTTTGACGGCGATGAGATAAAATTCCTTTGGAGAAGATTGGAATCGAGCGCATTTGCAGACACTATACATAATGTCTGGTCTACTAGCAGTTAAGTATAACAAGGATCCAATCATTCCTCGATAATTCTTTTCGTCAACGTCTTTTCCAGGAGCGTCAGTTTCTAGGCATGTTGATGGGCTCATAGGTGTACCAAATGCTTTACCTTTTTCCAATCCAAATCTTTTTATGAACTCTTTGGTGTACTTACTCTGACTGGTGAAGGTACTATTTGGTGCTTGCTTACTTTGTAGTCCGAGAAAAAATGTAAGCTCTCCCATGAGGCTCATTTCAAACTCTCCCTTCATAAGATTTGCAAAGTTCTCGCATAGAGAGGGGTTAGAACTTTTAAAAATAATATCATCAACATACATTTGAGCTATAAGAATACTAGAGGAAAATCTTTGAATAAAGAGAATTGTATCAATTTTTCCTCTTTGAAAGTTATTATTCAGTAAAACAGTACTCTGCCTTTCATACCAGGCCTTGGGAACTTGTTTTAAATCGTAAAGAGCTTTGGAAAGGTTGAAAACATAATCAGGACAGGAAGGATATTCAAAGCCAAGGGTTGTTTGACAAAAAAATCTTCTTTAATAACCATTTAAAAAACACTTTTCACATCCATTTGAACCAATTTAAAATGCTTAAACGATGCATATGCAAGAAGAGTTCGAATTGATTCTAACCTTGCGAGAGGAACAAAAGTTTCATCGTAGTCAATACCTTCTTGTTGGGAGTGGCCTTGAGCTACTAATCTTGCTTTGTTCCTTATGACCTTTCCATCTTCTTTTAGCTTGTTTTGAAAAACCCATTTAGTTTTGATCATGGAGCATTTCTTTGGTCTTTCAGTAAGGGTCCATACTTGATTTCTCTCAAATTGATCAAGTTCTTCTTTCATTGCTTGTCTCCATGATTTCTCTTCCATTGCTTCCTTTATTCGTTTGGGTTCCATTTGAGAGACGAGTGCTACATATGCTTGCTTTTTCAATGAGGCTCAGGTTTGTAGTTTATACTCCAGATTTCCCATAATGAAATCATTTGGATAGCTTGAGTTATGTCTCCATTCCCTCGGAACGACAATTTTATCTGTAACGATAGTTAATAGTTTCTATTGGACTTGACTCTTCTGTACTGGGTTGAGTGGATGTTTCTTCAAAGATTTTGGATGAAGTGAGTTCATCTTCCCCATTCTCAGTTTCCTGCATTCTTGGGCTTGTCTCATAAAAACAACATGAACAGATTCTTCAACACTTAGGGTTCTTTTGTTAAAAACCCAAAATGCATGGCTAAAAGGTGCATAACCAAGGAATATACCTTCATCATTTATTGGATCAAATTTACCAAGGTTGTTCGTACCATTATTGTGAACAAAGCATTTACATCTGAAGGGATGGAAATAGCTAATGTTCGACCATTTTCCTTTCCACAGTTCGTAGGGGGTTTTCTTTAGGATAGGCCTGATGAGACACCTGTTCAAGATATGGCAAGCAGTAATGACAACTTCTGCCTAGAAATGATCAGGAAGACTACGGTCAAGAAGCATTGTCCTAGTTGTGTCTTGTAAAGATCGATTTTTCCTTTCTACAACACCATTTTAGTTGAGGAGATCTGGGTGAGGAGAAGTTCTGGGTAAATCCGTTTTGAGCACAGAAGTCCTCAAAGGCTTTATTCGCCGCCATGATCAGTATGAACAATGGAAATAAAATAACCTGCTTCTCTTTGCACTCTTCTACAAAACATTTCAAAATTAGCAAAGGCTTCACTCTTATGAGATAAAAAAATGAGACAAGTAAACCTCGAGAAATCACAACTATTACAAAAGCATATCTTTTACCTCTAATGCTAGTAGTTCGAGTGGGACCAAAGAGGTTCATGTGAAGGAGTTGAAGAGGTTTAGTGGTACTTACAATGTCCTAGGCTTTGAATGAAGTATGAGTTTGCTTATCGAGTTGGCATGCATTGCAGATGTGATCTTTCTCAAATTTTATCTATTGCAAGCCAATAACTAATTCGAGTCTAGATAGTTTTTCGAGTGCGTGCATACTTGCGTGTCTGAATTTTTTGTGCCACAGCCAGGGATCGCAGGATATGGCAGTAAGACTTGTGAGAGTGGGAAAATTCACGTTGTTTAGAACATAGATGTTGTCAATTCGTTCTCCAATGATCTTAATGTTCTTAGCCTGATGTATGATAGTGCAACGCTTGATGTTGAAAGAAACTTCGAATCCAGAATCACATAGTTGACTAATGCTGAAAAGATTGTGTTTAAGACCATCGACTAAATAGACTTCCATTAGTTCACATGATTAACTAAGAGTGATAGATCCGACTCCTATCACTTCTCCTTTTGAGTTATCTCCAAATCTTACATATTCTCCGTCAAAATCTTTTAACCGTTTAAAGTTTTCTCTTTTTTGGCTCATGTTCCTGGAGCAACCACTGTCAATTACCCACATTCCCTTTTTATAGGTTCTTATGGTGTGCTCCTACAAAACAAATAAATTAGTTTCTTTTAGGTACCCAAGTGTTCTTGGGTCCTTGATGGTTAGGATTCGTAGTTTTTGGTCTCCAAATCCATTCTTCAGAAGAATACTTCTTACAGTTAAATGATTTGTGACCAACGTCACCACATGTAAAACAAGTACTTTTGAATGAGGATTTTGTAGAATGAAATTAGGCGCTTGAGAGAAATTAAGAGTAGATCTGTTAGATCTAACTGAGCTATGACTGGGAGATTTTCTGATGCTATTTAATTGCATCTTTACTTCGCCAAGTTCCTCTAATAGTAAGTCAACTTCAATCGAACTTGCTTCTAGAAGAATTTGTCAGTCCTTCTTTTCTTGAGCAATTTTGTTATATTCATCAATAACTTTCTGCAATTCGTCAGTGACCATATCTAAAGAGTTATGTAAGTCATTACAATTTGAGCAATTAAAGGATCTTACCTCACTAGATTCCCCTATTTTCATGAAGCATATGTTGGCGGTTTCATCATGATTATCTTAAGATGTTTCTTCTTCACTCCAGGCTCTAAGACTTTCTGGGTCTCCATTTCTTTTGTGATTTCTCATTTTTCGTTCCTGACAATTTTGCTTGATATGCCCTAGTTTTCCACAATAGTAGCAATGATCGTCATTTCTTTGGTATTCATTGTTCTTGAAATTCTGTTGAGGTCTTTGGATCCTTTGTCTCAGAATTTGTCTGACTCCATGATTTATGAGAGTCATTCCCTCACTTTGAGTTTCATCTATCTCTTCCTCCACTTCAGTAGTTCTAGCAGTGAAGGCTACAATTTTCTTCTTATCGTCTTTGTGGTATCTGTTAATATGATTTTGTTTAAGCCATAAGATTTCCTCAAAGTTCATCGTAAGTCATTTTCTCTAGATCTTCATCTTCAAGAATGGCAGCTTTAGTTTCCCATGCCTTTGGGAGACTTCTAATGAGTTTTCTGACTTGTAGTCCATTTGAATATATCATTCCCAAGGATTTGAGTTCGCAGACGATTTTGCTAAATCTTGAAAACATGTTCTCAATATTTTCATCGTCTACCATTTTGAAAAATTCATATTCATTTACCAGTGACCTTATTCAAGCTTTCTTTTCTTTGTTGGTTCCTTTATAGGTGACTTCTAGTTTGTCCCACATTTCTTTCACTGTTTCGCATGTTGAGATCTTGTCATATTCTGCTCCGCTAACTGCATAGTATAACATACTTATTGCTCTAGCATTAGTTTGGATTACCTCTTGTTGTTCTTTTGTGATGTCAAAGGATTCTGATCAAAGGGCTTGTCAGTAGTGTCCTTTCCGGTGAGTCCAGGGATGGGCTTTGGTTCCTTCTTGATAACTATCCATGCCTGGAGATCGTTTGAGGTAACGAAAATTTTGAATCTGTCTTTCCAGTGAGAGTAACTTGTCACGATCCGATTTCTCAGGTCATGATGGCACCTACTATAACCCACCAGTAGGTAAGCCTAACCCCTAGTCTAGAACCAGAACCAACGGGCTATCAAGCGTAAGAGGACCAATGAAGTAACAAATGAATATAAAGAGAAGAAAGAGGAATCAACATAGATATATCCAAGGAACCGTCCCCAAGATCTAGCATCAGTTAGTAATCGAGCATCTAAACAAAATAAGAGTACAAAGCTTTTACAAATACAAAATAGATACAAACAGTCTTCGAAAGAAAGTAAAGACTAGTCCTAGCCCAAAATAAATGGAAATCAGCTACTCCGGATGCTAGGAGCTCACCCAATCTCCGAATGCAAGCTGCTCCGCACCAAGACCAATCATCGGTGATAACCTGTACTATGATCTGCAGGGTGAAGAAGTGTAGTATGAGTACCAAACGAATGGTACTCAGTAGGCATCATAGGCCGACTAAGCAAGCAAGGTAAAAATAATAAGAAAAGATAGAATCTAGATCATAATATATATCAAGCGGATAAGAAAAGAAGCACACGAGCGCACCGAAAGTAAATCTAAGTACAACTAAACTAAACCTAACTGGACCCCATAATCCCAGAAGGTACACTCGTGCACAAGTTTAAATAAAACCCGAACGGACCCCCATAAGCCCGACAGGTACATAGAATAACTAAGTCTACAAGGCTGAAGGGTAAACCACATCCGAATCGAACAATCGGTCAACTCCCAGCCCAGCTAGCTAGAGTGACTATAACCCAGTAGAAGATCTCAAATATCCAAGCTGCCCAGCCAGCCAGCCACTCCTAGGGGCGTCAGCCGCCTAGCTAGCAAGAAGGCCTGGGGGCGTGTCAACTCCGAAAAGGATCTTAAGGTGCCTCAAATAGCAAGGCCGCCCAGCCAGCCAGTCACTCCCAGGGGTGTCATCCACCCAGCTAGCAAGAGGACTCGGGGGCGTATCAACTCTGAAGAGGATCTAAAATATCTCAAGTATCCAGGCCGCCTAGCCAGCTAGCCACTCCTAGGGGCGTTAGCTGCCCAGCTTGCAAAAGGGCCCGGGGGCGTGTCAACTCTGAAGAGGATCTCAAGGTGCCTCAAATATCCAGGCCGCCCAGCCAGCCAATCACTCCCAAGGGCGTCAGCCGCCCAGCTAGCTAGAGGACTCGGGTGCGTATCAACTCCGAAGAGGATCTCAAATATCCAAGCCACCCAGCCACTCCCAGGGGCTTCACCCGCCCAGCTTGCAAGAGGTCCTGGGGGCATATCAACTCCGAAGAGGATCTAAAATATACAAGTCATCATGGATCGACGTCCACTTCCAAAAATAACACAACGACACCAAACTAGAAGCGCTCCGAAACCCAAGGAAACACCATCTCCTGTGGCTCATCAGAGTAACATAAATAGGGGGAGGAGATAAAAAGGCAAACAAGCAGCGCAAAGGCCTAAGCTAAGGCTCATACTACAAGACCCAAGTCTGTTATTCCAGTCTACAAGAACCTAGTCCGTCCGAAATGACGTCAGAGACATACCATGGTCACAAGGTGCATGGGTCTATGGCAACACTAGTCTATCCTAGACTACGGCCAAAACGTGCTCCAAACACAAGTAATCAATCAAGTAAACCACAAGCATGCCACAACACACAAACAGCCCCCTATCAACACATGGTACTACCCTCAAAACAGTAAAAATCAACCCTAAATCATGGTTTCTAAGAAGAAAAGAAGAGATACTAGGTACCCGCCCCCAATTAACACTAATCATCATGAGTTTACACATTCAAGCTCAATCTTAACAGAAGGGAAGCCGCAACCTATCTGAAGGCCGATCACGAGCGCTCCAAACCACTCTGCCGAAGCTTTTCCCTTTCGTACGACCTCAGAATGTTTCCACGCTATCAAAAATAGAATCACATCCCCAGCACGGTCGTTTAGAAACTAAAATTGCATTAATCAGAGATGGACACAAAATTAGGTCTAAAACGGGATTGTGGGACTCGCATCGGGAATCTCAAAATTGACTCCATGAAAAGGTTCCTTTTACCTCCCCAAACTTGTGTCCCAAAACGAAACACAATTCGGGGCTCGGAACATGCCGAATTACAACATGCAACAAAGCCACCATTAAAGAACACAAAAAAGAGCTGGCAGCAGCTAAAACTAAGAAAATACCTCAAACGAAGGTCCCCCAACAATCCCCGAGCACTCCAATGTGTAGCCACGAACTTCCCAAACACGCTGGACTTTGAATCACCCAAAACAGAGCTAAAACGAGCAAGATATCACCAAATCAATATAGCCAAAATCTAGAACTCGAAAAGAGCTACAACAGTCTGGTCTATCACGATTTTACGTCGATTAACGCACCCCCGACAACTTCCGATCACTCTACAGCGAAGCCACCATCAAAAGGAAGCTTCCACGCTTTGAAACACCTCATTTGGCCAAGAAATGAGTGAGATATGGGGTTTTGAAGCTCCAAAAAGAGTTGCTATTTCTGTTATATAAATAGCAGAAATCTGGTCGCTAAACGGCTGTTCCTGGTCACTACATGTCCCATTTCTGGTCGCTAAGAACCTGCACCAGATATCAACACTTTTGCTATTTTTCAAAGTCTCCGAACGGACCCTTGGAATTCGTTCGGGACCTGATAAAAATAAACCAGATATGCTACCCTACTAAATTTGACATTTTGGATTCAATGTCGCATCAAAATTTCCATACAAAGTCATCTCAACAAAAAGTGGGTCCCACACCCATGCGCCATTTTAAGCAAAAATCCACAAGGGAGCTCAGAATGAGCCCGAAAGCCTTGAAAAACGCACGAAAGGTCGTTATAGACCAAACTCAACATTCTAAAGCTAACCGCGCTGACATAATTTCAATTTGAGCATGTTAACCAAGAATGTTGATGTCACGACCCGATTTCTCAAGCCATGATGGCGCATACCATCCCACCAGTAGGCAAGCCAAACTGCATCCCGAAACTTAACAGCAATGGGATTAAGCGTGAAAACTAATTCTAAACCAAGCGGAAGAATACCATAAGAACACATAAATGAAGGCTGAAACGAAACGAAACTAAATATATCCGAGACACCTCCCAAAACCTGGAAGTCACATGTATAGAACCACTAACAAGAGTACAAGTCCCAAAAGGGTACCACAGAAACAATTGTCTCAAAAATAAAATGAAAACCAAAAGATAAATACAGAAGGAGACATGTAATTCCAGAACGCCATGTGCTCACCCTAGTCTCCTGAAGTGACAACTGTAGGCCCGATCTCAACGCTGATAACTGGTGCTCGGACCTGCATCACGAAAACAGATGCAGAGTGTAGCATGAGTACCAAAACAACAGGTACCCAGTAAGCATCATAGGCCAACTGAGCAAGAAAGGTAAAAACAGGCAGACAAGATAGAATCAAAACCCACAGAGGTCAACAAAATGAAAACAGAGAAAAAAGAATGTGAACTGAGGATAGCTACGCTAAACCCAGCTGGGCCCCCCATAAGACCCTCTGGGCACGCTCGTGCGCAAGTTTAAGTAAAAACCCGAACGGACCCCCATACATGTACACTGAAAAGCTAGAACTACAGGATCAAGGAGTAGAACTCCGAACCGAACAAACGACCAATACTCAACCGACCACAAGTCCTACTTCCCAAAGCAATACGCCAATCTAGCAAGCTACTCCGGGGGCATGAACCCAGCCAGTCGAGTACTGCAAAAAGGGCGAGCGTACGCCAACCCCTCTAAATAACCCGGTATCCAACTGTCCAAATAAGCTATCACTCCGGGGACATAGCCTTGGGCCCAGCCCATAACAACCAAGTGAGCCATCTAACACTCCGGGGCAGGTGACCCAGCCAGATGAGTGTGCTATCAACCACTCTGGGGGCATTGACCCAGCCAGACGAGTGTGCCATCTACCATTCCGGGGGCATTGACCTAGCCAGACGAGTGTACCATCTACCACTCCGGGGGCATTGACCCAGCCAGACGAGTGTACCATCTACCACTCTGGGTGCATTGACCCAGCCAGACGAGTGTACCATCTACCACTATGGGGGCATTGACCCAGCCAGACGAGTGTACCATCTACCACTCCAGCCAGACGAGTGTACCATTTATGTCTACTCCGCAGAGAACCTCAAATGACCCATATATCGTGGATCGCCGTCCACTCCCCACATATCTTCACCAATCATACACGGGCCACCGCCCTCACAGGTATATCAACCGAAGGCTCCCAGCCTAACACAATTCAACTGACAATCGGCGTAATGGTGACATCTTCTGGCAGAATCCCAAGAATCGCAGTGATAAGGGAGAAAGAATCGGAAGGTCCGAAAGCCATGAAAACGCCTATACTAAGGCTCATACTGTCAGACCCAAGTTTGCTATACCAGTCTACAAGGATCTAGTTCATCCGAATCGACGTCGGATACATACTCAAGTCAACCAGGTACATGAGACTATGTCAACAATATAACAGCCTATTCTAAGGCAGAATCACAAGAATCAGCCAATCACGGAGTGAAAGAACCGGATCCCACTCATGCAACACTAGATAACCACCAACAGATAACCCACATTACAAAGATCAAACCAATCAAGTCAACAACCCAACCTATAGCATGATACTAGCTCATAACAACCCAACATTCAACTCCAAACTAAAGAATTGGGGAATAAGGGAAACAAACCTAGCCAACCACCCCAGATTCAAAAATATCAACCAACAATTACACATTCAAGCTCAATCTAAAAGGAATGGAAGCCGTAACCTACCAAAAAGCCGATCACAAGCGCTTCAAGTCACTCAACTGGAGATTTTCCCTTCCGTACAGCCTCAGACTGCTGCCAAGCTATCAAAAATAGAATCACAGCGTCAATACGGTCGTTTAGACATTAAAATCAATAAAATCGGAGACATACCAATTTTGGAGTCAAATCGGGCAAAGTGGGACCCGCTCTGGATTTTCCAAAATTGACTCCGTGAAAAGGTCCCAAATCCTTCCCTGAACTTGAATCCCAAAACGATTCACCCATCAGGGCTCGGATCTGCTCCAAACAGCCATCAACAACAAAAAGCAAAACTTACACAAATAAGCCAAGAAAGCAACTTACAACTCGAATTCACGGAAATCTAAGGACACCCAATGCTAAAAGTCCAAAAACCCACGAAGCCAACAAGATTCCGAGCACCTGGGACTTCGAATCACCCAAAACAGAGCTCTAGAACTCGAGATATCGAAGTTTTAAAATGAAGAAGAAATCATAAATTAATCACCAAAAAGATGATGGCAGCAGCTTCGAGCTGAAATTCACCTCAAACGAGGGTTTGCCAACACAATCCGATCACTCCACCACATAGCCACAATCTCCACGATCATACAACACTTCGAATCACTCAAATCAGAGCTCGGATGAGGGAGAAATCGCCATTTGAAAATGAGGGCTGAAAGCTGAAATTTCTGGGTTATTAAACCCGAAACTAGTAGCTAAAAACCATTTTTGGTCGCTAAAAGGCTAAATTCTGGTCGCTAAAGGTCTGCACCAGCAACCAGATTTTTGCTATTTTTCAAAATGTCCGAACGAACCCTTGAAATTCGTTCAAGACCCGAAGAAAATAAACCAGATATGCTACCCCACTAAATTCAACATTCCGGACTCAATGGGCAGTCGAAATTTCCATACGAGGTTGTTTTGATAAAAAGTGGGTCCCACACCCAATGAGCCATTTTAGCCAACTTCTACCTGGGGCTTCAAAATTAGGTCGGAAGCTCCCAAAAATTCTCGAAAGGTCATTCTAGACCAAACTCGGCATTTCAAAACTAACTGCGCTGTCAGAATTTCCATCCGAGCGTGTTCTCCAAGAATGTTGACCGAAGTCAACCTTAAACCAAATTTCAAAGGCTAAAGAGCTAACTGGCCCCAAAATCACATCGGGAACCTCGGGACTCGGGCAAACCATGCTTATAGCCTAAATTGGCTGCTCCGAAGCTAATGGAATCGTTAGAAACCTCATCTGAGGTCGTTTACCTGAAGTTATGATCAAAATCAACTTTTCAAGGTTCAAAAGCTCCAAAACAGAAAAACAGGCATAAAACCCAAAGGAACAGCAACCGAACAGTCAATGCCAGCAAGTCATAAATGACTTGGGGTCGCTACAGGAATGCTCTAAATGACAGACAAAAGGCATTAACATAGAAATCACCTGGAGGGTCATTACAGTTGACCGAAGTCAAATTTAGGCTAAAGCTTAAAGGCTAAAATGTCTAATGGCTCAAACTCGCACGGAGAGCCTTGGGACTCTAGCCGAACATGCCACTAGCCTAAAATGACCATTCCGGAGCTGATCGGACCGTCAGAATTCCATTTTGAGGCTATTTTCCTGGAGTTTTGACCGAAGTCAATTGTTGAAACTTCAAAAGCTCCAAAACACAAAAATGGGCATAAAACTCAAATGAACGACCAGGCTACTGAACAGTCAGTGTCAGCAAGTGATAAAGGACTTGGGATCACTACAGAAAAGCTCTAAATGTTGAAAAGATCGAAAAATGGAGAAAATGACCTGGAGGGTCATTAAAACATCCACTACTAAAAGGACTTTCATCTGCGAAAGTAAAAGGATAGTTACAACCTGAAGGCATGAAAAGACTAGAGTACCGAGCCCACACACTCCGCCAGACCCTTGGACACCCTCTCGGGTCGAACAACACCGACACAGAACTTAGGCTTAGGGGGAACTCCTCAAATTCACTTCAAACTCCAAAAGCTCCTCCAATTCCCTTTTTGGGATCCAACACTTTCTCAATTAACCTGAACTTGAACGAAAACACCAGCTTCATATGAGGAAAATCAAAAACCACACCAAAATGAGAAACAAAGGACCATGGCAGATGCAATTGATATGCCCAAATTACACCTCTCTAAAAAAGTATAAGCGGTCATTGTCAAATAAAGAACCAAACAAAGGTTAGTGTCGATCCCACGAAGATTATGGTTCAGACTTAGTCTAATTATCGTTAATTGTACGTTTAGTCAATTTATCTCTGAAAGAGGGGGGGATTTTTGTAAATAGAAACTAAAAGTATAATTGCTGAATGTGAAACAGAACAAGTAAACAAGTAACAAGGTTTGCAGTTTGTACGATCAATTATTAAGAATAAAACTAGGGCATATGTGTTCCCCATAAGTTCTTAACTCAGTAATCCTAATAATAGTAACTATTTCCTAGTGTTTAACGTGCATAGTCGGTAGGTTATGTATCCCTAAGTGATTTGTCCTCCAAATAGGGAATTTCACCACGCAACTTGGATCGTCTACGTGTGTTGCTTTACTAACCCTTACCTTTAAGTAGATAAGCCCTCTGCGTATGTGATTCAGGCCATTAGATAGAAGACTAATCAATGCTAAATCTCTGTTGTTTAATCTCTTTCTCATTCGTTACTTCCTTGGTCCGGCAAGTAGGAATAAGGCGAGTTCTAACGTTGCGC
This sequence comes from Solanum appendiculatum, assembly GCA_018342035.1. Lineage (NCBI taxonomy): Eukaryota > Viridiplantae > Streptophyta > Magnoliopsida > Solanales > Solanaceae > Solanum > Solanum appendiculatum. The sequence continues at coordinate 280,509 of JAGDQO010001404.1, read as the reverse complement.
ACCATTAAAAAGCATTCAAAATGAAGAAATTAACAAAAACATGCATAAACACTCATCAAGAATTACAACATCATTAGTTTTACGTTCATTAATTACTCATGATTCCCAAAACCCTAGTTGTGGATTTAGCTACTCATGCTTGAGGATTCACAATTCATATTAGGGTTTGAATAATAAATCATGAACTTACAGTGATAATAGATGAAATCCATAATCTTGAATTGAAAAGCAAAAGCAAACTTTGTAATCCAAACCTTAAGAATTGATTGCCACAAAGGTTGCAAAATAATTCCCAAAGCCAAAATCAAATATTCAAAAATTGTCTAACCCCTAAAAATGAAAATTACATCATATATTTATAGAAAATAAATCCTAAACCAGATAGGAAAAGGAAAACTAAGGACATCAGGCTTCTGACAGTGTCGCCTACGGTTTGCTACCTATGGCTCGTCAAAGCACCGACGGCTCATAGGTCCAATCGTTGTCCAGCAGTTAGACAAAATTTGGGAGAAGTCCACCTACGGGTATGACCTACGGCTCGTAGGAATAAGCACGGCCCGTCCTGTTCAACCGTCGTTCAAGTGCTGAAAGTTGACCTCTCTGAATCTATTGACGAATCCCTATCCACGATCGTTCCATACTTAGCTGATTTTTTCAAGCTTCTGAACCACGCCTTCTACCTACGGCTCGTCACTAGAATGACGGCTCGTAGGTTCACTTGTACATCACCAAAAACATATTGTTGATATATCTTTAACCATCAACTGCTCAAAAACCTATTTTCTGCAAAATTAAGCACAAATCCCATCACATCTACTAACAAAATGCTTAAGAAGCATGCAAAACTCTAAGTTTAATGCCTCAAAAGTACCGTAAATTCACGATACATCAACACTCTCAACTTAAAATCATTGCTTGTCCTCAAGCGACACAACAAACTCTAAACAACACATATGCATATGCAACCCAGACTTCAAGCAATTACACAATATTTTCTCAATCATCCCCCTCTTTATTTATTCTCACCACAATGCAATTTCATTATAAACTGAACAAGCTAACTCATGCGGATCAATTCATGACATAGACATACCAATAGACACATTCACATACACCTACAACAATCACCAAGATGCCGACTCTTCAATAATACAACTTGTGCCCTTACCACAAAGAAATCCCTTTTTCACACAGAATTTGACATTTTAGTTATGGATTCAATATTCACTCACACTCAGAACGAATTCAGTAAAGTTTGTGCTCATACCATAGGCTTGTCCTTATTTTCTCAACTTTGGCTTTCCAAACCTTTCTTCTAGAATCACTATAGGACTTTCTTAGCTTGTAACGTGGGTTCGGAGTCAGGTGTGGTGCATTTGAACATTTTAGTGAATTTTCTGCCCTCCTTGACATTACATTGGCTAGCTTTACCTCTTTTTACAACCAATTATTACATCATTCACGCTTTATGTCCTTCTTCCTGTAATTCATTTAAGCTCAACTGTGACTTTTGACTTGATCATCTTGTTGGGTTCACCTGTTTCTTCACCTCCTTGTTTAAGCATTTGATTATTTTTGCTGCTTTTTTTTTGGTTTAGTCACACTATTTTCATTTGTTTCACTTAGTTTGCTTTCTTTGCTCTACACACGACTCTTTTCATACCCTTTCTTTCTTGCTTTCCTTCATAATCGCCACCCTCAACTTAGACTTTTAGTATGAGTTGATGTACACAATATCCTAGGAAGGACTAGGGCCAGAATTTAGGTAACTTTGCAGTAGCCACCCTCAACTTAGGCTTTTAGCCTAAGTCGAGGTGCACAACTTCCAGGGAGGGACTAAGGCTAAAACAAAGTTTACAATAGGATAGGGAAGGTGAATTGGGCATCAGAAAGAATAGTCTCTTTTAGGCTCCAACATTTTGATTGAAGGGTGCAATTTATCTTTTCGGTTGGTTGCTTTTAGGCTTAAGTGGACTTCGTATCATCAATGGCCTATGATCATCTCCTAGTTTCCAGTTCAAATCGCCTTAGCAAGACCAACATGGCAATTTCTAGATTGGCACTTCCCATATGAATATCCAAACAACCTTACACAAACATGGCACCTTGCTGCAATTATTAAATTGTCAATTGATCTCGTTAATGTTATAGCTTAATTCATAGTGTCAGATCGATATTTATCATGTCATACAAAGATCCTACACATTCAACTTATTAAATTCACAGTCATCGCACAACTCAAAATTTGGAGGGATATCAATTTTATGCTCTTTTGCCATCATGCCTTTACTTCCAGGTTACCTCTACACATTTACAATCCTAACCATGCTAGTTCAACAGAAATTAAATAGTTCCTTGGGAAAAAGAGCACAGGCAAGAAAACCCCAAGAAAGGATTTTGAGATAAGTTACTCAGACTTCACGTCAACTCACAATCCATTCACCCCACCCCCACATAAAAAGATAGTGCAATGTCCTCAGTGCACAAGTAAAAGTAAAAACATCGAGTGACACAAACTTGTGGAGCATAAGCGCCGAAGACCACTCAAGAAGCGGGTGGGTCCGGTAGCCCGGAACCCACTAGATCATCAACCAAGGCGCCCTTAGTGACGCCCTAGTAGTGATGTAAGGTACACCTTCAGTAGTGTGCCCCGAACCAGAAGCTCCGTCAGCCAACTCCCACAGCCTCTCCTGTCTCAACTGCTCCTCTAATGCTCCTCTAATCTAGACTGCCGGTGGGCAGCCTCCTACTCCCGTCTCTCCTTCTTGCGGGCCCGCAACGCCTCCTCTTGGTCTATAACAACATCCTCATCAGTCCGAGTGCACTTTCCTGCCACCTGTGATGAAGGAGGGGCTGCTACCCATCACCAAAAAGTGCATTAAGCACTACATTATCAGGTTCTTCAGTAGGGGCATGTTTCGAGGTAGCAACACCACAGTGGCCAAGGCATCTATGTCAGTCCGGAGTTGTGCCAACTCCATCTGAAAAGCAGTAAAATCAACAGTAGGTGGAAGCCTAGCAAGCCTCTGACTCTCAAAAGCATCAATCCACAGATGCACCGCATGTATCACTTCAACCGCCTTCTCTATCCGGGCCTCTGATTCTTCAACAAACCTCTGCATTTATGGCCTAATATGTGCCAAGAGGGTCGCCATCTGAGTCTTTAACTTCTGGACTCGGGCTAATGGCAGCATGGTAAATCCTGAAGGTGTAGGGGCACGTGGTGTGCTTGCAGCATGGCCGGAAGAGGTGGAGGATGGAGCAATAGTATCGGGCTCCTAATTAGCGGCAGGAACAGTACCCTCATATGCTTGTGCATCACCAAGGCCCTCACCTAAGGGCGGTAAATCAATCGAGATACTTCGTCGCGGCACTGCGGGGTTTATATCATCCCAAATCATGCCTACATCGACCATTTTGGTCACTTCAATCAACTTGTCACAGTGCCAAATAGGTACCGTCGCCTCTCTGCATAGGCCAAAAATCAGACATGGGAACAACGTCATGATCTTCTCTTTGAAAGCCCTCTCATGGATCTGAGCTATGATAATCCGGGCAAAATCGATATCAAACCATGCCATCAGTGAAGTAAGCATCACCGCGTGATCCCAAGTCACGATATTATCAGCCATAGTGGGGGACATCGGGCCTGAATAATGGACCACCAGAACTTGGCTGCAAAGTTGAGTTTCGCCTTTTGAATAGGCAGCGTCCTGTCCTAAACCAACTCAACATTCTCTCCCTCATTAGCAATAAAACACACCATCCATCGTAATAGAGTATCCTGCTGCTTAGTATCTCGCATTGCAGCTTTGTTCTGCACACACTCATCCGAAGTCGTACTCGATAGTGTTAATTCACCGGGCATGGGAGGGGCCATAAATAAAATGGTAGACTGTGACCTCTGATAAGTCAACTGGTATGCCCCTAACAAAAGTAGACTCTAGGGGTAGCTGAGTGAATGCCCTTGCTCGTGGAGGTAGAGCATTTTTAACTGTCGCAGCTTAAGAGGCATATAACTCTCTCACTATCATCGGGTTGTATTTGCCCAGGTTCTCCGCCATCCATTTTCATCGATGTTGTTTAAACAAGTCATGTATCGCCGGTACTGTATGTAGGCTATCGGTAAGTACCCAGCGCTCCTCTGTAATGGTCTGGGCTGGTTTCTCCTGAGCATCCTGTGGAAGCTATCATAAAAAATCTGATACATCCCTTGTACGCACCATTTGTTAGGCTCCGTAGTAAGAGGTATCGGCTCAACCCTGCCATGAGGTGGAACATGGGCTAAATCGAAAGAAGAAGCATCAGACACGGATGCGGCAATTGAGTCAGAGTCAGAGCCATCCCGAGACTGGGAATGCTGGGACCCCTTACCGCCCTCAGATGAACCATTTTCTCCCTCATCAGACAGGGAAGCACTATTTGGGGTACTGGAGTGTGACTCCTCCGCTGTGTCAGCACTAGCCTGATGCCGAGTTTGCTGACGAGTTGTGTGGGGTGACTTAGGTAAGTCAGCCCCTATAGGGAGGTCGGATTCAGACCCACTGTGCTCATCATCCGTGGATTCATCTCTAAGCTAAAAGTGAGTGGAAGAGGCCGTGGAATTGGATCTCCGCCCGTATTGATGAGTAACTTTGGGTGGCATAGTACCTGCGGAGACCATAGTAGTACACAATTAGTCAACCAAAAGAAGAAAAAGAAAAGAAATGAAAAGGAAAAGAAACTACGACACTAAAAAAAAGCTTTTGGAAAACACAATTTATTGGGACCAACGGTTGCTATCAATGAGCCGTAGGTGATTCCATGGTTCGTAGTTGGCAAACGTAGGTCAGGAAGTTAGAGTTGGGGTTTCAAGAGTTGGAACGACGGTTCGCCAGGAAGGTCCATCGATGAAACGACGGATCGTAAGCCAAACCATAGTTCAAAAATTAGGCTACTACTGAGTGATTCAGACCCACGCTTCATGACCTATGGTCTGTAGGTTGACCTACGAGCCATAGGAAGTAGTCATCGACTACTCTATAACAAACCTTCACTAAAAAATTATTCAACATCTCAAATACCATATCTAAGGCACCAATTACTTCTAGAACATGCATTTCAACATGTAGTCATGCTATTCTCTCATTCATAGGGTTCCAAACAAGCAATATAGACAAAAACACATAAAAGCATGAAAACCTAAGTTAAGAACACATCTAGAAGGCCTTTTTAACAGTCTATCAACAATTATGAATGAACACTCACTAAACCATCGTCCCTCGGATACATTACAACTATTCGCAGTACTACTGACACATAAAGTACCCAAGGTCAAGTACCAACATTCCGATTTCAACTTCAATTGATAACATTAGGGTCCAAGAACAGTACCTTATGCGGAAGTAGAAAGTTGTGTGAGTGTGATCTTGCTATTTCTCAAACCACCGTTATGCTTAGACTCCAGACCCACAACTTTATAATTTACCAAGAGAGAAAAAAAGTTTGATTCTGGGAAAGAAAAATTAGAATATGGCAAGAGAAGAGAACAAAATAGGAAAGAGAAGGGATTTATAGATGTTGGTGGGTAAGGGAAAGGGTGTAAAGAAATTTAAGGGTGGGAGGAGGGGAGGTTAGTTGAATTTGGGGGTTTCTAGCGGTTGGGAAAAGAGGGAAATGGGGGAAGGGTTGGGTCGGGTCGGGGCAGAAAGGTATTCTGGACCTACGATTCCCCATCGACAGTCCGTGGGTAAAACCATGGCCCGTTGGTGGGAGTCGTCGTTTACCCCTATACTTAGCCAAATTTAGACATCATACCTGGGATCTACAGAAGCTATTTACGGTCTGTTGTTTGGACGACGGGCCGTCTATGGCAACTGTAGACCATCTGCTGTTGTACTTCTTCAGGTATTTTCTTACATTCCTGCACACATAACAAACATGAGGACTTCTTTTTTCCATTTTCTTGACTCGTTTTGGACACGGACCCTAGACTACCCTAATTTAGCCAATAATAAGACTTTTCTAAAACATAAAACTAAAGAAAAAGTCTACAAATTCATAAAAACCACAAAACACTCCTAATTTGGCTAGATGTTACAGGTTGGATTGCCTCCCAAGTAGCGGTTGATTTAACGTCGCGGCACGATGCAGATCTATTGACTACTCAGACTTCGTCAAGACTCCATTACTCAATCAACTCATTGACCTCTTCCAAGTGGCATATGTAAAGTTTGATCCTTTGGCCATTTACTTTGAATTTTGTTCCTTCCTTGTTCTTGAGCTCAACTTCTCCATGTGAAAATACTTGGACGACTCTAAATGATCCCTTCCACTTTGACTTGAGTTTCCCAGGGAACAATCGCAACCTTGAGTTGAATAGAAGTACCATATCGCCGGGAGCAAACTGTCGCTTTTTGATCTTTTGATCAAGGTACTTCTTCATCTTCTCTTTGTACAAGGCTGAAATTTCATATGCTCTTAAGCGGAACTCATCCATCTCGTTCAATTCACTCAGTCTTTGGTTTGATGCAGCATCCCAATCCAGATTCAGCTTCTTGAGTGCCCACATTGCCTTATGCTCTAGCTCTACAAGTAAGTGACATGATTTCCCAAATACAAGTTGGTAAGGAGACATACCTATGGGAGTTTTGAATACAGTGTGATAAGCCCATAGAGCATCATCGAGCTTTCTTGACAAATCAATTTTGTTTGCGTTCACAGACTTTGCCAGGATTTGCTTGATTTCTCTATTGGACACTTCAACTTGCCCACTAGACTGCGGATGATAAGGAGTTGCTACGCTGTGATGAACACCATACTTCTCAAGCAACACCTTGAACAATTTATTACAAAAGTGGGAACCTCCATCACTAATTATTGCCCTTGGTGTACCAAGCCTGGAGAAGATATTCTTTTTTAGAAATGCGGTGATGCTTTTACCTTGATTGTTTGAAAGTGCAATAGCTTCCACCCATTTGGACACATAGTCAATTGCCACAAGTATGTACTTCATCCCTTTCAAACTCACAAACGGACCCATAAAATCAAGGCCCCACACATCAAAGAGTTCAATCACTAGTATTGGGTCCATTGGGAGTTTTTGCTTTCTTGAAATACCTCCTTCTCTTTGGCATCGATCATAGGCTTTGGCGAAATCATGGGCATCTTGGTGAATTGTAGGCCAATAATACCCACATTGCAAGATCTTATGAGCAATCCGGATACCACTATGATGACCACCAATAGGAGATGAATGGCAAGCTTCCAATATACTCATCATCTCTACCTCGGGCACGCAGCGACAAATAATTCCATCAGCACAGATACAAAACAAGTAAGGCTCTTCCCAGAAAAACTTCTTCACATCATACATGAATTTCCTTCTTTAGTGGAATGATAAATCTGACGGCACTACATTGCTTGCCAAGTAATTGGCAAAATCTACAAACCAAGAGATAAGATCAAAAGAAGCAGCCAATACCTGTTCGTCTGGGAATGTATCATCAATCTCGAGTCCATCTTCTAGCTTCAACATAGCTTCTTTCTCTAATCTTGACAAGTGATCAGCCACTTGATTTTCTGTCCCCTTTCTATCTCGCACCTCGAAGTTAAATTCTTGCAGCAGCAGTGCCTATCGAATTAGCCTCGGTTTTGCGTCCTTCTTTGCCATGAGATGCCTCAATGCAGAATGATCTATATGCACAATTACTTTAGTGCCTAGCATATAGGATCAAAACTTCTCAAAGGCGAAAACTACTGCAAGCAATTCTTGTTCAGTATTCGTAGAGCTCTTTTGAGAAACATTCAAGGCTTTGCTCGCATAATCTATGGGATGAAGAATCTTCTCACGCCTTTGTCCCAAAACTACGCCAAGTGCTACCCCACTCGCAGCACATATAACTTCGAACAGTTATCCCCAATCTGGTGAAATAATGATGGGTGCAGAAATCAGCTTCTTTTTCAACTCTTCAAATGCCTTCAGGCAAGCATCATCAAATACAAACTTCGTCTCTTTTCGAGCAGTTTCCACAATGGGTGTGCAATCTTCGAGAAATCCTTAATGAACCTCCGATAAAAACCTGCATGCCCTAGAAAACTTCTAACACCTTTTACGGAGGTGGGTGGGGGTAACTTTTCAATTACCTCGACTTTTGCTTTATCAATATCAATGCCTTTGTGTGAGATTCTATGGCCCAGAACGATTCCTTCTTTCACCATGAAGTGACATTTTTCCCAGTTTAGCAAAAGGTTGCACTCTTCGCATCGACTCAGCACTTCACCTAAATGCATTAAACAATCATCAAAAGAGTTACCAACTATAGAAAAATCATCCATAAATACCTCAATAGTGTCTTCCACCATATAAAAAAATATAGACATCATGCAACGTTGAAACGTCGCCGGTGCATTACACAAACCGAATGGCATTCGTTTTAAAGTGAATGTCCCATATGGACAAGTGAAAGTGTTCTTCTCTTGATCCTCCGGGGCTATAGAGATCTGATTAAAGCCCGAATATCCATCTAGAAAGCAGTACCATCCTTTTCCGGCTAGACGATCTAACATTTGGTCCATGAACGACATTGGAAAGTGATCTTTCTCGGTCCATACATTTAACTTGCGATAATCCATATAGACTCTCCATCCCGTGACAGGCCTCATCGGAACAAGCTCATTCTTTGGATTTGGGACAACATTGATTCCTCCCTTCTTTGGCACGCATTGGACTGGGCATACCCAATTACTATCAGCAATCGGGTATACTACTCCAGCATCTAACCACTTGATGATTTCCTATTTTACAAAATCTTGCATTGCTGGATTCAACTTTCTCTAGCGCTTGACACTTGGTTTGCAGTCTGGCATGAGTTGAATTTTGTGAGAGCAAATTCCCAGTGGAATGCCAATGATATCTGCAATCGTTCATCCAATCGCCCTTTTGTATTACTTCAGCATCGATATCAACGCTTCTACTTGCCTTGCATTAAAATCGGCCGCAATAATTACAGGGAAAGTATCATTTGGGCCCAAGAAAACATACAACAAATGGGATGGAAGAGCTTTTAGTTCCAACTTCACAGGTTCATCTATAGATGGTTTTGCAGGTGGAGTGTCTCGATTCTTCAAATCCAAGTGCAGCCGCCTAGGTGGACGATGAGGGAAAACGCCATCATCAAGGGCAGCAACTAGTTCATCATACTCCGCAATGCCATCGCCATCAAAATTCATGAACACAGCCGCTAATGCTTCAACACCTAGCCTCTCCTCAATGGACACTTCTGGCCTCTCCTTATCAACATGGTCTACTACTAGCACTGCGTTAAGCTCATTTTTGTGCTTCATGAATCTGCAGATGTTAAATGTCACCTCTTCATTGTTCAACCAAAACATCATCTGCCCTTTTACCGAGTCTACCAAAGTGCGTCCCGTAGCAAGGAACGGTCTACCCAGGATTATAGGCACTTCAAAATCCACCTCGCAGTCCAGAATCACAAAATCCGTCGGAAATGTGAATGATTCTACTTTCACCAAGGTATCTTGGAGCACTCCTATTGGTTTCTTCACTGTCCGGTTAGTCATTAGTAGCCTCATTGCATTCGGTTTGGGGGCTCCCAATCCCAGTTTCTTGAACACTGACAACGGCATCAAGTTAATGCTAGCACATAAGTCACATAGTGCTTTTGCAAAGTGCATAATGCCAATCGTGCATGGGATAGTGAAGGCTTTGGGATCTTCCTTCTTTTGCACTAATGACCGAGTAGCAACAGCACTACAGTGCTGCAGCTTATCATCATCTTCAAAGCTAACAGGCCTCTTTTTGGTCACTAGATCTTTCATGAACTTCGCATAACCGGGCATCTTTTCTAATGCTTCAATCAAAGGGACATTAATAGACAATTGTTTTAACATAAAAAAAATTTCCGATACTTCCCTTCTTTCGTCTTCTTAATCAACCTTTGTGGAAAGGGAGGTGGAGGTCTTGGCATAGGAATGACCTTTTTTGTGATTTCAGCCTCCTTCTCGTTTTGATCTTTGGGCAGTTCTGCTGCCTCTACTTCATTTTCATTAGGTTCTTTCGCACCTTTTAATCCAGTCGGCAAAGGAGGGTTCAATAGTCTGCATTCCTCCTCTAGTAGTAATTGACATGCAATGCCCATCATTCTTCGGATTTTGAACCGTATTGCTAGGAAGTGTTCCTTGTTGGGGCGGATTTGCATTCGAAGATAGTTGGCTCAATTGCTGCTCAATCTGTCTAATTGACACTGCATGTGACTCTACTTTTTGGCAAATGCCAGATAGGTCATTCCGCATCTCCTTTACATTATCATTCGTAGAGTCAAACCTCTTCATCATCTTGTTCATCAGATCTTCGATGCGACTCATGCTTGATCCTCCATCTCGGTTTCCTGGTGCGATGTACACACCACTTCTATCATTCCTGTTGGTATACCCATTCATTTGTAGTTTTTGTCACGGTTGTAGTTCCCGTCGTGATTATACTGTCCTTCCCGATTGTTATTACTATAGTTTCGACCTTTATTTCCTTGATCTTGGCACCAATAATCCTGATTAAATCCTTGGGCATTGGTCCGAAAACCCCCCCCGATTGCTCGTTGACAAGATTCGCATCCTCCTCATATGTGTACCAATCAGTTGGTGGTGCATTATGGTGATATTGGACTGCATTAACTTTCTCCGCATTACCACTTACATATTTTAGCACCAAGCTTAACTCTGTTCTTAGTTGCGCCAATTCTCCATGAAGATCATCATTGGATGGATTTGGTGTAGCTTGTATTGAGAAGGTGCTCTTTGAAGTAGACGATGCTCTAGTGCTCCATGCCTTGTTATTCTTCGATATCCTTTCAAGTTTTTTTAGCAATTTCTTGAAAGGTATTTGCTCTGTAAGATCCACCTGCAATAGTATCTAACACAACCTTTCCATTATCATCCAATTCTCAGTAGAAATATTCTTTGAGTGACTCATCATCAATGCGGTGGTTTGGCACAGCCCTCAAGCAACTTGTAAATCTATCCCAGGAATCACTAACTGACTCTCCATGTAGCGCCGCAAAGTTATTTAGTTTATCCTTAAGATTTAGCTTCTTCGATACTGGAAAGTAATTTTCGAGGAAAAGTCGATGCAGTTCATCCCATGTGTAAATAGAGTTGTGTGGGAGCTCATTCAACCATACAGTAGCATCTCATGTCAAAGACAATGGGAATACACAGAGATAAATCACATCCATATCTAACTCCGACCTCCCCACACTACTACATATGTGGTAACCTTGGTCATATGAGCATATCGATCTTCTGATAATAACCCAGCAAACAGTCCTCATGATGTCAGCATTTGCATAAGGCTGTTAGTAACCACAAATGTGTGTCCGGCTGGTACAGGGGGAACAACTATGGCTCTAGTTGATCCTACCACATTATGATCAATCTCAAAGTGTCGGCGGGCATTGGGTGCAGGATGGTTCTGCACTCGAACCTCTTGAAGGTTTTTGGGTGCGTCTATCGCCCTTGGAAGTTGGACTCTCGGTACCTCTTGACGGCCCTCTCCGTTAGTGTCACCCTCAACTCCCACTTGTTGATTTGTTCCAGCCATTCTTCACAGAGTCCTTATTAATTCTAGGTCGTAAGGAGTCAGAGGAATACCTTGACTTTGTGTATTTGGCATACACTAGAACTAAGATCTGTAGAAAGCAAAAACAACAATAAAATGTAAATCGAGAAATAATTGTCTAAAGTGCAATAACAAAATTAGTCTAATCTAAAAGCTTTAAATAAGTATAAGAGGTCATTTTCAAATAAAGAACCTAACAAAGGTTAGGGTTAATCCTACGAGGAATATGGTTTAGACTTAGTCTAATTTATTGTTAATTGTACGTTTAGTCAATTTATGTCTGAAAGAGGGGGGATATTTGTAAAAAGAAACTAAAAGTATAATTGCTGAATGTGTAACATAACAAGTAAACAAGTAGCAAGGTTTGCAGTTTGTACGATCAATTATAAGAATAAAACTAGGGTATATGTGTTCCCCACAAGTTCTTAACTCAGTAATCCTAATAATAGTAACTCTTTCCTAGTGTTTAACATGCATAGTCGGTAAGTTAGGTATCCCTAAGTGATTGGTCCTCCAAATAGGGAATTTTACCATGCAACTTGGTCCGTCTACGTGTGTTGCTTTACTAACCCTTACCTTTGACCCAGATAAGCCCTCTGCGTATGTGGTCCAGGCCATTAGATAGCGGACTAATCAACACTAAATCTCCATTGTTTAATCTCTTTCTCATTCATTACTTCCTTGGTCCGGCATGTAGGAATAAGATGAGTTCTAACGTTGCGCACCGTTAAAAAGCATTCAAAATGAAGAGATTAACAAAAACATTCATAAACAGTACTCATCAAGAATTACAACATCATTAGTTTTACGTTCGTTAATTACTCATGGTTCTCAGAACCCTAGTTGTGGATTTAGCTACTCATGCTTGAGGATTCACAATTCATATTAGGGCATGAATAATAAATCATGAACTTATAGTGATAATAGATGAAATCCACAATCTTGAATTGAAAAGCAAAAGCAAACTTTATAATCCAAACCTTAAGAATTGATTGCCACAAAGGTTGAAAAATAATTCCCAAAGCCAAAATCAAATATTCAAAAATTGTCGAACCCCTAAAAACGAAAATTACATCATATATTTATAGAAAATAAATTCTAAACCAAATAGGTAAAGGAAAACTAAGGAAATCAGGCTTCTGGCAGTGTCGTTTACGGTTGGCTACCTACGACTCGTCAAAGCATTGACGGCTCGTAGGTCCAACCGTCATTCAGCAGTTAGACAAAATCTGGGAGAAGTCCACCTATGGTCATGACCTACGACTCGTAGGTCTAAGCATGGCCCATCCTGTTCAACCGTCGTTCAAGTACTGAAACTTGACCTCTCTGAATCTATTGACGACTCCCCATCCATGGTTCGTAGCAGGACCTACGGTTCGTCGTTCCTAATCGTCGTTCCATACTTAGCTGATTTCTTTAGGCTTCTGAACCATGCCTTCTACCTATGGCTCATCACTAGAATGACGGCTCGTAGGTTCACTCGTACATCACCAGAAACATACTGCTGACATCTCTTTAACCATCAACTGCTCAAAAACCTGTTTCCTGCAAAATTAAGCACAAATCCCATCACATCTACTAAAAAAATGCTTAAGAAGCATGCAAAACTCTAAGTTTAATGCCTCAAAAGTACCGTAAATTCACGGTACATCAGCAACTCGACTCATAATTCAAAATACTTGCCTTATGCCACAAATTCATCTTCTTCCAACCACCAAGATCGTGCTGTCGGTCCTTTGCCATCCTGAATACCTCCAACACCATCTGAAACTTGCTTACAGAACGATACAACACAAACCTAGAGGGAGTCACATACTTTAACTGAACCTCTAGGGATGACAATAACCCAAGCAAGGAAAACAACCCGGGGCAAAGCCCAAAATTCAAATCTCCACTTTAAAAACCAACAATCCCAGTTGTAGCTCACCTTCTAAAACTGAACACTCCGCTCCAAGGGATGATTATCCAGTGACCGACAAGGCCGCACTGATCCCAGCTCTAGTGGCTTACTCCTACCATAGGAACTTCCGAAGAGCCGGCACTATGTGCCTATATACCTGTCACGACCCAAGGTCCCCTAGATGTGACATGGCGTACAAGACCCCGAAAGGCCTCATACAAGCCACTTAGCATGCATAGACAAGATAATGGAAATCAAGAGTATATAAAAATAAGTCCAAGTCATAAGAGTTTTATAAAACGAAGCAGAAATCTACATAGTCTCAAGCCATCTATTACGTCATGGAGTGGTCATGGAGTGACGGGGACGTTACGCACACATCAATACAAAAGTCTAGAATGAAAAGACATAAAAGAAATGAAAGAGTCTCGGTCCTCGAAGCATGAGGACTCACCAATCTTCAAAAATCCTTCAACTAGGCTCTAGCCATGAATAGATGGAGAAGAGTCGTCACGCCCTACATTAATATATCAATGTAGGCAAGAGTATGCGTTAGTACAATCAATTACCAAGTATGATAGCAATGCACAAAATCATTTAAACATGCTAAAACGGGACATTTTCATGACATGCAATGACCAAGATAAAACATGAAAAAGGTTAGAAACATAAGTCATAAACCATGGTCAAAGCAAGCTAAACATCTTTACTTTACTTGAGAAATATCTTAAAAGCACTTTTAGTTCATTGTTTGTGGGAAGTAGTCTTAACCGACATGTAAGATCATGTGAGCTATCAACATGGAATCCGGTGTCTAACCCCACACCAATAGGGCCATCCTACTTGCCAAGGTAGGACCCTTTGCTTAACATATAGCTTACGTGGATCCACTAGCTAGTGTCTATCATAAACCATCATCCTATGGTGGCACATAGTTTATGGGACAAGCGATGGTTGTTGGAAACCCGGCCTCTACTATGGAAGAACTTCCATCTCAATATCCTCTCGGTGCTAAGCATAAATCCCACGGAATAGTCATAATTCTTATTCATCTTATCTTATTATCCATGGAAAGGTACAACTAGAGTTACCAATCCAAGCTAAAGTTCATTAGAATAGCTCCTTAAACCTTTGATTCAACTTTAGTTGAGAAAACCTTTCAACAAGTTATGAATCCTTTATGTGAGAAAATCCTTTCACATTCATAGATTAAGTAATATGTGAGAAAACCTTTCACAACTCAACAACATCATCAATTAAGCTTCAATCTCAAAGCAATTCATAAATCATTATAATTTTCATCACGGTACATCTAGGTAGCTCCCAGGTGAATGGAATATCTGGAACCATGGGATTTCGACAAAATTTGTCCTCTTAGGTCATCTACATCGGGAACACATAAATGACCTTGATATCGAAGCACACCATCTCCCCCTTGGGAGAAAGCCTCAACGGACTTCTTGAGCACCGCTTCCTTCAACTCAACACCACTCTCACTAGAATTAATCAACTGAACACCCAATCGGGCAAAACTATGAACATCACGAACCAATTCTTTCTTACCATCCTCAACATGAGAAATACTACCCATAGACAACCGACTAAAAGCATCCGCCACCACGTTCGCCTTGCCAGGGTGATAGAGGACACTCATGTCATAGTCTTTTAAGAACTCAAGCCATCTCCTTTGGCAAAGATTTAGATCTTTTTGTTTGAACACATATTTCAAACTCCTATGGTTGGTAAAAATGTCAACATGCACACCATACAAATAATGCCTCCAAATCTTTAAAGCAAACTCAACTGCCGCTAATTCTAAATCATGAGTAGGATAGTTCTTTTCATGAATCTTAAGTTGCCTTGAAGCATAAGCAATGACTTTTCCATGTTGTACAAGAACACACCCTAACCCAATCCTTGAAGAATCACAATAAACCACAAACCCATCGGATCCTTCCAGTAAAGTCAATATTAGAGCCGAGGTAAGTTTATCTTTCAACTTTTGAAAACTCTTTGCACACGCTTCGGACCAAGTGAACGTAACCTTCTTTTGAGTCAAAGCCGTCAATGGGGAAGCAATCGAAGAAAACCCTTCAACAAACCTCCTATAGTAACCAGTCAAACCCAAGAAACTCCGAATATCCGAAGGTGATAGAGGTCTAGGACAATTCTTAACCGCATCCGTCTTCTTAGGATCTACCTCAATACCCTTACCGGACACAATGTGACCAAAAAAAGCCATGAACCTTAGCCAAAACTCACATTTACTAAACTTTGCAAAGAGTTGTTGGTCCTTGAGGACTTGCAATACAATCCACAAATGATCAGCATGCTCATCCTCACTCCTTGAGTAGATCTAAATATCATCGATGAACACAATCACAAACATATCAAGATATTGTCTAAACACTCTATTCATCAAATCCATAAATGCGGCCGGAGCATTTGTTAGCCTAAACGACATCACTAGGAATTCATAATGGCCATATATAGTCGAGAAAGCCATTTTCGGAATGTCATCTTCTTTCACCCTCAATTGGAGATAACCCGAACGAAGATCAATCTTAGAGAAGTAACTTGCCCCTTGGAGTTGATCAAACAAGTCATCTATCCTTGGAAGATGATACTTATTCTTAATAGTAACCTTGTTCAATTGACGGTAGTCAATGCACTACGAAGTGAACCATCTTTCTTTCTAACAAACAAAACTGGAGCACCTGATGTACGGTGAGTTTACGGTACTTTTGATGCATTAAACTTAGAATTTTGCATGTTACTTAAGTGGTTTGTCATTAGATTTGATGTTATTTGTGTTAAAATTGCAGGGAATAGGCCTTTGGAGCAATTGGGGAGAATGATACAGCAACAGTGGATTTTTGGTGATGAACGAGGCAATCTACGGACCGTCAACTGATTGACGAGTCGTTAGTTGGGGTCATAGGTCCAGGAGCCTGAAGAAAATTGGCTAAGTATGGAATGACGGACCAAGATGATGGGCCGTACATCCTGTTACGAATCGTAGATTACCAAACCATAGAAAATTACAAAAAGGGTCACCTACAGAGCTTGAATGACGGCAGAACAGGACGGGTAGTAATGAACATCTAAGAGATTATACAACAGAGATTTAGTCATCGATAATCCGCTATCTAATAGCCCAACCTAGAAATAGTTGTGGGTTAATCTGGGTCAAAGGTAAGGGTTGGTAAATCAACACACGTAGACGGACCAAGTTGCGGAGTGAAATTCCCTATTTAGAGGACCAATCACTTAGGGATACATAACTTACCGATCATGCATGCTAGATATTGAAAAGAATTACCATTGTTAGGTTTACTAAGTTAAGAGCTATGAGCGGTAGAAAAAACAAAAACAACGATAAAACGTAAATCCAAAAATAATTGACTAAAACTGCACTAACAAAATTAGTCAAATCTAAAAGCCTTATTTCCCCGGCAATGGCGCCAAAATTTGATATCGCCCAAATTACACCTCCCTAAGGAAGTATAAGCGGTCACTGTCAAATAAAGAACCTAACGATGGTTAGGGCCAATCCCATAAGGAATGGGGAACACATAAACCCTAGTTTCATTCTTTATTGATAAATCAAGACTGCAAGTGTTACTTTTTGTTAACTGGTTACTAATCGAATCACAAATCACTATTTCTTTTAATTATTGCAAATTCCCCCTCTTTTACTTCTTTTAGAAATAATCTGACTAAACGTACACTTAATCTTAATTAGACTAAGTCTGAACCATATTCCTTGTGGGATTGGCCCTAACCTTCGTTAGGTTCTTTATTTGACAGTGACCGCTTATACTTCCTTAGGGAGGTGTAATTTCGGCGATATCAAATTTTGGCGCCATTGCCGGGGAAATAAGGCTTTTAGATTTGACTAATTTTGTTAGTGCAGTTTTAGTCAATTATTTTTGGATTTACGTTTTATCGTTGTTTTTGTTTTATCTACCGCTCATAGTTCCAGTGTATGCTAAATACACACAGTCAAGGCATTCCCCTGACTCCTTTCGATCCTGAGATAAGAAAAACTCTGCGAAGATTGGGTATAACAAGGCAACAAGAGAGGCAAGAAAATGCTCCTAACGGTGAGGAGCGACAAGAGGTCCCTGGAATTCAACTTCCGAGAGTGGTAGAGGTCCCTGGAAAGCGACAAGCGGTTCACGTACAGCAGCAGCCTGCACCTGATGTTCGCCGCAACTTAGAAGTGGATCATAATAATAAAGGATCAATTGGCGCTATAGTTGTTCCTCCACTACCACCTGGATTCACGTTTGTGATCACAAGCAATCTGATGCAGATGTTGACTGCTCGAGGACTATTTGCTGGATTACCATCGGAAGATGATGCTCACTGGACCAAGGTGACCAGCATTTGCAAAAGCAGTGTGGGGAATCCAAATCTTGATATGAACGTGGTTGGTTTACGAGTATTCCCACTGTCTCTAACTAGAGACGCTACTGTGTGGTTAAATGAGCTCCCGTACAACTCCATATACACATGGGACGAGTTGCACAATGTCTTTATTGAGAAATACTTCCCATTGTCAAGGAAGCTGATTCTCAAGAACAAATTAAATAACTTCAAAGCTCTTCCTGGAGAGTCCGTCAGCAATGCTTGGGATAGATTTACAAGCTGCATGAGAGTTATGCCAAACCACCTCATTGATGATGAGTCACTCAAAGAATACCTCTACCGCGGAATGGATGATAATGGTAAGGCAGTGCTAGATACTATTGCAGGTGGATCTTATGGATCAATAACCTTCCTGGAGATTGAGGAGAAACTCAAGAAAATATCGAAGAACAACAAAGCTTGGAACACTTGAGCGTAATCTACGACAAAGAGTACCTTCTCAATACAAGCCGCTGAAAATTCATCTCATGATGAGTTCCGTGAAGAGTTGGTGCAACTACGAACTGAATTAGGTTTGGTACTCAAGCATGTAAGTTGAAACACAGAGAAGGTCCAGACAGTCCAATATCAACATCAGGTTCCGCAAAATGATTGGTACACTCATGAGGAGGATGCAAATCTGGTGAACGAGCAAACGGGGGGTTTCCGGACCAATGCCCAAGGATCCATTCAGGAAAATTGGAGCCAAGGTCAAGGGAATCAAGGTGAGAACTATGGCAACTATAATCGGGATGGACAATATAATCGTGAAGTGAACTACAACCGCAACAACAATTACAAGCAAGGCGGTCAATATAACAAAAATGATAGGAGCAATGCATACATTCCACC
Source organism: Solanum appendiculatum (assembly GCA_018342035.1). Taxonomy (NCBI): domain Eukaryota; kingdom Viridiplantae; phylum Streptophyta; class Magnoliopsida; order Solanales; family Solanaceae; genus Solanum; species Solanum appendiculatum. The sequence goes on along the minus strand of JAGDQO010001404.1, from coordinate 261,730 downwards.
AGGTAATCGAGATGGATGATCAAGCTTGAATCGCATTAAAGATATGATGAGCAAGATGATGAAGCGATTTGATGCCACGGACGAGAATGTGAAGGACATGTGGAATGATCTCTCAGGCATCGGGCAAAAAGTGGAGTCACATGCAGTGGCAATCCGGCAAATAGAGCAGCAATTGAACCAACTGTCTGTGAATTCAAATCCGCGTCAACAAGGAACACTTCCCAACAACACCGTGCACAATCCTAAAAATGACGGGCAATGCATGGCAGTGACCACCAGAAGTGGGGTACAGACCATTGATCCTCCCATGCCAACTGAAGTGGGACGTGCGAAGGCGTCTGATGAAGATGAGAAAGAGGTAGTAGAACTACCCAAGGATCAAAAAGAGGTAGAGGCAGAAGTCACACAAAAAGTCATCCCTATGCCAAGACCTCCACCTCCCTTTCCACAACGGTTGGTAAAGAAAACGGAGGAAGGAAAGTATAAGAAATTCATATCTATGCTTAAACAATTATCTATTAACGTTCCTTTGATTGAAGCTTTAGAGCAGATGCCGAGATATGCGAAATTCATGAAAGACCTGGTGACCAAGAAGAGAGCTGCAAGCTTAGAGGAAGATGACAAGTTGCAGCATTGTAGTGCCATTGCAACAAGGTCGTTGGTACAAAATAAGAAAGATCCTGGAGCATTTACCATCCCGTGTACAATCGGTATGATGCACTTTGCAAAGGCACTTTGTGATTTGGGTACAAGCATAAACCTCATGCCGCTGTCCATGTTCAAAAAATTGGGCTTGGGAGCCCCCAAGCCGACTGCAATGAGGCTACTGATGGCCGACCGGATGGTAAAGAAACTAATAGGATTGCTACATGATGTCTTGGTAAAAGTGGAGGCATTCATCTTTCCGGAAGATTTTATGATTCTGGACTGCGAAGTGGACTTTGAAGTGCCCATAATCCTGGGCAGACCGTTTCTTGCAACAGGGTGTGCTTTGGTAGATCTAGAAAAAGGACAGATGAAGTTTTGCTTAAACAATGAAGAAGTGACCTTCAACATTTGCGGAACAATGAAGCACCATAGTGACATCAAGGTGATATCAGTGGTGAGCTATGCGGAGGAGCCCAACCCAGAGGTGCCCATCGAGGAAAGGCTAGGAGTTGAAGCACTTGCAGCTGTAATCATGAATTTTGAAGGCGATGGAATCCCTGAATATGATTCATTGGTGGCTGCATTAGATGGGAGCGTGATCCATCGTCATCAATCCAAGCTGGATTTGGATTTACTTAATCTAAAAACTCTGCCTGCAAGACCATCCATTGATGAACCCCCGGAGTTAGAGTTGAAAGCTCTTCCAACCCACTTGAGGTATGTATTCTTAGGCCAGAACAACACATTGCTTGTTATTATTGCTGCTAACCTTAATGTAGGGCAAGTGGAGGCTTTAATTGCGATGCTGAAGGGATACAAAAGGGCGATCAGATGGACCGCCTCCGCTTGTACAGCGGACACACCCCGTGCTCAACCTGCTACAGGGACTGCCATACTCCCCATTGCTAGGGTGAGCCGGCTAGAGTCTCTGATGGCAGCCTTATTACAGCATATTCATCCATGGATGCAGAAGATAGTTGAGGAGTCCGAGGCCCGGATCGAGGGGATTGTGGATACTAAGATACTAGCGGTTAATCGGCGGATTGATACATTTGAGAGTCGGATGATGGAGAGGTCCCAGCCTGGGCCTGTGGTTGATCTGACTGCCTTCTAGACGGAGTTAGCTAGTCTCCGTGCTGATCTTACCACATTAGTTGCTACAGACGTGGTTGTTCCGACACCAGCACCGGAGCTTGAAACAGATGATGTAGTGTGTAATGCACTTTTTGGTGGAGTACAGCAGGCCACTGAGCCCTCCCGAGGAGCAGGAAAGCGGGTCTGTACTAGTGAGGATATTGCATTAGACCCGGAGGCGGCGAGGCTAGCTTGGAAGCGAGTACGCCAGGAGCATGGGTCTGCCCGACAGCAGTCTGTGTTGGATGAGCAGTTGAGACAAGAGTGTGAGCGGGATATGGGTGCAGGTACTTCTGCATCGAGGCTTGCTACTGATGGCGAGCCTCGCACTACGACTGAGGGTACTACTGATGGTGCCCAGTATGTTGATCCTGTGGGTTCCGGGCTACCGGACCCACCAGTTTTTGATTGATCTCCGGCGCATATGCGCCATAGGTTTGTCTCACCAGATGTTTTAATTTTCCTTGTGCATTGAGGACATTGCACTATTTTCTTTGTGGGGGTGGGGCAAATGGGTTTTGCATTAATGTGAAGTCTGAGTAGCATAACTTATAAATCCTTCCTTGGGGTTTTCTTTCCTGTGTTCTTTTTCCCTAAGGAACTGTTTGAATGGCTGTTGAACCGGCATGTTTAGGATTGTGATTGTGTATAAAGTAATCTGGATATAAAGCATGATGGCATTAGTGTGCATGAAACTGATATCCCCCCAATTTAAAATTTTTTGCTTTGTGTTGTGAATGTGAATTGAATGAGTTCAATATGTTTGATCTTTGCATGACATGATGTAGCATCAGTATGACGCTATTACTTCATCCATAGCATTAACTGGGTTCATTGGTGATTCGATAAGTGCAACAAGGTGCCATGTGAGTGTGAGAGTTTTGATGATTCGTATGAGATGTGCCAATCTAGGCCATTGATTGTTATTAAGTCCACTCAAGCCTAAAATAAATCAACAAATCCTGTGTGAAAATCTTTCCCTTTGGTCCAAATGTTTGAGCCTAACAAATACCATTCTTTCTTTACACCCAGTTCACCTTCCCTTTAAAGTATTGTTAAATATTTGTTTTGGCCCTGGTCCCTTCGCGGACATTGTGCACCTCAACATAGGCCAAAAGCCTAAGTTTAGGGTGGCTACTGCAAAGTTACCTAAATTCTGGCCTTGGTCCTGTTTAAGGATAATGTGTACCTTAGCTCATACTAAAGGTGTAAGTTGAGGGTGGCTGCTATGAAGGAAAGCAAGAAAAACAAGGATATGAATAGAGTTGTGTGTAGAGCAAAGGAAGCAGATAGTGCAAGAATGATAAAAATTTCAGAGTGTGAAGCAACAAAAAGAAGCAAAAAGAATCAAAAGTTGTAATAAAAAACAAGTTAAGAAAAGAAATCACACTCAAGCTGAGAAATCATAGGGAAAAGAGTCAAAAAAAAATGAATTAAAAGTGGCAGAAAAAGAAAGGTAACGAGCCAACGTAGATGTCAAGGAAGGGTAGGGTAAAGTCACTTAATATCCATATATAACACACCTAACCCTGAGCCTACGTTAGAAGCCAATAAAGTCCTATAGTGATTCTAGTGAGAAGTTTGGAAAGCCAAAGTAAAGAAGATAAGAGCAAGCCTATGGTATTGTGCACAGATTGTATTGAATTCGTTCTGAGCGTGAGTTGTATACTAAGTCCCGAGATTGATAAGTCAAATTAAGTGTGAAAAAGGGATTTCTTTGTAGTGAGGGCGCAAGTTGTGATTATTGGAAAGTTGATGTCTTGGTGAATTGTTAGATGTGTATGTATGTCTGTGTATGGGTATGCCGATATCATGTATTTGATCCGCATGAGTTAGCTTTTCGGGTTTGCAATGAATCTGCACTTAGTTGAGAATGAATAACGATGAGGAAGATTGAGGTAATTGCTGCGTGATTGCTTGAAGTCTGGGTTGCTTTTATACTTGTGTCATTTATAATCTTTTTTATTGCTTGAGGACAAGCAAAGATTTTAAGTTGAGGGTGTTGATGTACCGTGAGTTTATGGTACTTTTGATGCATCAAACTTAGAATTTTGCATGTTACTTAAGTGGTTTATCATTAGATTTGATGTTATTTGTGTTAAAATTGCAGGGAATAGGCCTTTGGAGCAGTTGGGGAGAATGATGCAGCAGCAGTGGATTTTTGGTGATGAACGAGACAATCTACGGACCGTCAACTGATTGACGAGTAATTACCATGAGTAATTACCAAAAGTAAAACTAATAATGTTGTAATTCTTGAATGTGTTTATGCATGCTTTTGTAAATCTCTTTGCTTAGAACGTTTTCTAATGCTGTACAACGTTAGGACCCTCCTAATTCATGCTAATCCGATATAGGTAGTAATGAACATCTAAGAGATTATACAACAGAGATTTAGTCGTTGATAATCCGCTATCTAATAACCCAACCTAGAAATACCTGTGGGTTAATCTGGGTCAAAGGTAAGGGTTCGTAAATCAACACACATAGACAGACCAAGTTGCGGAGTGAAATTCCCTATTTAGAGGACCAATCACTTAGGGATACATAACTTACCAATCATGCATGCTAGATATTGAAAAGAATTACCATTGTTAGGTTTACTAAGTTAAGAGCTCATGGGGAACACATAAACCCTAGTTTCATTCTTTATTGATAAATCAAGACTGCAAGTGTTGCTTTTGGTTAACTGGTTACTAATCGAATCACAAATCACTATTTCTTTTAATTATTGCAAATCCCCCCTCTTTTACTTCTTTTAGAAATAATCTGACTAAACGTACACTTAATCTTAATTAGCCTAAGTCTGAACCATATTCCTCGTGGGATCGACCCTAACCTTCGTTAGGTTCTTTATTTGACAGCGACCGCTTATACTTCCTTAGGGATGTGTAATTTGGGCGATATCAGCACCCCATGGAGAGGTACTTGGTCAAATGAAACCCTTATCCAACAAATTTTTCTGTTGCTCCTTTAACTCCTTAAGTTCTGTCGGAGCCATTCGATAAGGAGGAATAGAGATAGGTTGCGTATCGGGGAGAAGATCAATACCAAAGTTTATTTTCCTTTCGGGAGGAACACCGGGTAGATTATCAGAAATCACTTTCGGAAACTCATTTACAACGGGGACCGACTCAAGAGTAGGGATTTCGGAATCCACGTCCCTCACCCTAACAAGATGGTATATGCACCCGTTAGAAATCATCTTCCTAGCTTTAAGACATGACACAAATTGACCTTTAGGCATGGAATTTCCCCCCTTCCACTCTAGGATAGGCTCATTTGGGAATTGAAACTTGACCACTCGGGTCCTATAATCAATAGAAGCATAACAAGAATGCAACCAATCCATCCCAAGAATAACATCAAAATCTAACATATCAAGCTCTACAAGATCAACATGAGTGACTCTATGGGATAAGGAGGTGGGACAATTTCTATAGACTCTCTTAGCCACAATAGATTCACCAATAGGAGTAGAGACACAAAAGGGATCTAACAACACATTCGGAAGAACATAAAACCTCATAGCCACATATGGCATCACAAAAGATAAAGTAGCACCGGGATCAAGCAAAGCATAAACATCAAAGTGAAAGACTTTCAACATATCGATAACCATATAGGGAAAACCCTCTTGCTCATGGTGAGCTTGAAGTGCATAGAATCGATTTTGCTTGGGAGCATTTGAACCCGAACCACTAAGTGGAGATTGCGTACCTTCTCTTCCCATAGCCATGAGATATGGACAATCCCTTATCTTGTGACCGCTCTTACCACAACCGAAGCAACCATCCTTACCGGCTAAGCACTTGCCCTTATGTTTCTTCCAACACTTAGCACAAGTAGCCGATGAGAATCCACCACTATTTCCTCCTTGAGGCTTAGGGTTAGGCACCCTATCTTTGTAGAATTTAGGAGGAGCATTGGAAGAACCTTGACCGGAGAACCTTTGTCGAAATCTAGAACGACCAAGTCCATTGGACCTTGAATGTGAGAAATAACCATCACCGGTCTTAGCCCTCTTTGCCTCCCTAGACCTTTTCTTAAGTTTCTCCTCTTCTATTTGTTGAGAATAAACCATGAGACGAGAAATATCCATGTCATTGATAAGAATAGCAGTACAACATTCCTTGACCACCGTTTCGGACACTCCCGAAACAAACTTACTCATTCTTTTCCTAGGATCGACAACCATAGTGGGAGCAATCGAGACAATTTGGTGAACTTCAAAGCATACTCCTTCACACTCATGCTTTCTTGACGAAGGTTGATGAACTCAAACACCCTTGCCTCCCTCGTCTCAAGGGGAAATAATCTATCAAGAAAAGCAACCTTTAACTTTTCCCAATCAAGAGGACCCACATCAACCGTCCTCTCACTCTTCAATTGCTCAAACCACACTTGAGCCACACCCTTAAGTTGATAAGAGGCCAACTCCGCGTTTTCCTCCAGCGTCACACCTATGATCATTAGCACCTTGTACACTTCATCAATGAACTCTTGAGGATCTTCCTCAACCTTAGAACCATGAAATTCCGGAGGGATCATTCTAGTGAAGTCCCTCACCCTCAATACCGCCGTACCCACATTTGGGTTCATGGGAGCCACAACCTCTTTATTGTCTTGAGCCGTCATGGCTTGAGCCAACACATGAAAAGCAGCCCTAAACTTCGCATTAGTCACTTGTTCAGCCAAAACGTTGGCCGAAACTTGAGGAGCTTGAGGAGAAGCTTCTTGTTCCATATTCTCTCTCGCATTACTCCTAGCATAAGCTCTTCGGGTAGCCATATCCTGAAACGCATAGGATAGGGATTAGGAGAGAGACATATAGAGTTGCACTCTATCGTATGACTTAGGAGTAATGAAAAAAGTGGAGTTTCCTAAACATCTTATAGCCTCTCATTCATAAATGTGGCGCGCTTCACACTCATGAATAAGACTCTACTCGACGTGGCTTATGAGACTTCCTAGGACCTTTCTAAAACCTTGTACTCTGAATACCAAGTTTTTCACGACCCAAGGTACCCCCTAGACGTGACATGGCGTACAAGACCCTGAAAGGCCTCATACAAGCCACTTAGCATGCATAGACAAGATAATGAAATCAAGAGTATATAAAAACAAGTCCAAGTCATAAGAATTTTATAAAATGAAGCGGAAATCTACATAGTCTCAAGCCATCTATTACGTCATGGAGTGGTGGGGACATAACCCACACATCAATACAAAAGTCTAGAATAAAAAGACATAAAAGAAATGAAAGAGTCTCGGTCCTCAAAGCATGAGGACTCGCCAATCTTTAAGAATCCTTCAACTAGGCTCTATCCACGAATAGATGGAGAAGAGTTGCCACACCCTACATTAATAAATCAATGTAGGCGAGAGTATGCGTTAGTACAATCAAGTACCAAGTATGATAGCAATGCACAAAATCATTTAAATATGCTAAAACGGGACATTTTCATGACATGCAATGACCAAGCTAAAACATGAAAAAGGTTAGAAACATAAGTCATAAACCATGGTCAAAGCAAGCTAAACATCTTTACTTTACTCTAGAAATATCTTAAAATGACTTTAGTTCATTATTTGTGGGAAGTAGCCTTAACCGACATGTAAGACCATGTGAACTATCAATGTAACACCTCGAATTAGGAAAAGCCTAGGCTGGCAGGTCTAGTACTCAAAACTTGATACCCTGGAACCCTTCATGGAGCCCTAGACGGGCCGTGAAGGGGACCACAGTCCGTTTGGGCAGTCGTGAAGAGTTTCCAAAAGCTGCCTCAGGCCGGGGTCACTTGATGGTGACCCATACGGCCCATGGAGGACTTGACGGTTCATCAAGTGAGTCGTGAAAGGCTCTTAGTTGGGAAGGGTTCTCCTCTAGTTACTGGAAAAGGGATCACAGTCGTCAAAACGGCCCGTGAAGCTCCACACGATCCGTGAAGTCGTCCATGAAGGGGGTTTGTCAAACTTAGTGTTTAGGGTCAACTTCAAACAATTATATCTTTTAGCTCAAAATGAATTACGTGGCCCATGACCTATCAAATTAAAGGTCTTTGAGTCCTATTTCCAAATCCACCAATTGTGCTCCATTTGAAGTTTGGAGTAAAAAGGTATGCCCTTTTTAGTGGAATACTGTCAAGCATATAAATCTTCACGACTTACTTGACGGGCAGTGATGGCTTTGACGAGCTGTTTTGATCTCCTTGAAGCCATTACGGCCGTTTTTAATTCAGGGGCTATTGGGTCTTTTTCCAATTGTTTTAACCCAATATTACGCCATTTTGTCTTCTACCTTAAGCCCTATATAATGATTTTTACCCCCAAAATCACCCAATTCAATTCATTCTCTCAATTTCCTAAAACTCTCCTCTCCCAAATATTTCTCTCTTTTGAAGCTTGAAGAAGAAGAATCTAGGCTTTCAAGATCAAGCCTCCTAATCCTCCATTGATTTCAAGGTTTTGGCATTGAGGTATGATAGTGTTCATCCATGGAGCCCCTTCCTCCATGGAATCCCTAAAACCTCCAATTTTCAAAGTATCAAATCCCCAATTTGATTTAAGGGTTTTCTTCTAAGATGTGGGTTCCTTCAATTATGACTAAATTACTTTCAATTATGGTTTTCTAAGTATGAATTGAGTTGAATTACATGTTTTAAGATGAATCCCCATGAACCCACATGAATTCCCCTTATTTTGATATTTATGCGTTGATGATGGGTTGAATTATGAAGTTTATGTGAACTCATGCATGTTTTTATGATTTCAAAAGCTATGATTCATGATGAAATTGATGAATGATCAAAAATGGATATTATGAAGTATGCATGTTCAATTATGGAAATTTTGATGATTTATGAATTACTTTAAGATTGAAGTTTAATTGAAGATATTGTTGAATTGTGAAAGGTTTTCTGACATGTAAAGGATTCATAACTTGTTGAAAGGTTTTCTCAACTAAAGTTGAATCAAAGGTTTAAGGAGCTAATCTAATGACGTAAGCTTGGACTATGTCCATGGATTATGAAATGTTTATACACATGATTTAGCTTGGATTGGTGTTCCTTGATGTACCTTTCCATGGATTAATAATATGATTAAGGACTATTCCGTGGGATTTAAGCTTAGCACCGAGTGGACAAGAGGAGATCCCTCATGTCCCATACTCGTGTGCCCCCATAGGATGTCTTAATTAGACCTTTTATTAGCTAGTGGATCCACGTAAGCTAGATGTTATGGGTCCTATCTTGGCAAGTAGGATGGCCCTTCTGATGTAAAGAGTATGTCAGATTCCATGTTGATAGCTCACATGGTCTTAAATGTCGGTTAAGGCTAACTTTCCACAACAACGAACTAAAGTGTTTTTATGACGTTCCTTAAGTAAAGTAAAGATGTTTAGCTTGCTTTGACCTTGATTTATGTTTTATGCTTTCTAACCTTTATCAAGTTTTAGCTTGGTCATTGCACATCATGAAAATGTCCATTTTAACATGTTTTAAAGGATTTTGTGCATTGCTATCATACTTGGTACTTTATTGTACTAACGCATACTCTTGCCTACATTGACTTATTAATGTAGGGCCCGGCGATTCACCATGTATTCGTGGCTAGACCTTAGTAGAAGGATTGTTGAAGACTTGGTGAGTCCTCATCCATTCGAAGACATAGCCTAGTTGTTTTTACTTTTATGTTTATTTCATTTTGGCATTGTATTGGGTTACGTCCCAAACTTTATTTCTCTTTCTTTTGGTAGATTGGGTTTGAGACATGAGATGTAGACTTCCGCTATTTTCTTATAAGCTTTGATATGATATTGTCGTTTGAACTCTCAAATCTCTTTAATCTTGTATTACGTATGCTAAGTGTCTTTTATGAGGCCTTTCGGGGTCTTGTACGCCATGTCATGTGTAGGGGGTACCTTGGGTCGTGACAAATTGATATTAAGAGCGCAAGGTTCTTGAAAAGATCCTAGGATGTCTCATAAGCCGCGTCGAGTAGAGTCATATTCATGAGTGTGAAGCGCGCCACATTTATGAATGAGATGCTATAAGAAGTTTAAGAAACTTCACTCTTTTCATTACTCTTAAGTCGTACCATAGAGTATAACTCTATATGTCTTTCTCCTAATCCCTATCCTATGTTTTTCAGGATATGGCTACCCAAAGAGCTCATGCTAGAAGAAATGCAGGAGAGAATATGGAACAACAAGCTCCTCCCCAAGCTCCTCAAGTTCCGGCCGACCCTTTGGCCGAACAAGTGACCAATGCAGAGTTTAGGGCAGCTTTTCAAGTGTTGACTCAAGCCGTGACGGCTCAAGTCAATAGAGAGGTTGTGGCTCCCGTGAACCCAAATGTGGGTACAGCGGCATCAAGGGTGAGGGATTTCAGAAGAATGAACCCTCCAAAATTTCATGGTTCTAAGGTGGAGGAAGATCCTCAAGAGTTCATTGATGAAGTGTACAAGGTGCTAATGATCATGGGTGTGACGCCAGAAGAAAATAGAGAGTTAGCCGCTTATCAACTTAAGGGTGTTGCTCAAGTTTGGCTCAACCAATGGAAGAGTGAGAGGGCGGATGATGTCGATCCTCTTGATTGGGAAAAATTCAAAGTTGCTTTTCTTAATAGGATTTTCCCCCTAGAGATGAGGGAGGCAAGGGTGCTTGAGTTTATCAACCTTCGTCAAGGAAACATGAGTGTGAAATAGTAGGCTTTGAAGTTCACACAATTGTCTCGATATGCTCCTTCTATGGTTGCCGATCCTAGGGTAAGAATGAGTAAGTTTGTTTCGGGAGTGTCCGAAATGGTGGTCAAAGAATGTCGTACCGCTATGCTTATCCATGATATGGTTATTTCTCGTCTTATGGTGCATGCTCAACAAATAGAAGAGGAAAATCTTAAGGAAAGGTCTAGAAAGTCAAAGAGGGCTAAGACCGGTGATGGTAATTTCTCACATTCAAGGTTCGATGGACATGGTCGTTCTAGATTTTGACAAAGGTATTCCGATCAAGGTCCCTCCCATGCTCCTCCTAAGTTCAACAATGATAGGGTGCCTAACCCTAAGCCTCAAGGAGGAAATGGTGGTGGATTTTCATCGGCTACTTGTGCTACGTGTGGGAAGAAACATGAGGGCAAGTGCTTAGTCGGTATGGATGGTTGCTTCGGATGTGGTAAAAGTGGTCATAAGATAAATGATTGTTCATCTCTCATGGCTAAGGGAAGAGAAGGTAAGAAAGCTCCACCTAGTGGTTTGGGTTCAAATGCTCCCAAGCAAAATTGATTCTATGCACTTCAAGTTTGCCATGAGCAAGAGGGTTCTCACGATGTGGTTACCGGTATGTTAAAAGTCTTTCACTTTGATATTTATACCATGATTGATCCCAGTGCTACTTTGTATTTTGTGACGCCATATGTGGCTATGAGGTTTGATGTTGTTCCAGATGTATTGTTAGATCCTTTTCATGTCTCTACTCCGATCGGTGAATCCATTGTGGCTAGGAGAATCTATAGAAATTGTCCTGTCTCCTTATCCCTTAGAGTCACTCATGTTGATCTTGTAGAGCTTGACATGTTAGATTTTGATGTTATTCTTGGGATGGATTGGTTGCATTCTTGTTATGCTTATATTGATTGTAGGGCTCAAATGGTCAAGTTTCAATTCCCAAATGAGCCAAATCAAGAGTGGAAATGGAAATAGAGTGGCATGCCTAAAGGGCAATTTGTGTCATGTCTTAAAACTAGAAAGTCATGATTTCTAAGGGTTGATGATTTATACCATCATGTTATGGTGAGGGATGTGAATATCCGAAAGGGATGTGAATTCCTTGAGTCGGTCCCCGGTGTTAATGAATTTGTTGAAAGTTTTTCCCGATGATTTACTTTCCCGATGATTCCTCCCGAAAGGGAAATAGCCAAATTTTCAACCAAAAATGAACTTTCTGAATCAATTGACGGAAGAATAGGACGGTCCGTCAATTGATGTACGGACCGTAGATCCTGTCCGTCGATTGGCCCCGACAGTTTTTAATTAAGGGTTTTTTGGTCCTTTCCTAATTGATTACCTATTAAGCTAAGTCGGTTATGCCCTTAATCTAAGACCTATAAATACTTTCTAAGCCTAATTCCTTTCATCGTAATTCATTCCAAAACTCTCCTCTCTAAAATATTTCTCTATCAACTCTCAAGGAAGAAGAAGAAGCTAGGATCCTCCATTGAAGACCTTCAATCTTCTCCAATTTCTTGTGGATTGCTTTGAGGTATGATAGTATTCACCATTAGGAGTCCTTTCCTCCAATGGGTCCTTCCTCTTCTTCATGATTTTCAAAGGTTTACTCTAACCCAATTGAATTAGAGTTTGTGATCAATCATTGTGGGTTCTTCAATTATGATTCCAATTATTGATTTTATGATTCCTAGTGCACGATTTAGCGTGATAAAGTAACTTAGTGCACGAATTAGCATGAATTACATGATTTGATGTAAAGATTGCATGAACCCCCATGATCCCAAGCTAATTCTCCCCAATTTGATAATCTATGCTTTGATTGTTGCGGTTGAGTTATGATTTGATGAACTTTATGAATTCTCTATGAAATCAAGCATGAATTAGGAATGAATTGAGGATAATCTTATGAATTTAGCATGATCAAGTCAAAAGCATGATTTTCCTCTATTATGTGAGTTCCTTCAAGTATGGATAAATTGTCCTAATTATGGCTTTATAAGCATGAGGTTGCATTGAATGGCATGATATGAATTGAACTTGCATGAACCCATATGAAATCTATGAACTATGAAATATGAGCATGATGAATTAAGGGTGCTTTGAGAGTAAAGTACCAAAGTTATGATATGATGATGCTATTGTTGAGTAGTGAAAGGTTTTCTCACGTAATTCTCCCATTATGATAAAAGAAGAACAAAGAGGCGATTACCCATGTTCTTAAGGAGCTATTCTAATGATGTAAGCTTGGACAAGGTCCATGAAAGATGAATATCTATAAGCATGATTTTATCTTGAATTAGTAACCCTAGTTGTACCTTTTCATGTATAATGATATGAATATGTTAATGACTAATCCGTGGGAATTATGCTTAGCACCGAGTGGATATTGAGATGGAAGCCCTCCCATTAGTAGAGGCCGGGTCTTCTAGCGAAAGCTCTCTCGTTAGTAGAGGCCGGGTTTTCTAGATGGAGCTCTCCCGTTAGTTGAGGCCGAGTCTCCTAAAGCAATCTCTATCCCATAAACTATGTTGCCACCATAGGTTGTTGTCTTTAAGTAGACATTAGCTAGTGGATCCACATAAGCTAAGAAGTTCATGGTCGTACCTTGGAAAGTAGGACACCCCTTTACGGTGTGGGGTAGACACCGAATTCCATGTTGATAGCTCACATGGTCTTCTATGTCGGTTAAGGCTATTTCCCCACAGGTTAATGAATAAGTGTTCTCATGATGAAGTAAAGAAAAGATAGAAAGATGATTTAGCTTGCTTTGGCCTTGATACATGCTTTATGTTTCATGTTTATCATGTCTTTAGCTTGGCCATTACATGTCATGATTATGTCTCTCTCTAGCATGATTTATGTTTTTATGTGCATTACTATCATACTGAGTATTTAATTGTGCTAACGCATACTTTTGCCTGCATCAACTTCCTTGGTGTAGGACGTGGCAGTTCTCCTACTCGTGGCTAGAGCTTTGACTTAGAGTTGAGAAGAAGACTTGGTGAGTCCTCATCCACCCAAGGACGTAGCCTTGTCGGATTTTACTTTGATGTCTTTCCTTATGTTGGATATTGTATTGGGCTGCGTCCATATCACTTTTACTCGTATTTTATGATATTAGAAGGCTTTTAGACATGAGTTGTAAACTTCCGCTGTTTTGAGTAAAGCTTTGATATAAAATGCTCTTTGAACTCTTATTTCTCTATCATCTTGTATGTTATGTATGTTAAGGGCTTGTATGAGGCCTCTCGGGGTCTTGTACACCGTGTTACATGTAGGGGCTACCCTGGGTCGTGAAAGATGGCCTTTCCAGAGAGGAGAAAAGGAGAGCAAAGAGAGCTAGACGGGAGTCAAGGACACTGGCTAGAGAGCAGGAAGAATTGGAGCAACAACAGCATGATGCCATGAGGTATGGAGCCTCTAGTAGTGAGCATCCCGCTCCTGTGGATAGCAGTCGTCCAGTTCCAGTTTTTGCACCTGAGAGCGCACCCAATGCTAAGGGTTAAAAATGTCACTCCGGATCCCAATGCCTAAGGCATCATTGGTATGACCGCTCCCTTGTATTTTGTACTTTGAGGACAAAGTTATTTTGTTGGGGAGGGGGGTGATCGAGCAACCTGCTAGTAGTTGTTAGTACATGGAGGTTGGCTCTTGTTTTGGAAAGTTCTTTTTGTTTTGTTTTGATTTTTGTTTTTGCTTTTATGAATGTAGTAGTGTCTCAGTCGTTGTTTAGTCTTTGTGTGTTTTGATTAGCAGCTAAATCTTGTATGTGGGTGAAACTATATGAAACAACCATGAGTTTGAAATTTGACTGTTAGGCTCTTTGTGTGACATCTCATACTTATGTGTGTTGAGCATTGCTAGTTAGGACCCAAGTTAGTTTGTTGAAATACTTGAGTTGTAAACATGTGCCATGTGGGTGTGAGGTTTGTTTTGAAGACTAACGTTGTACATAGAAGCTAGAACTTGCTGGAGTAGTCTTGTTTAAATAGTTGAATGACTGGATAGGAAGGAAGCATAGGCCATTTTTGAATTTAGTCCACTTTAACCAAGAACACTACCAAATGAAATCATGGACCCTTGAACCCTATTTGAGCCTAGATGCTAATTTTTACTGTCACCCTGTGAAATCGTACCCTTGGTTCTCCGAAGGCACGATACCATAACTCAAGTCAAAAGCTTAAGTTGAGGGTGGTCATGAGCTGAATTCAAGTCAAAAGCTTAAGTTGAGGGTGGTAATGATCTGAATAAAAGGCGTAGCAGGATCGTATCCTTGGTTACTCCAAAGGCACGAAACCAAAATGCAAATGGTAGTTTTAAAAAAAAGAAAAAGAAAAAAAATGGTACAAAAAGAAGTATCATAAAAAGGAAAGATGCGGGTACCAGGATGTATTGAAGTAAAGAAAGATGGTGATGGTAGGAACTTTGGAGAAACAGGGTAATAATCACTTATAGACCAAATGTTCCGAACCCTAACCCGAGCCAACGTTACAGGCCAATAAAAGTCCTATAGTGATCCTATTCCGGTTGTTTGATGGTTGAAGCGTAGAAAGCAAAGGCAAGCCTATGGTCTGAATATTTGCATTGTTAGAAGTATGTTTCGGAGAGTGAGAGTAGTCTTCAATCCCAAAATATCATGTGTGTGGGATTTCATTGTTGTGAGGGCGCTATGGTTACATTTGATAGTTGATTAAGTAAACTAATTGTGGGTACGAACATAAGCATGATCAACTTTGTGTAATAAGATGTCATCCATGTATTCTTGCATGTCGAGTCCAGATAAGGTTGTTGTTGAGAGAGTTGCTACATCTTTGTAGGTGGTTTGTGTTTTGAGCGTTCGAGTGTTTTCTTTTTATCACTTGAGGACAAGCAATGGTTTAAGTTGAGGATGTTGATGTGTCGTGATTTCACGACACATTTGACGCTCAAAACAAAGGATTAAAGTGAGAAATCAAGTGTTTTTATGTGGATATGATGTTTTCTTTTGTGTTAGTACAGGTAAAGCACTTGCTGACAAAAGATAGAAGAAATGATGAAGAATGAGCTGAAAGCAAGCTTCACGAAGCACTTGACGAATCTGATCATGACCACGAGTCGTCTAATGACTCGTGGGAGGGAGATAGTGAACCCATGAAATTCATGTCCAAGTGAAGACCATGATCAGTCTGACAAGTCGTGGAGAAGTTCACGAGCCGTACGAGGTCTCGTAAAATGTACCAAGTGAAGTTTGAGTCTGTTTCTCCTAACACTGAACCACGACACACTCCACGAGTCGTGGAGTACATAATGAGTCATAACCATCCTCGTGGAGATGTACAACAGGAGAGTCTAAGTATGAACCACGGAGCATTATACGAACCGTACAACAATACACGAATCGTGAAGGCTCTCGTGAATAGGCGCGACAGAAGAGTCCAAATCACTTTAGGACTTGTTTTCAGACTATTATTTTATTACCTGGGGTTTATTTTTCGAGGCATCTTTTCATTATCGACTATTTTTTAATATTTTTGAGCGGAGAAAACTCTATCTTCGAAACTCAAAACATCGCTTAATCTTGATTACTGAAATTGTTGGGTTTGGGGGATTTGATTGTTCTTGGTTTAACATCATCATTCAAGGAACCTTTTGATCTCAATTATTGTAAGTAATATTATTATGCTTTCAATATTGTTCTGTCTCGTGTTCCTCGACAAAATGAGCAGCTAAACACCACAACTAGGGTTGTGGGAAACATATGACGCGAATGTATTTCCAGATTTAACAAGATTGATTTTTGCTTGTGAATTGTCTATGTGTTTTTGCTTTTGACATAATTAATCTCTAGTGAGTGCACGCATTAGAGGCAGCCGGTATTCTTTACTTGTTCGAGAGAAAAGTAATGATTGGGATAAAGTGAAAACAAACTCCGAATAAGTGGTGTAGATTGTTAGAGTTTGAGAGAAAATAACTACTACACTAAAGAAGGAATTGTTAGAGTTTAGACACTCCAAGGCTGAGAAGAAAGGAGTGAAAAAGCATTTAATAAGACTGAGAAATGGTTAGATGAAACTATCTTGCTAGGAACATTAGACTTAAATAAGCAGAAATCAGTCGAAGTTAAATAATACGAGTGTAGTAGTGTCATGTGGAACACAGCCCTAGTCTCATTTACAATTTGACAAAACAAATCTTGCAATTATCATTTCTCCTGTTCAATTGAAGTGTTAATTACTCAACAACTAGTGTTAACATAAAACTCCCATTATTTACCTTCTTGCATTTTTATTTTTCTTTTCGGAAATATCAACCACAATTAAATAAAAGCGCCAGTAAAACTGTTTCTGCAGTAAATTCCTTTTAGGATCGACCTCAACTCCAGTTGAGTTCTATAAATTGACTTTGACCGTTTATACTTTTTTATTGAGGTGTAAGTTTAGACGTATCAGCAATCAACCAATTACAAAAGCACAAGATAGAAATTAGAAACCCAAATATTGATTATGTCTAATTCAACATCCAAATCACTAATCAACAATTAACACCTAGAATTTAACAATACAAAGCAAAGAGTTGAAGAAAGGTGAAAAATAATTACAACCCAAGCTCACAATCTTCATTCTAATGGTGTTTGTTGAGAACACTTGATCTCAAAACAATGCCCAAGCCTCAATCCCCAAAGTTTTCTTCTCTATTCTTTTTGTTCTATCTGATGAATTTTTCAATGTTTTTCCAGTCATCCTCCCAAAATGGCTGTGAATCAGTGTATATGGTGAATTGGGGTCAAAATATGAATTTCCAGAACTGCCAGACGTCAGTCACTTTTTCTTCTCTGTGTTCGCGGAGGTAGCTCCACATTCGCGGTACTCAACCTGCATGTACTTCGTGTTCGCGGTACTCAACTTGAATGCCCTCTGCGTTCATGGAGGCTTCCCGTGTTCGGCCTCACAGTTGGCTTGCACTCCGCGTTCGCGGAGAACACTTCACTGCCAGCTCCAAAATCTTTGTTTTTAGCTCCATTTTGCCCCAATCTCCACTCTTTTTCATCAAAGCTCCTTTTTAACCAACATGTACCTGAAACACAACATTCAAAGGAAAATTAGCCTCTTTTTCTACTTAAGTACCACAAAATCACCAAGAAAAGGACTCCAAATGAGTGTAAATCACCCACTCATCAACACCCCCAACTTAGAAACTTTGCTTGTTCTCAAGCAAAACAAAATCAAAAGCACAAGAGGCAATCGCAATAAGCACAACACACTTTCATTCCGAATAGAGATCATGATCATGACTTTGGTTGGTACTAACAAATAGTCCTCAAGCAACTTTTCACAAAAACAACCCCTCATTTTCACGGAACATTTTTCAAAGACCAAGAGTCATTAAGTGACAACAACTCAAACTCAAGAAATGACTCAACTCTTTAGCCCATTTTCATGCTCACTTGATGCAAATTGGAATTTTCAAATCACCATTCAAGTAACCTACATGCCCTCACAAGAAAACAAATGTCCCAAAAACACTCACAAGTATTTACAAGACAAGGGACAACAACACAAACACTCACACTCACAAAAGAACATCTCATGCCCACAAGTGTCATACCATAGGCTTGCCCTTATTTTCAATCAACATTGCCTCAACTTCATTTGGTTAGAAATCACAAAGGACTTTGTTAAGCTTGTAACGTAGTCTTAGGGAAGGTAAGGATATCATTTAGGTACAAGTGACTACACCCTCCTTGAACTCTACTCAACAACTCAACATTTTTCAACTTTTCCACATTTTCTTCACTTTCCAAACCAATGCACAATTCACCTTCTTTTTCTTATTTTCATTCTTGATGCCCCACATGCAACCATTTTCAACTTTAGGAGGTTTCAAGATTCTTTTATTCACTATCTTTTTCACAACTTTTTTTTTTTTGACATCTTCCTCCATTCATCATTTTTTTATCAAGCTTTTATGCAATAGGCATCCCTTCTATGAATTTACCAAAACACCCCCAACTTAGGCTTTTAGCCTCACTTTCACAACATCAAGTTCAAGGAGGGGAAGGGTTCAAGAGAAGAATGTGTTTTCAAAATGGCTAAGGCTTGTAGCAAGGTCGCTAATAAAAGGGTATTAGGCTCAAAGGGGACAACTAGGGATACATTTAGTGCAAAGGTGGGATATTTAGGCCAAGTGGATTTCAAGAATAATCAAAGAAAGCCTAAGATCATTTTTCCAACCCAACTCAATCAAGACCAACATTTCATGACCAACCGGCCAAGTTCTAGGTGGCACAAGCAAACACAAGGCATTATTCAATAACTCACCACACATGGCATGCAAATCACTCAAGATGGATCAAAATCTTATTTCCTTTTCAACAAACAAGTGGCATTGAACAATTAAACAGCCAACGAATCGAGAGCCACAAAAAGAGTCACAAGAGTTGTCACAAAATCATTCAACACTTGCTCAATTTTCAAAACGGAGGGGTATGCTCAAAAGCACATTTTTCGCAAGCAAGACTATATTCTTAGTACCAAACAAGCCATAAATCTCTCGAAAATACCACGACTAATTTACCCTTAAGAAAGCCATCAACCAATCCATCATTGGGCAAAGTCATACATCAATTCGGAAACGGTTACTCAGACTTAACCGCATATCAACAATAATGTCTACTCAGACTTCACCAACAATACACATTGACGCTTTACCCTTAAGAAAGTCATCACTCTATCCATCATAGGGCCTCGCCAATCAATAACAACTCCAAACTACAACACCATCTCAAGACAAAAGAAATAAACTAAAGAAACTATCAACAACAATAAAAACTAAAACAAAAATGACTAATCCAACACAATCAACGATTAAAGCTCCAAAAGCCCGACAAGGGCACATCATCCACAAATCAAAACAAAATATCCAACAACATCATAAAAACAGCCAACAACAATCCCAATCATCATAAATACAGAACAGGAGTCAACAGGGAAACAACCCCAACTAAAAATCACATTGTGTCCTCACAGTACAAAAATCAAAAGAGAATACAAGGGGCTCCCTGAAATGTGATCACCCTGAGCTAGTATCAGAGGGAAAGGATAGGTCCTCATCATCGGATGGACTGCTGCCACATAGACTCAGGAGCTTCCCATCATCTTGCTCAGGAATCGACTCTTCCTCTTCTCATGCTCCCGAAAGGTCCCCTGGCACTGCTCAATCTTCCCTTGCCTCTGACTCATATGCTCCAGTCGATCGGACATGGCCTTCTGCGTAGCATCTACAGAGGCAATAGTAGGTGAAGATACACCCTCAGGTGTGGCTCCGGACGGTCTGCTAGGGAGGCCAGCAACTAGCTCTCGAATCTGGGCATCCACTCCCTGTATTTGCGAAGATATATATCGCATCGTGGCAGGCCCAAACTGGAGGGGTCCTGCTGAAGATGAAGCTCCAGTCTCAGAAGTGGGCTTGGTGAACTGCTCGAACTGTGGGCCAAGCACATTTATCTTCCTCTTTTTGTGCCTATCGCTTGGTGCACCCCTCTTCTTCAGAGGGTGAATCTCAGTAGCCGGCTTCTTCTCCTCGTCTATCGGTAATCTCAGCACTCCAGCATTATAGCACCGCTGAGTGATCAATGAGGGGCAAACAAGACTCATGGTCCTCCCCTGAGCAACCTTAATATGGGCCAAAATCAGCTGGCCCACATCCACTGCCAACCTTTCCATGATAGCTGCAATAACCAAGGCCCTATCCAGTGTAACCCCAGTGTCATGAATGGAGGGAATGACCAGAGCACAAATGATGGAGAACCAAGTCATGGCCTCTGCTGTAAACTCATGGGACTCCACCCCTCTTCTCATCTCGAACCACTCCGGAGGGTCACCATTGTGCAAATTATCCACAAGCCACTGGCCATCCAGCTCTTTGTAGTGATCCAAATAGACCTTGTTGTCAGCATCTTGAAGGCCATAATGAGCATTAATCACAGCTGGGCTAAACTGGACCTGTACGCCTCGGACAGTAGTGATGGCGGCCACATAAAAATCAGTCTCCAAGACATTAGCGTAGAACTCATTTATGATGGTATGGTTAGCCTTGATAGGCTCAATGGAAAATACCATCCATCCACTCGTCTCAAGCCGGTGAAAGAATTCTGGCATCTCGTCTTGAAGTTTCTCCAAACAAATCCCTCTTTCCTTTACAATGGCTCGGCCCAGGTATTCATCATATTTTCGGGCGCATTTAGTGGACAAGAACCTGGTTGCATCGAAATACTCCTCCTCGGGTGCAATTCTGGATGAAGTGGGAATGTTGTCGGTTGAAATTTTTGGTTCAAAGTACTTACAAGCGAAACCAACATGTTAAAAGTTCTCGTGGACACTTAAAACAATTTATTAGGAAGTATTTAGGCCAAAGAAAATAATTAAAAGAAGTCCCGAGTGATTTATGCCAAGTTACTATTTTGGGACAGAAGTGATTTCTTCTATGCGTTCACGAAGAGTTAATGGTCTTGCCTCCGCGTTCACGGAGAGGCTACCGCATTCGTGGCTCAAGAGCAGTCAGACCTCCGCATTCACAGACCAGTTGGCGGAGGTCCGTGTTCAGAAGCAGTCAGACCTCTGCATTCGCTGAGAGGTTACCGTGTTCGCGGACAAAGGTCCATGTTCGCAGAGAAGTCATCATCTCCAGAAAATAGAATCATTTAGGCATTTGATCGAACAGGTTGAGGGCATCAATTTAACAACAATTTTCACCAAGATTTCGCCCCTAATTCTACCCCAACACATGATCATCACAATTACAACACTACAAACAAGAACTCAACCCAAAAACAACATCAAAACACAACAAGAATCAAGTTCAAATTAAGAACACAAGTAAAGCACAATTTTGCAAAGTTCAACCCACAACACTACCCCAAATTAAGCCCCACAATTCGAATGTTAATAATCACAAGATAATTATCATGAATTCTATCCAATAACCAACTTCTAAACACATAAAATTTGAATTTAAGTCAAGAACACAATTAATCATCATGATTCACTTTTAACTCACCAAAATAAACTAAAATAGAGGGGTAGAGACATACCTTAAATGTTGATGCAAAGCACAAAGCAAAAACTAGGAATCAAATGGGATAAGAGGAGAAGTTTGGGGGAGACTTTCAGGATTTAATTGATAAGGAGAAAGGGGAAGGGATTTTGTCGCCTAAAAAGGAGTTTGGAAACTGTTTTCACCCTCTGGCATTTCTGGCTTTTAAAATGCCCTGACTTCTCCGCATTTGCGGAGACACTGGCGCGTTCGCGCCTCTATATGATCTTTGACCTCCACGTTCGCGGTCACTAGGGTGCGTTCACGGAGTGTTCAGCAGATTGGCTTCCGCGTTCACGGAGAGTAATTCAGTCCTAGACCCTTGGCAGCATTCTATAATTTTTGGCGATGGGTGGGTCCATTAGGCGACTCGCCCATTGCACTTTGGCGACCATCAGCTGCCCAAAAGTGCTCCAACCCCCATTTTGAAGGTAGTTCAACCACGAACTTCAATCCCAAGGGCATTCTTGCATCCAAACCTGTTCAAAATACTTCCCAAAACTTTGAAATCATGAGGATTAGTCAAAACATAAAATTCTAATCTATCCTAAAAATTAAGGAAAATTCAGAAATCAAAATTTTGGATACCGATGGGTTGTCTCCCATCAAGCGCACAACTTAGCGTCATGGCGCGATGCTGGTTACATCACCCTTTATGTTTCCACTTTGAGGAGATGTACCTTCTCCCCAACTTCAAAGGATTTTCTTGGGGACTACCGGAGAGAATGACGTGTTTCACTTGATCTCTCCACTTTAAAGATTTGATTTTCTTGCCCAACTTCACATCATTTATTCATGTAGGAGCATTGGTGTAATGACCCTCCAGGTTATTTCTATGTTAATGCCTTCTTTCTGTCGTTCAAAGTGTTCCTGTAGCGACCCCAAGTCATTTATGACTTGACGGCACTGACTGTTCGGTGCCTGGTCGTTCATTTCGGTTTTATACATGTTTTTCTGTTTTGGAACTTTTGAATCTTGAAAGGTTGATTTCAGTCATAACTTCAGGTAAACGGTCTCATTGAAATTTGGTTTAAGGTTGACCTCGGTCAACATTCTTGGAAAATGCGCTCGAATGAAGATTCTAACAACGTGATTACTTCCGAAATGCCGAGTTTGGTCTAGATTGACCTTTCGAGAATTACCGGGAGCTTCCAATATGATTTAGAGGCCTTCGGTAGAAATTGGCTAAAATGGCTAAATGGGTGTGGGACCCACGTTTTGTCGAAACGACCTCGTATGGAAATTTTGACTGTGACATTGAGTCCAGAATGTCAAATTCGAGGGGGTAGCATATTTTGTTAACATGCACGGGGTTCCGAACGAATCCCGAGCACCCCGTCGGAGTTTTGGAATTATCTAAAACTTAGCTGGTGCAGCTGTCAAAACTGTAGGCTCATTCACTCTTCGCGTTCACGGAGGTGTGGGAGAGTCTACTCTGCATTCGCGGCGGTCTATAAGGCTGGGTGGTTTATAGCGTTTTGCGTTCACGGAATCCTGTTGGGTGAGAGGCTTTTTGTAATCCACTTTCGCGGAGGTCTGCTGGGTGAGGGTGATTCTTGCTCTCCGCGTTCGCTGGCTTGGGGCCGCGTTCGCGGAGAGGAAGGACCTGGCAGTGTCTATTTAATGAGGTCGAAGCTCCCATTTTGGAGAGCTTCAAACCTTCATAAAAATTTCTTCGGTGATCCGTTTTCGGCGATACGAAGTCCCAGGCGCTCGGATTCTCGTTGGCTTCGTGGGTTTTTAGCTGGGGTTTGTTGGGTGTTCCTTGTTTTTCGTGAAATCGAGGGTAAGTACTTTGTTGGCCTATTTTGTTTAGTTTTGTGATTTGTTGTTGTGGGCTGTTAGGAGCGTATCCAACCCCTAATGCGTGATCCATTTTGGGATTCGTGTTTGGGGAAGGATTTGGGACCTTTTCACGGAGTCAATTCTGGAAAATCCAGAGCGGGTCCCACTTTGCCCGTTTTGACTCCAAAATTGGTCTGTCTCCGAATTTGTTGATTTTAGTGTTTAAATGACCGTATTGACGCTGTGATTCTATTTTGATAGCGTGGTAGCAGTCTGAGGCCATTCGGAAGGGGAAATCTTCGGCTGAGTGACTTGGAGAGCTCATGATCAGCTTTTTGGTAGGTTACGGCTTCCCTTCCTTCTAGATTGAGCTTGAATGTGTAAATGCTGGTTGATATTTGTGAATCTGGAATGGCTAGCTAGTATTGTTTCCCTGCTTATCCGATTTCCTATTTTATAGTTGACGTTGGGCTGTTATGGGCTAGTATTATGCTGTAGAATGGGTTGTTGACTTGGATTGTCGATATTTTTGTTGGGGACTATCGGTTGGGTGGTTATCTGTTGATGCATGAGAGGGTTCGGGTCTTTGGATTCTGTGCTAGGTTGATTATTGTGATTTCGGACTTAGAATAGGCTAAGGTAGTATTGCCTTAGTCCTATGCACCTGTTGACTTGAGTATGTATCTGGCGGCTATTCGGATGGACTAGATCCTTGTAGACTGGTATAGCAGACTTGGTTCTAATAGTATGAGCCTTAGTTTAGGCGATTTCGTGGTCTTCGGACCTTTCGTTTCTTCCCCTCTATTTCTGCGATGGTGGGATGCTGCCGGAAGATGTTGTGTTTTCATCGAATGACGGCTGGGTTGTGCTAGACTGGGAGCCTTCGGTTGATATCCTTGTGGGGCGGCTGCCCGTGATATTTAGTCTTGCGTTGTATTGTTCGTGGTGACTTTATCTGGTTTAAGGTTGTTAGCTCCAGTACGAGACTGATGTTACACGGTTCCCAGCCGGTATTTCCAGCGCTAAGCTGTCGGGGGTAGGCTACCAGCTCCGGTCCGTACCTGACGTTATACGATTGCAGCCCATTATTCCCAGTGCGAGTCCATGGAGCGTAGGCTACTAGTCCCAGCCCGCAGTTGACGTTACTCGGTTAGAACCGATATTTCCAGTGCTAGACTATTGAGCATAGAATGATTAGCTCCAGTCCAAGGCTGACGTTTCCGATTAGAGTCCGGTATTTCCAGCTCGAGACTGATGATTGAGCGGGGCCCAAATATTGTTCCAGCTCGAGGCTGACATTTTCGGTTAGAGTCTGGAATTTCCAGCTCGTGACTGATGATTGGGCGGGGCCCAGATATTGTTCCACCTCGAGGCTGACGCTTCCAGTTAAAGTCTGGTATTTCTAGCTCGTGACTGATGATTGGGCGGGGCCCAGATATTGTTCCAGCTCGAGGCTGTCATTTTCAGTTAGAGTCCGATATTTCCAACTTGTGACTAATGATTGGGCGGGGCCTAGATATTGTTCCAGCTCGAGGCTGACGTTTCCAGTTAAAGTCCAGTATTTCAGCTCGTGACTAATGATTAGGCAGGGCCCAGATATTGTTCCAGCTCGAGGCTGATATTTTTAGTTAGAGTCCGGTATTTCCAACTCGTCACTGATGATTGGGCGGGGCCCAGATATTTTTCCAGCTCGAGACTGACGTTACTCGGTTAGAGTTTGATATTTCTAGTTCGTGACTGATGATTAGGCGGGGCCCAGGTATTATATTGTTAGGTCCGGGACCCATAAGTGTTATGGCTTCTGGTGATGGATCTCCCTTCGTTCTGTAGTATAGCTCTTCTATGTACCTGTAGGGCTTATGGGGGTCCGTTCGAGTTTTATTTAAACTTGTGCACGAGTGTGCCCAGCAGGTCTTTTGGGGGGCTCAGCTAGGTTTAGTTTCGCTTGTTCTATTTCCGTTCTGTTGACCTCTGTTGTTGTTGTTGTTGTTGATTCTATCTTGTCCGCCTATTTTTGTCGTTCTTGCTCAGTCGGCCTATGATACCTACTGGTACCTGTTGTTTTGGTACTCATGCTATACTCTACATTTGTTTTCGTGATGCAGGTCCGAGCACCAGTTATCAGCATTGAGATCGGGCCGAGAGCTGTCAGTTTAGGAGACTAGGGTGAGCACATGGCGTTCTGGGATTACCTGTCTCCTTCTGTATTTATCTTTTGGCTTGTCTTTTGTTTTTGAGACAGTTTTTTATGTGGTCCACTTTTGGGACTCGTACTCTTTTTAGTGGTTCTGTACATGCGACTTCCACGTTTTGGGAGGTGTCTTGTGTATATTTAGTTTGGTTTCATTTCAACCTTCGTTTATGTGTTCTTATGGTATGCTTCCGCTTCGTTTGGACTAGTTTCCACTCTTATTCCCATTACTGTTAAGTTTCGGGATACAGTTTGGCTTGCCTACCAGTGGGTTGTAGGCGCCATCATGACTTGAGAAATCGGGTCGTGAAAAATTGGTATCAGAGCCTAGGTTCGTTGGTCTCACTTGTACAGAACTAACATCTAGTAGAGTCTTGAGGATCGATGCAGAGACGTCCGTGACTTATCTTCAAGAGGCTACAGGATGTCCTTAGGATGTTTTCTTACTTTGTATCCTTTTCGTGAGTTGCTGCTCAGTTGGTTACTTGAAATCTCACTTGTTCCACTCTGTTACAAGGATGGCTCGCTCGCGTAGTAGAGGTCGACCCAGAGGTCGAAGGGGTGCTGTGACACCGAACCGAGTTAGAGAGAGGACTGCGAAGCCGGAGACAGAGCCTCAGGTAGATCAGATTCCTCCTAGCCGGTGGGGCCGGGACCAGCCCAGCCACCGCCCGTACCAGCTGTCGCTCCAGACCTTCCGGGCATTCTTGCCCAGATCTTAGTTGCTATCAGGGGTATGCAGTAGAAGTTTCGTCGCGAGGCCCAAGGAGGCAGCGGTAAGAGGGTCAGACAGGATGGCAGGGCTAGTGGGCCCCGTTCTAGGCATAGAGTTACCCGGGACCAGGTTTATCAGAGGTTCCAGGCAGGTCAGCCCAGTCACCCATTTCAGGCAGCAATGCAGACCTTAGAGAGAGATCAGCCTCATCAGAGCAGTTATAGTGTCGGTCTAATTTAGGGCCGAGGCGGCTTTTAGACAGGTGCATTAGGTCGTGGTGGTCGACCTCCAGCAGTTAGCAGGTCTTCTCAGGGTTGCTTCACCTGTGGGGAGCTGGGTCATTGGTCCAGGGAGTGCCCTTCATCTAGATCAGCTTTACCAGCCCCTCAAGCAGCAAGGTCGGTGTTAGCAGTAGCACCCCCAGCTAGAGGAGGGGGTCAACAGCAGGGTTCTCAGGAACGCCCCAGGGGAGGTAGGACTGGTGGCAGAGTAGATGCTCGGGGTAGAGGTGCCCAGGGCCACTTTGATGCAGCTCCAGCCAGAGCAGAGGCCGAGGCGTCGGATGATGTGATCTCATGTATGGTTGTTTTATGCCAGCAGTCAGCTTCAGCCTTATTTGACCTTGGTTCTACCTATTCATATGTGTCGTATTACTGTGTGCCTCGATTGGGAGTGAGTCCTGAGTCCTTATCTGTTCTTTTACGTGTTTCGACCCCAGTAGGGGATTCTTTAGTAGTGGATTGGGTTTGCAGGTCTTGGATGGTGACCATTCGGGGGTAGGACACTCTGGTCGATCTTATTGTGCTGTGTATGGTAGACCTTGATGTGATTTTGGACTCCTTCATCATAGAATTTATTGATGACACCTTGGTATGCTCGCGGAGCCATATGAGCATGAGCACCATTTGAGGATAGTGCTCCAGACTTTGAGAGGTCATCCAAGGATGGCATTATGGTGGATCCGATGTAGATTGGGGGCTATTCATAGTTGGGCTTGGCCCACCTCTGTGACTGAGATTCGGAGCTTCGTCGGATTGGCAGGGTAATACAGATGCTTTGTTAAGGGTTTCCCCACTTTAGCGGCGCCTTTGACTAGGTTGACTCGCCAGGATGTTCCTTTTGTGTGGTCAAAGGAGTGTGAGAGGAGCTTTCTGAGGCTCAATGAGTTGCTTACCACCACTCCTATATTGACTCTTCCAGTTGAGGGTGAGGGCTTCACGGTCTATTGTGACACATCCAGCTTTGGTTTGGGTTGTGTTCTAGTGTAGCAGGGTCGGGTTATTGCTTATGCGTCGAGGCAGCTTGAGTTGCACGAGCGAAACTATCCCACTCATGACTTGGAATTGGCGACGGTAGTTTTCGTGCTTAAGATGTGAGGGCATTACCTTTATGGAGTTCATGGTGAGATACACACTGATCACAGGAGCCTTCATTACATCATGACTCAAAGGGACCTTAATTCGAGGCAGCGCCATTGGATAGAGCTCCTGAAGGACTACGACCTATCTATTCTCTACCATGCAGGCAAGGCGAATGTAATAGCGAACGCCTTCAGTCAGGAGGCAGTGAGTATGGGTAGTCTAGCCTTCCTTTCTATTTCGGAGCAACCCTTGCCTTTGGAATTTCAGTCCTTAGCCAATCAGATGATTAGACTTGATGTTTCAGATTCCAGCAGTGTATTAGCATATATGGGGGTTCAGTCATCGCTTCTTGATCAGATCCGTAGTCGTCAGTTCGAGGATAGTCTTTGGTGGCTCTTAGAGATAGAGTTTTGGCGGGTGTTGTCGGGCAGACTTCCTTAGATTCAGGTGGGGTCTTGAGATTTGCTTGTCATTTGTGTGTTTCGAGAGTTGGAGACTTGATCCAGATGATCCTTAGCAAGGCCCGTGATTCAAGATATTCTATTCATCTGGGCACGGCTAAGATGTATCGTGTTTTGAGACAGCATCACTGGTGGAATGGTATGAGCAAGCACATCTACGACTATGTGTCCCGTTGTTTGTGTTGCCAGCAGGTGAAGGCCGAGCATATGAGGCCTGGTGGAGAGTTGCAGAGATTACCTATTCTTGAGTGGAAGTGGGAGCGTATCACCATGGACTTCATTGTTGGGTTGCCACGGACTCCTAGGGGTGTTGGAATTGTCTAGGTCATCGTGGATCGATTGACCAAGTCAGCACACATCATCCCTGTTCATGCATCCTACCATGCTAAGAGGTTAGCCCGTATCTACATTCGAGAGGTAGTCCGTCTTCATGGTGTACCTATTTCTATCATCTCAGACCGGGCCCCACAGTTCACTTTCAGCTTTTTGAGAGCATTTTAGGAGGAGTTGGGCACACGTATGGATCTTAGCGCAGCATTTCACCCGCAAACTGATGGCCAGTCAGAGCGCACTATTCAGGTTCTAGAGGATATGTTGCGGGCCTGTGTTATAGACTTTGGGGGTCTGTGGGACCATTTCTTGCCCTTTGAAGAGTTTGCGTACAACAACAGTGTCACGACCCAGGGTAGCCCCTAGAAATAACACGGCATACATAACCCTGAGAGGTCTCATACAAACCCTTAGCATACATAACATACAAGATAATAGAGAAATAAGAGTTCAAAAGAGCATTTTATATCAAATCTTTAATCAAAATAGCGGAAGTCTACATCTCATGTCTCAAAGACTTCTGATATCAAAGAATACGAATAAAAGTGATAGGGACGCAGCCCAATACAATATCCAACATAAGGAAAGACAT
Source organism: Solanum appendiculatum (assembly GCA_018342035.1). NCBI lineage: Eukaryota > Viridiplantae > Streptophyta > Magnoliopsida > Solanales > Solanaceae > Solanum > Solanum appendiculatum. Next base: position 232,716 of record JAGDQO010001404.1, on the reverse strand, counting down.
CAATGTAAAATCCAACAAGGCTATGTCCTCAGATGGATGAGGACTCACCAAAGTCAATGCTCTAGCCACGAGTAGGAGAACTGCCACGTCCTACACCAAAGAAGTTGTGCAGGTAAGAGTATGCGTTAGCACAATAAAGTACTAAGTATGATAGCCATGCATATAAACTCATAAAAAAACATGCTAGAAATTGAGATATAAACATGACATGCAATTGGCCAAGCTAAACTAGCATAAATCATAAACCATGGTCAAAGCAAGCTAAATCATCTTTCTATTACTCTTCTTTTCTTTACTTTACTTTTAGTAACCCATGCACCATTGTGCAAGCTGAAGTGTTGGAAAAACCTCAAACCGATATGTAGACCATGGAATAACTCAACAAGGAATCTGGTGTCTGCCCTACACCGTAAAAGGGCCATTCTACTTGCCAAGGTAGAATCCTGAACCATAGCCTACGTGCATCCACTAGTTAAGCTGATATGGGCCTGTTAAAGACCACCCATGGGGGCACATAGGCATAGGACATATGGGGACTTATCACCCGTCCACTCGGTTCTATGCATAATTCCCACTATACAATCATAAATATTGATATCCATGGAAAGGCACAACTGGGGTTGCCAATCCAAGCTAAACATGACTTCACATACCATGGACTAGTCCAACCTTACTTCATTGGGTGTTTCTTCTTTCATGGACTTGTCCAAACTTACACCCCTAGAATAGCTTCTTAAAGCTCTTGATTCAATTTTAGTTAAGCAAACCTTTTAACAAGTTATGAATCCTTTACATGTGAGAAAACCTTTCACAAGCTTAGGTTGAGCATTATATGAGAAAACCCTATCAAGACTCAACATCAACATATCATAGATTTCACATAAAACATGCTTTATTCTATAAGCCTCTTTCTTCATGATTCTATCATGCTTTTTCTTCATAGCTAATGGGTTCATATTACCTTTATTTTAAACCATGCAACTCAATGCAAGCTAGCTCTTAAAAGTCATAATCAAGGCAATTTAGTCATACTTGAAGTAACCCACATAAAACAGGAAAATCATGCTTTTTACTTGAACATGCTAAATTCATGCACTTAACCCCAATTCATGCTCAATTCGTGCTCAATTTCATAGATGATCCATCAATCTCATCAATTCACATCTCAACCCAACATCAAGGCATAGATTATCAAATTGGGGAGAATTTACTTGGGATCATGGGGGTTCATGCAATAATTACAATTACACATGGAATTCATGCTAGATCGTGCACTAAATTACTTTACCCACGCTAGATCGTGCACTACAAAGCATTAACTAAGTAATTGAACTCATACTAGAAGAACCCATAGCAATTGATCAAACCCTAGCTTACTTGAAAGGAATTGAACCTTGAAATTCATGAACAAAAGGGAGGGCCCAATGGAGGAAGCAACTCCATTGGTCAATACCATCATACCTTAGCTTAGCCCACTAGAAATTGGAGGAGATTGGGTGACCTTCAATGGAGGACTTAGCTTCTTCTTCTTCCTTGAGCTAGAGAGGATTTCTTTTAGAGAGAGAAATATTTGAGAGGTGAATTTAGGGAATTAGTTAGAATGAAGTAATTTAAGTATAGAAAACTATATATAGGACCTTCATTAAGGGTAAAATTGACTTAGTTAAATAGGGAATTAACCAGGGAAAAGACCAAAAATCCCTTAATTAAAAACTGTCGGGGCCCATCTACGATCCGTACATCCATTGACGGACCGTCATGTTGAACCGTCAAAAGATTCAGAGAATTGGTATCTGCTGACCCTGCAACGACGGCTTCAATCTACGGTTGGTAGGTCCATCTATGGACCGTACACCTCAACCGTAGATCACAGCAAGAGGTTCAAGAATTTAACCAAGTCTGGGGCACATCTACAGCTACTTGCTACGGACCGTCAACTGACTCACGATCCGTCCTGCTGCTCCGTAGATCAAACTTTAGAGACTGAGAATTATTGAACTTGACAAAGCCATTGACGGCTCCTCACCTACGGCCCGTCAACCTGACTACGGCCCGTAAGTGGCCTCCGTAGGTAATTGCCTACAGGTAAATTCTGCATATTTGATTCCTTGGAAAACTGGGGCATTACAATATCTCCCACTTGGGGACATTCTTCCTCGAATGAGAACCTGGACATCATGAGAAGGGTGATATACTCGAATTAACAACCCAACCTAACATGAAAGCACATAAATGCACATATCCGAGGAGGAAACATCAACTCCAAGCTAAAGCATGTTCAACACTAAATTCATGAAGACTTTATGCAACTCATACTCAATGCACATATATCATATTAGACTCTTCATGAACATGCATAAAATCAAGGAATCATGGAAATCAACTATGACACATGAGACGAAAAGAATGAACCATGAGGGACTAGGTACCTCAAGCTAGAGGAGGATCAGAAGAAAAGAGATGAGGATAGCGGGACATCATATCGGCCTCGGCCTCCCAAGTAGCACCCTCAACTAATTGATTCCTTCATAGTACTTTCACTGAAGTAACTTCTTTATTTCTCAACTTCCGGACTTGTCGGTCTAAACTCTCAATCGAAACCTCTTCATAGGAAAGACTATCCTTTATGCCAAGAGTCTATATTGGCACTATAGAGGTCGGATCACCAACACACTTCTTCAACAATGAGACATGGAAAATCGGATGCACCGATGCCAACTCATGAGGCAATTCAAGCTCAAAGGCAACCTTACCAACACGTCTCAAAATTTGATATGGGACTACAAAGCGGGGACTAAGCTTCCCTTTCTTCCCAAATCTCATTACACCCTTCAAAAGTGAAATTTTCAAGTAAACCCAATCATCAACATCAAATTCTAGTTCTCTTCTTCTAACATCAGCATAAGACTTTTGTCGACTTTGAGCCGTTTTCAGCCTTTCTCTAATAAATCAAACTTTCTCCAATAAATCAAACTTTCTCCATAGCCTCATGCACTAACTCGAGGCCTATCAAAGCAACTTCCCCAATTTCAAACCAACCTATGGGATAGAGAGCCTCAAATGGAGCCATACCAATACTAGAATGGTAGCTATTATTATAAGCAAACTCGATCAAAGGCAAATGGTCATCCCAAGTACCCTTGAACTCAATAACATAAGCTCTCAACATATCTTCTAAAGTCTGAATAGTACGCTCCGCTTGCCCATCGATTTGGGGATGAAAGGCCGTGCTAAGCTTAACACGAGTACCAAGACCTTTTTGGAATGACTTCAAAAATTGAGAATTAAACTGAGCACCTCAATCGGAGATCAACTCAATTCATGCTTCATAGTTCATAAAACAATCAATTAAATCAACATTGAAAAGAACCCATGACATAGAAGAAAAACCCTAACTTCAATGGAGGATTTCTAACTTGTAAAATAGAAAATTTTGGAACTCTATGAAGGAAAGGGCTCCATAGATGAAGACTATCATACCTTGGTGTTTAATTTCCTTAAGCAATTGATGAATAAAAACTTGACTTCCTGAACCCTAGCTTGCCCTCTCCTTCTTCTTCTTCTAACTTCTAGAGAGAGAAATATTTTAGAGAGGAGAGTTCGGGGAAAGTTTAGGAATGGGTAGAATTTGGCTTAAAGGGTTTATATAGGATCTAGGTTAAGGGCCAAACCGAGTTATATTAGGAATTAAACACCAAGGGAAAAGACCAAAAAGCCCTTTAAAAATAACTGTCGGACCCCTATCTACTGTTCGACCTACGGTCCGTAAGTCAACCTACGGACCGTCCTATTCTACCATAGATAGATTCATAGACTATCAACCTTGGACCCTGTAACGACGGACCCCATGTATGGTTCATGGGTCAACCTACGGCCCATACATGGCCACCGTAGGTCCAATTCTTGGCCCTGAAAATTTAACTAAGTATGGGTCTCACCTACGAGACCTACCTACGGCTCGTACATAGATCGATGGTATGTCCTGGCAAGCCGTATAAAAGTATTGAGGCTTAACATTTTAAGGAACCTGGGCTAGCCAACCACGGGCCTGACCTACGATCCGTAGGTTAGTCCACGGGCCGTAGGTGGCTCCGTTGGTACTAGCACCAATAATTCCTGAAAAATTGAAATTCTTTCCTTTACGAATCTGAGGTGTTACAAAACCACTCTGTTACCTCAAATCTGAGCCGACCATCCTAGTCCAAGGGAAACCAAGCTAGTAGGTGGCGTACAAACATGGAGAACCACTCAATAATGGTCCAAGGGCACCGATTCCCATTCACAAACATCGCAAGCTACTGAATAGACCAAAAGCGAACCTCGCATCCTAAACAAATTCAGAGTCACGAATTCCACGAGTTTCTTTGACCCCATCTTGTAGATGAACCTCCTAAACAACTTCCCATCCTCCATCTTAGGCTACATCTGAAGCCACCAACAAACACCACTGCTCCAACTCCCAATGACAAACAATGCCTCGAGAGCTACCAACACAATCGAGGAGAACCCACAACAGCGGTAACAAGGCACAACGAGAGAACGCATTTCCCAAATTCCCAACTAGCCATAGCCAAGCGCCAAAACCCTCGAAAGAGACAGCTTCAAAAGATGAACGAATGGACCACAACTTTGCAACTGAGAACAAGACTAAGGCAAATGGGAAGAGACGACCAACTAGGATTACTACATTACCAAAAAAGGTTGTTCCACCTTTCTCACAACTCCAACAGCCACAAATCTTCTAACCACCAATAAACCCAAACACCAAGAATGCCACAAAGAAACTAACCAGGTAGGTAAAAAGGGAGCAAACCTCAACTTCGCAGCCTTAGGGCTGAAAATACTAATAAGGCATAGGGAAGGATCGACAAGCGGGATCCACCATAACTCCAAAGATGTGATACCTCCATTCACATACTACCTTAACAACCAACCTTTCAACTACGAACCAAGTAGTGCCAAGCAACGAAGAAAGTCGTCTAAGCCAAGAAAACTAGAATGACAGGAGAGAAATACTAATCAAGGCAACACTAGCTATGCAGAGAGGTAAGAAGAGCCATTCAACCACTAGTCCAACAAGACGGCACGCAACTAAGGTGACCTTCTAAGCCAACTAGATCCAAGAGCACCACCACTCCCAAAACTAACAAAGCTAGTCTAGCCACCTATCTAACAAGGAAAAGCACCACAGCAACAACAACTGGCATGGGAGACAAAAAAGGAACAACTAATTAACCCAGCCGTAAACTCATAACACAACCACCAAGGCAAAGGCACAAGGATTTGCTCAACCACTACTCTTAGATATAGGAATCTGACCCAATCGATCCACTACTAAAAGAAATCAATTACGGAGCTAAAACACATACACAAACCCAAATAAGGCGGCCATAACAGTCAGTAGATAAATAGCAAGTCAAATAAGCACGCATGGGTATGAATACCCCAAAACCACACAATATGAGCAATGCAGAGCAAAACAAGGAAATCTAGCAAATTCAACAGATACCTGGATCTTCAGCCTCCGACTGACCTGTAGAAGCATGGAAAAGATCGCGACCAACCTTAAACTGAGCACCCACACTACCACCTGCTACCCTCGGGGCACTACCACTGGCTCGTTGTGCTGTAGTCCCATGAAACTATCCTAGCTGAACAAACCGCACCATGGTCCCACACCGGGGATACAATCTCGATCGGTGGCCAAGCTTCCCACAGATGCGACAAGGTCCAACTGCTCTAGTCTGGGGAGCAGGAAAATTATGCAATGTCTGAAAGATCATCTCCCGCCTGGGGCACACCCTGGACCAGTGATCAAACTCCCCACAATCATAGCAACCTCTATAGTCTGAAGCCCGATGTGAATAAAGCGATGAACTCCTCTGGCAGACCCTAAAAAACTATGAACCATCTCCGACCCTCTGGGAACCACCCCTGGTTGAATGTGCCGAGGTTCTGTGACACTCTCTAACAAAGTGGCCTACCTCGCCACACTCATAGCCACCATCACCAATATCAACCCGCTGAAAGGACCCATCTGGAATAGGATGAGCTCTAACACCTGAAGGCCCAATGTACTCACCTCGAGAAGTTTGACCTGAACTCTGTCTGTTGTAAGCCCCATGACCTACCTCAAAACCTCCTGGAACCTGAGGTGCTACTGCCGTAGGCTTGATGGGTCGAGAAGGAAGATGACCCTTGCTGGACTAATACTCACCCCAAAGTGGGATGTTGTCACCACTTTGCTGATGGCGAGGCCTCTTACCACTATCTCTGTAAGCCTCAAGGCAAGCTTGCTCCATGTCCCTCGCATGACTAACAACCTGGGGAAAGGTAGACCCAGTCTCCATCAAGTGCCCCGATGCTAGACGGAGTGGCAAAGACAACCCCTTGACGAACTCCTAACTCGTATCCCGATTCATAGGGGATGACGTGGGTTATGCCCAGCCCACTCAAGAAATCTCGTGACATACTCCGATACTGATGATGAACCCTGCTGGGGAACCATCTCTGTCCTGAGAACCATCTGTCGAAACTCTGGTAGAACCTACTGATGCTCTGACCGTGCCCACCGGGAATCTCGTCCTATCCATCTAAGAAAGAGTAGATTCCAAAGGATCAGTTTTAGAGGTTACTCAAAGCATGGACACACGATAAGGAGTCAAGAACATAATTTCCTAAATATGCCCCATAGCTGATGAGTTGGTAGTTTTGACTTATTTAGGGCTTCATTTGTACTAAATTGGTGTTCTTAATACCTATTTTGCACTCATAACTAATGTACAATCGTTTATATGCAGCAAGGAGACTTGAGAACGAGGCAAGGGCAAGATAATGTGAAAAGAAGCTAAAATATTAAAGAATTTATTGAAAAAAAAGGCTGGAGCTCGCAACGAAGAACTCAGCGACTCACCAAGTGGATCTACAGAGCCTAAAGTTTCAGTAATCAAGATAAAGAATCAAGTCAATTCAGCGAGCCCGAGAGCTAATCGACGACTCGCCGATCAGAACGGCGAACCCGAATTTGATCGCTTAAAGTTCTAGTACAGATTCATGTTGAAACCAAGAAAAAAAAGGCGAAGAAGAGTAACTCAGCGGATCGCCGAGTGGATGGGTGAGCCCAACTTATGCTGCCGAGTGGTCCCGCATTTCAAAATATGGGAAATTTTTGTGAGAGTATAAATAGAGTTTTTGAAAAGAGAGAAGGAATCAATTGGGAACCAGTTAACTGAGACTAAAAAGTACTCTTGCACTTTGAATATTTTTTGATTACTTTGAACTATTCTTGTGGGTTTTTGGGATTCAAGACATTGAGTGTAATTCTAATTGGTAGCATTTGCTTTTTGAAGACGTTGTGAATCAATGGCTAACATCTTTGGTAACAAATTCTTCACTTTTGCTATGATTGGATAAAATCCCAAAGCCTGGGGTGTGGCTATGTGTTCAATTGCTTAATTAGTTTATGGGTATTATGAATTGCTGAATTTAATGATAAATTGAAATGGGTTCAGTTGTTAATTCATGTTTTCATTTATGAATTGAAGTTGCAAATTCAGTTCTAGTCTATATCTCTTTGTATGCTTGAAAAATGTGCATTTGAGTGGAGTTAACAGTTAATGATTGTATGGGCTGTTGCTTTTACTACCCAACTTGTTAAAGTGGGTTGGATCAAGGTATACGATTGTTCTCTAGTGTAGTGCATGTTGGGGTTTGATAGAAACCAATTGAATTCATGCTAGCTGATTGTAAATTAGCTATTGTACTCATGATCTTGCCTACCCGTTGAGATTCAGCATATTTAAGCAATTCGTAATTACCCATCTAGTGAAATTAGTAGTTGGACACTCACACACCCTTAAGGTCATTTCTCCCCTTGATTAAATTCGTTGTTAATTGTGTTATTGCATTCGGTTACTAAATCTTCACTCATATTTGATAATCAAAATTATATGATTTAATTCATGTTTCGTATCAACTTCTTAAACTCTACAAAAGATTAGAACACTAACTCACTTCGTAGTCGAATTCTTTACTAGATCACTCCTCGTGGGATCGACCCCAACTCCTTGTTGGGTTCATACTTGCTAGTGACTGCCTACACCTTGAATCGTTATAGGTGTAGTTGAGCGTTATCAAAAATGGCGCCGCTGCCGGGGAGTGGTGTCTAGAATTCTTGTATTGAAGTATTTTAGTGAACTAATTTTGTTGAAGTTGAATTTACTTATTAGTATTTCCGTTGTTTATTGTCAACAGGTGACGACATGAGTGTCCACGGAAGTGAAGCTGGTAGTGTTATTGGGTGAAATGACGACATAGGTAACTTGAATGACTTCAATGTCGATCAAGTAGGAAGTGTTGGAGCCATACGCTTGCCCCCTACTGTGGGTAATGCTATTTTTCATGTGACCAGGACCATGCTTCAGCTATTGCAGATCAAAGGGTTCTATGGGGGACTTGCTCATGAGGATCCCCATGACCACCTTTAGAACTTTCTCATTTAAGAACATCTCTCATGAGTTGATTTGACTTCGTTTGTTTCCCTTTTCTCTAATAAGGGATGCAACGAAGTGGTTGGTTGAACTACCACGAGACTCAATTACTTCTTGGGTGGAGCTTACAGAGGCATTCCTTGAACGCTTCTTTCCCCCTTCAAAGATGGTGAAGTTGAGAGAAGGTATCCAGAACTTCAAGCGAGTTGAGGGTGAACCAATTCATGAGATGTGGCTTAGATTTCAAAAGCTACTTATGCAATGCCCTTCTCATGGCTTACCTGAAGATGTGCTTTTACAATACTTCTATTAGAGCCTTGACTCTGTCAACAAGGCTATAGCTGATCATTTGATTCGTGGTGGGATTATGAGACAGCCTTTTCCTGTGGCGTCAGCTTTGCTTGATGATATGACTAAAATTAACTGAGCATTTCACACAATAGAAGACCAAGTTTCACCTCACTGTTGGAATGACTAAGGAATAAATGGAGAAGGACCAAGAGCGTGACGAGAATATGGCTAAGATGATGACCCAAATGGACGTGTTAACAAAGCATGTTATGGGTGGTGGTTTTAAAGCCGTGAATGCAGTTGCTATGAGTCTGGAAGATCCTCAGTTCGAAGCCATGTACAATAAAGAGGTCCAATTCATGTCGAATCAGATGGGGGGTTCTCGTCTGAGCTATCAAAAGCCGAGCGGGAATCAAGGTTGGAACAAAGAGCAAGGTGGTGGTTGGAGAGAGAGTCAAGATTGGCATGATAGAGGTGTCAATTGGAGGGATGGTGAGAGAGATTGATATGTGCCTCCACATGATTGTTTCAAAGTTAAAGAACCAAAGTCCGATCCCAAGAGTTTTCAGACTGATGATATGCTTGCTCGTATCTTGAATAAGGTGGAAGGTTTGGATAAAGTGCTCAAGGAGATGCAAGTTGATTTCTCTTCTCTAAATCAAACGGTGACTTCTCACTCAGCTTAAATCAAGCATCTTGAATCACAAATGGTCCAAATTTCAACTCAATTGAATAAGAGACCAAGTGGTGGTCTTCCTAGCGACACTCAAGCAAACCCAAAGAACGAGAATGCTCAATGTATGGCTATCGTGACCTGGAGTGGCAAGATCTTGGGTAGTGATGTGATCAAGGGTGATGGGGCTGATTCAAGTAAAGATCAGCCTATAGTGATTGAAGGTGATGGCATTTCTGATGACTTGAATGATGACGTTCCCAACAAAGCCGATGACGCATTGAATGATATCACCTCCGGTGGAGCTGCCAAGCCAAAGGCGGAGAATGTGTCGAAATCGGTTTATCCAAATCTGTTGCCTAAAGTTTATCCACCATTTCCACAAAGGTTATAGAAGAGAGATGACAATGAAAAATTCCAAAAGTTTCTCTCTGTTTTCAAGTCTCCCTCTATCAATCTCCCATTGGTGGATGCTTTGCTTGAAATGCCGGGTTATGCTAAATTTATAAAGGAATTGGTCACGAAAAAGAGAAGCATGGACTTTGAGATGGTTGAAGTGTCCAATAATTGCAGCGCTATTATGTCCAATGTAGTTGCTAAAAAGAATGACCCACGAGCGTTCACTATCCCTTGCACTATTGGGGTGTTCAAATTTGCCAAAGCATTGTGTGATTTGGGGGCTAGTATAAACTTGATGCCCTAGGCTACTTTCAAGCAACTTGGGTTAGGTGAGCCTAAGTCAACCACAATGCGACTTCTTATGGCTGATCGCTCTATAAAGCGGCCTATCGGTATTCTTTATGATATTTTTGTAAAGGTTGACAAATTCATATTTCCGGCAAATTTTGTGATTCTTGATTGTGAAATGGATGTCGAAATACCTATTATTCTTGGTAGACCATTTTTGGCCACTGGGAGAGCTCTTGTCGACGTGGAAAGTGGAAATTTGAAGTTTCGAGTTAACGAGGAGGAAGTCACTTTCAATGTATGCAAGTCCATGAAGCAACCAAGCGATCTCCATGTGGTATCAGTTATTGATGTGATTGATGAAGCGGTTGCTAGTGTTGGTGAAATCTCTTGTATTGGTGAATCATTGACTGTCGTGTTGTTGAATTATGATGGAGAAGAAATTCAAGATTATGATGAGGTGGTGGCTGCTCTATCAAGTTTAGGTTCTTACTCAAAAACTCCGTTGAAGCTTGATATTAATTTGAAGAATCGAGAAAGTCCTCCCGCGAAGCCATCCATTGAAACACCCCCGAAGCTTGAATTGAAAGCTCTTCCTCCACATCTTCGATATTTATTTTTGGGGGCTGATAATACTTTGCCAGTTATTATTGTTGCTGACTTACTTGAAGGACAAGTACAAGCCCCTGTGAGTTTGCTAAAAAAGTTCATAAAAGCTATTGAATGGACAATTATTGATATTGTGGGGATTCCACTCGGCATTTGCATGCACAAGATTCAATTGGAGTTAGATTGTAACCCAAGCGTCGAACACCAAAGGAGGTTGAATCCTCCGATGCAAGAAGTGGTTAAGAAGGAAATCATCAAGTGGTTAGATGCTGGTGTGGTTTACCCAATTGCGGATAGCAAGTGGGTGAGCCCGGTACAATGTGTCCCAAAGAAGGGAGGTATAACGGTAGTACCGAATGACAAGGGTGAACTAGTACCTATGCGACCGGTTACAGGTTGGCGTGTATGTATGGACTATCTGAAGTTAAATGCAAGTACTAAGAAAGATCACTTTCCAATGCCTTTATGGACCAGATGCTTGATAGATTGGCGGGGTGTGGATGGAATTGCTTTTTGGATGGATATTCCGGTTATAATCAAATCTCCATAGCACCTGAAGATCAAGACAAGACAACTTTTACATGCCACTATGGAACGTTGCTTTTAAAAGAATGTCTTTTGGGTTGTGTAATGCACCCGGCAACATTTCAGAGGTATATGCTCTCTATTTTTGTTGAGATGGTGGAAGACTCGATGGAGGTTTTCATAGATGATTTCTCAGTCGTGGGGGATACATTTGAAGCATGCCTTGAGCACCTTGGTAGAGTCTTGCAAAAATGCGTTGAAACAAATCTTGTTCTCAATTGGGAGAAATGTCTCTTCATGGTCAAAGAAGGAATTGTGTTGAGCACAAACTTTTGGGAGATGGTATACAAGTGGATCAAGCTAAGGTTGAAGTTTTTGCCAAATTACCCCCTCCTATCTCGATTAAAGGTATTCAAAGTTTCTTGGGCCATGCGGGTTTCTACCCGAGGTTCATAAAAGACTTCTCTAAGGTAGTTCATCCTCTTTGCAAGATCCTTGAGAAAGAAAGTGTTTTCGAGTCTGATGAGGCTTGATTAATGCTTTTGTGTGTCTAAAAGAGAAGTTAGTATCGGCTCCGATCATTGTTGCTCCGGATTGGAACCTCCCATTTGAACTAATGTTTGATGCTAGTAATGTGGCTTTGGGAGTTGTAGTTAGTCAACGTAGAGGAAAGTTATTCCACCTGGTCTACTATGCAAGCAAGACCTTGAATGTGGCTCAAAAGAACTACACTGTCACTAAACAAGAGTTATTGGTGGTGGTGTACGCTTTTGAAAAATTTCGAGCCTACTTATTGGGAACTAAGGTAGTGGTGCACACCGACCATGTTGCTATACGCTACTTGATGACCAAAAAAGATGCAAAATTGAGATTGATTCGATGGGTGCTATTATTGCAAGAGTTTGACTTTGAGGTCAAAGATCGAAAAGGATGTGAGAATCAAGTGGTTGACCATTTATCGAGACTTGAAACAAGAGTGGTTGTTTCTGGTGAAAGGGATATTGAAGAAGCCTTTCCCGATGAGACGGTGATGATGGTATCAACGGGTTCCACTCCTTGGTATGCTGATTTTGACAATTATGTGGTGTGTGGAATTATTCCTGATGGGCTGAAGTTTTATCAACGCAAAAAGTTCCTTTTTGATGCGAAGAAATATTTTTGGGATGAACCGTATCTGTTTCGGGAATGCGCTGATCATATGAATTTAAGCTAGGGATTGATAATCTAAGAGGTTTCACATTTAATGATATGATCTGGGTAATTAGGAGATGTGTACCGGAGGTTGAAGTAGATGTTATTCTTAATGCATGCCATGCATCACCGGTTGGGGGACATTATAGTGGAGTGCATATAGCTACCAAGGTATTGCAAAGTGGTTACTATAGGCCAACATTGTATCTAGATGCAAACTTCCTTGTCCAAAAGTGTATTCAATGTCAAAGGCAGGGTGGAGTATTGCGTAGACATGAGCTTCCCCTTACTCCGATCCTTGAGGTTGAATTGTTTGATGTGTGGGGAATCGATTTTATGGGCCCTTTCGTGAGTTCTTATGGGAAAAAATATTTTTTGATGGCCGTTGATTACGTATCCAAATAGGTAGAAGTTGTGGCATTACCTAACAATGAAGGGTGAAGTATAATGGCTTTCCTCAAAAGATACATCTTCACAAGGATTGGTACGCCGCGTGCTATTATTAGTGATGGGGGTTCTCATTTTTGTAACTGAATTTTTGCTTCGTTGTTAAACAAATATAGAGTCAGGCATAAGGTTGCTACCCCCTACCATCCGCAAACAAGTGGGCAAGTCAAAGTGTCAAACTGGGAAATTAAAGGGATCTTGGCCAAAACCGTTAATGCAAACCGATCTGATAGGTCTCGATGGTTAGATGATGCTCTTTGGGCATATAGAACTGCTTTTAAAATCCTGATTGGTATGTCACTGTATCAATTGGTGTTCGGTAAATCGTGTCATCTGTCGATTGAACTTGAGCATAAAGCTTTGTGGGCTTTGAAAACCATGAATTTGAATTAGGATGATGCATCCAAGGATCGGGTTAACCAACTCCATGCTTTGGAGGAATTACGACTTCAAGCTTTTGAGAGTTCAGCTCTTTATAAGGAGAAAATAAAAAAGTGGCATGATGCCAAGACACTTCATCGAGAGTTTAGAGTGGGTAATCATGTGTTACTCTACAACTCCCGTTTGAGACTCTTTTCGAAAAAGCTCAAGTCTAAGTGGTCGGGCCCTTTTAAGGTGAATCGTGTGTTTGAAAATGGAGTAATTGAAGTTGAAGGTAAAAGTGGGTCGTTCTTCAAAGTGAATGGACAAAGGCTGAAACTGTGCTTTGGAGAGGCTCCAAATATGAGATTGATAGATGTGGTGTACTTGGCTGATGCTTGAAAGCATGTTCACGTCGTGCCACGACATTAAATAAGGCGCTTCTTGGGAGGCAACCCAAGTTTTATTTTAGTAGTTTTGAATAACATATGTTTGATGTGTAGGTTGGAGTTTGAATTTTCTTCATAGGCCTAAAGGCGAGGTGCTAGACCAATTGTCGTATCGCCTAATGACCCCTGTGATCGTCTAATTGCAACGCCAAGTGCTGGCTTCAATTGATGGCTATGCTGGAAGATTGGGCGAACTAAATTTCCATTCGGCGCATCGCTGAGTGGATTCGGCGAGCCCGATCGAGCTCGTCTTCTGGACATTCCTGGAAGCTGGTCTCCTGTTGATTTCGGAGAGCTTTTTTCCCATTGTGCACGTCACCGAACCACTTGGAGATATTAGTTCCATCGCCGAAGGGAGCGTAAACTAAACAATTTTTAAGCTTTTCAAATTAAAATCTTCATTTAATTCAAAAAAATTTATTTCCCTTTGCACACCCACACATTTTAGCTTTTTGCTTTAACTTTTGGTTTCGTCTTGTTGCTATTGGAGTGCGTTGGAATCGTCCCCCATCCCTTTTTGCCATTTCTGCTCGTTGTGTCTTCTATTGAGGTTGGTGTTCTTTTTCTTCAGTATTTTTCATGCCGAATTCATTGTTTCAACTTGTGCGTATATGGGTGATTGGTTGTTTGCTCGATTCTATGCCTAAATCTATGTCACGACCCAGGGTAGCCCCTAGATGTAACACGGCGTACAAGACCCCGAGAGGCCTCATACAAGCCCTTAGCATACATAACATACAAGATAATAGAGAAGCAAGAGTTCAGAAGGGCATTTTATATCAAAGATTTAATCAAAACAGCGAAAGTCTACAACTCATGTCTCAAAGCCTTCTAACATCATAGAATACGAAGAAAAGTGATAGGGACGTAGCCCAATACAATATCCAACATAAGGAAAGACATCAAAGTAAAATCCAACAGGGCTATGTCCTCGGATGGATGAGGACTCACCAAGTCTTCTTCTCAACTCTAGGTCAATGCTCTAGCCACGAGTAGGAGAACTGCCACGTCCTACACCAAAGAAGTTGATGCAGGCAAGAGTATGCGTTAGCACAATAAAGTACTAAGTATGATAGCCATGCATATAAACTCATAAAACATGCTAGCAACTGAGATATAAACATGACATGCAATTGGCCAAGCTAGACATGATAAGGCATATAAGCAAATAACATAAAGCATAAACCATGGCCAAAGCAAGCTAAATCATCTTTCTATTATTCTTCTTTTCTTTACTTTACTCTTATTAACCCATGCACCATTGTGCAAGCTGAAGTGTGGGAAAAGCCTCAAACCGGTCTGTAGACCATGGAATAACTCAACAGGGAATCCGGTGTCTGCCCTACACCGAAAAAGGGTCATTCTACTAGCCAAGGTAGAATCCTGAACCATAGCCTACGCGGATCCACTAGCTAAGATGATATGGGCCTGTTAAAGACAACCTATGGGGGCACATAGGCATAGGACATATGGAGACTTGTCACCCGTCCACTCGGTTCTACGCATAATTCCCACTATACAATCATAAATATGATATCCATGGAAAGGCACAACTGGGGTTGCCAATCCAAGCTGAACACGACTTCACCTCCCATGGACTAGTCCAAGCTTGCTTCATTGGGTGCTTCTTCTTCCATGGACTTGTCCAAGCTTACACCCCTAGAGTAGCTTCTTTAAGCTCTTGATTCAATTTTAGTTAAGCAAACCTTTTAACAAGTTATGAATCATTTACAATGTGAGAAAACCTTTCACAAGCTTAAGTTGAGCATTACATGAGAAAACCCTTTCAAGACTCAACATCATCATATCATAGATTTCATATAAAACATGCTTGATTATATAAGCCTCTTTCTTCATGATTCTATCATGCTCTTTCTTCATAGCTAATGGATTCATATTGCCTTTATTTTAAACCATGCAACTCGATACAAGCTAGCTCTTAAAAGTCATAATCAAGGCAATTTAGTCATACTTGAAGTAACCCACATAAAAGAGGAAAATCATGCTTTTTACTTGAACATGCTAACTTCATGCAATTAACCCCAATTCATGCTCAATTTCATAGATGATCCATCAATTTCATCAATTCATATCTCAACCCAACAATCAAAGCATAGATTATCAAATTGGAGAGAATTAGCTTGGGATCACGGGGGTTCATGCAATCTTTACATCAAATCATGTGGTTCACGCTAATTCGTGCATTAAGTTACTTTATCACGCTAAATCGTGCATTAGGAATCATAAAATCAATAATTGGAATCACAATTGAAGAACTCACAATGATTGATCACAAACCCTAATTCAATTAGGTTAGAGTAAACCTTTGAAAATCATGAAGAAGAGAAAGGGCCCATTGGAGGAAGAGACTCCTAATGGTGAACACTATCATACCTCAAAGCAATCCACAAGAATTGGAGAAGATTGAAGGTCTTCAATGGAGATTTCAAGCTTCTTCTTCTTCCTTGAGAGTTAAGAGAGAAATATTTTGAGAGAGGAGAGTTTTGGAATGAATTGGAATGAAAGGAATTAGGCCTAGAAAGTATTTATAGGTCTAAGATTAAGGGTATAACCGACTTAGCTTAATAGGTAAACAATTAGGGAAAAGACCAAAAAGCCCTTAATTAAAAACTGTCGGGGCCAATCGACGGACAGGATCTACGGTCCGTACATCCATTGACGAACCGTTCTGTTGAACCGTCAAAAGATTTAGAGAGTTGGTATCTGGGGACCCTGCAACGACGCTTCAATCTACGGTTGGTAGGTCCATCTAAGGACCGTACACCACCACCATAGATCACTGCCTGAGGTTCGAAACTTTGGCCAAGTCTGAAAGACTTCTACGGTTACTTTCTACGTACCGTCAACTGAATTACGAACCGTCCTGCTACCCGTAGATCAAACTTCAGAGACTGAGAATTACTGAACTTACAGAGCCATTGACGGCTCCTCACCTACAGCCCATCAACCTGACTACGGCCCGTAAGTGGCCTCCGTAGGTCACTGCCTACAGGTAAATCTTGCATTTTTCATTCCTTGAAAAGCTGGGGCATTACAATATCTCCCCCTTGGGGAAATTCATCCTCGAATGAGAACTTGAACATCATGAGAAGGGTGAAATACTTGGACTAACAACCCAAC
The DNA here is from genome assembly GCA_018342035.1 of Solanum appendiculatum. NCBI lineage: Eukaryota > Viridiplantae > Streptophyta > Magnoliopsida > Solanales > Solanaceae > Solanum > Solanum appendiculatum. Next base: position 215,854 of record JAGDQO010001404.1, on the reverse strand, counting down.
CTAACATACAAACACATAAACGCATATATCCGAGGAGGAAACATCAACTCCAAGCTAAAGCATGCTCAATACTAAATTCATGAAGACCTTATGCAACTCATACTCAATGCACATATATCATACTAGACTCTCCATGAACATGGATAAAATCAAGGGATCATGGAAATCAACTATGACACATGAGACCAAAAGAATGAACCATGAGGAACTAGGTACCTCAAGCTCGAGGAGGATCGGAAGGAAAGAGATGAGGATAGCAGGACATCATATCGGCCTCGGCCTCCCAAGTAGGACCCTCAACTAATTGATTGCTCCATAGAACTTTCACGGAAGCAACTCTTTATTTCTCAACTTTCGAACTTGTCGGTCTAAAATCTAAACCAAAACCTCTTCATAGGAAAGACTATCCTTTATGCCAAGAGTTCCAATTGGCACTATAGAGGTCGGATCACCAACACACTTTTTCAACAATGAGACATGGAAAATCGGATGCACTGATGCCAACTCATTAGGCAAATCAAGCTCATAGGCAACCTTACCAACACGTCTCAAAATCTGATATGGGCCTACATAACGGGGACTAAGCTTCCCTTTCTTCCCAAATCTCATTACACCCTTCATAGGTGAAATTTTCAAGTAAACCCAATCATCAACATCAAACTCTAATTCTCTTCTACTAACATCGGCATAAGACTTTTGTCGACTTTGAGCCGTTTTTAGCCTTTCTCTAATAAGCCAAACTTTCTCCATAGCCTCATGCACTAACTCGGGGCCTATCAAAGCCACTTTCCCAATCTCAAACCATCCTATGGGAGATCTACACCTCCTACCATAGAGAGCTTCAAATGGAGCCATACCAATACTAGAATGGTAACTATTATTATAAGCAAACTCAATCAAAGGCAAATGGTCATCCCAAGTACCCTTGAAATCAATCACACATGCTCTCAACATATCTTCTAAAGTCTGAATAGTACGCTCCGCTTGCCCATCGGTTTGGGGATGAAAGGCCATACTAAGCTTAACACGAGTACCAAGACCTTTTTGGAATGACTTCAAAAATTGAGAAGTAAACTGAGCACCTCAATCAGAGATAATGGATAAAGGCAATCCATGCAGCCTAACCATCTCCCTCATGTACAACTTAGCATAATCCTCCGTCGAATAAGAAGTTTTGACGGGAATCAAATGGGCTGACTTGGTCATTCTATCAACCACAACCCAAATCGAATCATAGTGTCGCCTTGTGCGAGGCAAACCCACTACAAAATCCATATTCACATCTTCCCACTTCCAAGTAGGAATCTCTATGTCTTGGGTCAAACCTCTCGGTCTCTGATGCTCAACCTTCACTTGTTGGCAATTAGGACACTTAGCCACAAACTTCGCAATGTCTTTCTTCATGCCATTCCACCAATAGATTTCCCGCAAATCACGGTACATCTTAGTAGCTCTTGGGTGGATAGAATATCTAGAACTATGAGCTTCCGACAAAATTTTCCCTCTCAAATCATCAACGTCGGGAACACATAAGCGACCTTGGTAACGAAGTACACCATCTCCCCCTTGGAAGAAAACCTCTATGGACTTCTTAAAAACCGCTTCTTTCAATTCCACCAAATTAGGATCAAGGTTTTGCTTAGCTTTTACATCATGAACAAAAGAGGATTCGGAACCATTGTGAACGGCAACTCCACCCTTAGCGGAATCAATCAATCGAACACCCAATCGGGCTAAACTGTGAACATCACGAACCAACTCTTTTTTGCCATCCTCAATATGTGCAACAGTGCCCATAGACAACCTACTTAGAGCATCCGCCACCACATTAGCCTTGCCGGGGTGATAGAGAACACTCATATCATAATCTTTCAACAATTCAAGCCATCTTCTTTGGCGGAGATTCAAATCTTTCTGCTTAAATACATACTGGAGACTTTTATGATCGGTGAAGACATCTACATGTACTCCATACAAGTAATGTTGCCATATTTTCAAAGCAAACACCACCGCTGCCAACTCTAAGTCATGAGTGGGATAGTTCTTCTCATGCACCTTTAGTTGCCTTGAAGCATAGGCAATCACCTTTCCGTTTTGCATAAGAACACACCCTAGCCCAATCCTTGAGGCATCACAATACATTACAAAACCATCGGTTCCTTCCGGCAGTGTCAATATCGGGGCCGTAGTAAGTCTGTCTTTCAATTCTTGAAAACTTCTTTCACAAGCCTCGGACCACATAAAATTAGCTTTCTTTTGAGTCAAAGCCATCAACGGAGAAGCAATGGAAGAAAACCCCTCAACAAACCTCCTATAGTAACTGGCTAAACCCAAGAAACTACGAATGTCCGAAGGTGATAAAGGTCTAGGCCAATTCTTGACGGCTTCGGTCTTCTTAGGATCTACCTCAATACCCTTACCGGAAATAATGTGACCAAAAAAACCACGGATCTCAACCAAAATTCACATTTGCTAAACTTTGCAAAGAGTTGTTGATCCTTGAGGACTTGTAACACAACCCTCAAATGACTAGCATGTTCATCCTCATTCCTTGAGTAGATCAAAATATCATCAATGAAAACAATCACAAACATGTCAAGGTATTGCTTAAACAAACTATTCATCAAGTTCATGAATGCGGCCGGAGCATTTGTCAACCCAAATGACATAACAAAGAACTCATAGTGACCATACCTTGTCCGAAAAGCCGTTTTCGGAATATCATCTTCTTTCACCCTCAATTGGTGATAACCCGAACGAAGGTCGATCTTAGAAAAGTAACTAGCCCCTTGAAGTTTGTCAAACAAATAATCTATCCTTGGCAAAGGATACTTATTCTTGATTGTAACCTTATTCAATTGACGATAGTCGATGCACATACGAAGTGAACCATCTTTCTTTCTCACGAACAATATCGGAGCACCCCATGAGGAAACACTTGGTCGGATGAAACCCTTATCCTACAAGTCTCTTAGTTGCTCTTTCAACTCTTTAAGTTCCGCCGGAGCCATTCTATAAGGAGAAATAGAGATAGGTTGCGTATCTGGGAGAAGGTCAATGCCGAAGTCTATTCCCCTTCCGGGAGAAAAGCCGAGCAAGTCATCGGGAAACACTTTCGGAAACTTACTAGAAACGGGGACCCACTCAAGAGTAGGGGTTTTGGAATCTACATCCCTCACCCTAACTAGATGGTAAAAGCAACCCTTAGAGATTATCTTTCTAGCTTTTAGATAAGAAACGAATAGACCTCAAAACATAGAATTTCCCCCCTTCCACTCTAGGATTGGCTCATTAGGGAACTGAAACTTGACCACTCTGGTCCTGCAATTAATAGAGGCATAACAAGCATGCAACCAATCCATCCCAAGAATGACATCGAAATCTAGCATATCTAGCTCTATGAGATCGACGAGAGTAACTTTATGGTATACGGAAATGGAGCAACCTCTATAAACCTTCTTAGCTAAGATAGACTATCCTATCGGAGTAGAAACAAGGATAGGATCTAGAAACATATCCGGCACAATATCAAATCGCATGGCCACATAGGGCGTCACAAAGGACAATGTAGCACCGGGATCTAACAAGGCATAGACATCAAAATGGAAACCTTTCAACGTACCGGTGACCACATCGGGTGAGCTCTCTTGCTGCTTGAAGTGCATAAAATCTTTTTTGCTTAGGAGCACCTGAACCCGAACCACTTGGGGTAGCTTGCTTACCCTCTCTTCCTTTAGGCAAGAGAGATGGGCAATCTCTCATCTTGTGACCAGCCTTACCACAAGTATAGCAACCATCTGAACCAGCTAGGCACTTGCCTTCATGCCTCCTCCCACATCTAGTACAACTAGGCAAAGAAGATCCACCACCGTTTCCTCCTTGAGGCTTAGGGTTTGGCACCCTATCATTGTTGGATCTCGGAGGAGCCTTGGAAGAACCTTGATTAGAGAACCTTTGTAGAAATCTTGAACGACCTTGTCCATCGGACCTTGCATGAGAAAAGTTGCCATCTCCGGTTCTAGCCCGCTTAGTCTCTCTAGATCTTCCTTTAAGCTTTTCTTCTTCAATTTGCTCGGCATAAACCATAAGGCGAGAAATATCCATATCATGCACAAGCATGGCTGTGCGGCACTCTTTCACCAACATATCGGACACTCCCGACACAAATTTGCTCATTCTTGCCCTTGGGTCAGCAACTATGGATGGAGCATATCTAACCAATTGTGCGAACTTCAATGCATATTCTTTCACACTCACATTCCCTTGACGAAGATTAATAAACTCAAGCACATTGGCCTCTCTCTTCTCAAGAGGGAAGAATCGATCAAGGAAAGCACTCTTAAACCTCTCCCATCCTATGGGACCTTCATCATGAGCCCTTTCACTCTTCCATTGATTGAACCAAGTTTGGGCAACACCTTTAAGTTGATAAGCGACCAACTCCGCCTTCTCTTCCGGCATCACACCCATGATCATCAACACCTTGTACACTTCGTCGATGAATTCTTGAGGATCTTCCTCATCCTCAGAGCCATGAAATTTTAGAGGATTCATCCTTGTAAAGTCCCTCACTCTTGACGCAGTCGTACCCACATTTGGGTTCACGGGAGCCACCACCTCTCTATTGGCTTGAGCCAATACTTGGGAAGCAGCCCTAAACTCCGCATTAGTAACTTGTTCCGCCAAAGGGTCGGCCGAAACTTGAGGAGCTTGAGGAGGAGCTTCTAGTTCCACATTCTCTCCCATGTTTCTTCTAGCATAAGCTCTTCGGGTCTCCATATCCTGAAATGCATAGGATAGGGATTAGGAGAGAGTCTTATAGAGTTAAACTCTATGGCACGACTTAGGAGTAATGAAAGAAGTGGAATTTCTTACACGTCTTATAGCCTCTCATTCATAAATGTGGCGCGCTTCACACTCATGAACAAGACTCTACTTGACGCGGCTTATGAGACATCCTAGGATCTTTCTAAAACCTTGCGCTCTGAATACCAAGTTTGTGACGACCCAGGGTAGCCCCTAGATGTAACACGGTGTACAAGACCCCGAGAGGCCTCATACAAGCCATTAGCATACATAACATACAAGATAATAAAGAAGCAAGAGTTTAGAAGGGCATTTTATATCAAAGCTTTAATCAAAACAGCGAAAGTCTACAACTCATGTCTCAAAGCCTTCTAACATCATAGAATACGAAGAAAAGTGATAGGGATGCAACCCAATAAAATATCCAACATAAGGAAAGACATCAAAGTAAAATCCAACAAGACTATGTCCTCGGATGGATGAGGACTCACCAAGTCTTCTTCTCAACTCTAGGTCAATGCTCTAGCCACGAGTAGGAGAACTGCCACGTCCTACACCAAAGAAGTTGATGCAGGCAAGAGTATGCGTTAGCACAATAAAGTACTAAGTATGATAGCCATGCATATAAACTCATAAAACATGCTAGCAACTGAGATATAAACATGACATGCAATTGGCCAAGCTAGACATGATAAGGCATATAAGCAAATAACATAAAGCATAAACCATGGCCAAAGCAATCTAAATCATCTTTCTATTATTCATCTTTTCTTTACTTTACTCTTAGTAACCCATGCACCATTGTGCAATCTGAAGTGTGGGAAAAGCCTCAAACCGGTCTGTAGACCATGGAATTCGGTGTCTGCCCTACACCGAAAAAGGGCCATTCTACTTGCCAAGGTAGAATCCTGAACCATAGCCAACGTGGATCAACTAGCTAAGCTGATATGGGCCTGTTAAAGACCACCTATGGGGGCACATAGGCATAGGACATATGGGGGCTTGTCACCCGTCCACTCGGTTCTACGCATAATTCCCACTATACATTCATAAATATGATATCCATGGAAAGGCACAACTGGGGTTGCCAATCCAAGCTGAACATGACTTCACCTCCCATGGACTAGTCCAAGCTTACTTCATTGGGTGCTTCTTCTTCCATGGACTTGTCCAAGGTTACACCCCTAGAGTAGCTTCTCTAAGCTCTTGATTCAATTTTAGTTAAGCAAACCTTTTAACAAGTTATGAATCATTTACAATGTGAGAAAACCTTTCACAAGCTTAAGTTGAGCATTACATGAGAAAACCCTTTCAAGACTCAACATCATCATATCATAGATTTCATAAAAAACATGCTTGATTCTATAAGCCTCTTTCTTCATGATTCTATCATGCTCTTTCTTCATTGCTAATGGGTTCATATTGCCTTTATTTTAAACAATGCAACTCGATACAAGCTAGCTCTTAAAAGCCATAATCAAGGCAATTTAGTCATACTTGAAGTAACCCACATAAAAGAGGAAAATCATGCTTTTTACTTGAACATGCTAACTTCATGCAATTAACCCCAATTCATGCTCAATTTCATAGATGATCCATCAATTTCATCAATTCATATCTCAACCCAACAATCAAAGCATAGATTATCAAATTGGGGAGAATTAGCTTGGGATCAAGGGGGTTCATGCAATCTTTACATCAAATCATGTGATTCACATTAATTCGTGCACTAAGTTACTTTATCACGCTAAATCGTGCACTAGGAATCATAAAATCACTTATTGGAATCATAATTGAAGAACCCACAATGATTGATCACAAACCCTAATTCAATTAGGTTAGAGTAAACCTTTGAAAATCATGAAGAAGAGGAAGGGCCCATTGGAGGAAGAGACTCCTAATGGTGAACACTATCATACCTCAAAGCAATCCACAAGAATTGGAGAAGATTGAAGGTCTTCAATGGAGGATTCAAGCTTCTTCTTCTTCCTTGAGAGTTGAGAGAGAAATATTTTGAGAGAGGAGAGTTTTGGAATGAATTGGAATGAAAGGAATTAGGCTTAGAAAGTATTTATAGGTCTAAGATTAAGGGTATAACCAACTTAGCTTAATTGGTAAACAATTAGGGAAAAGACCAAAAAGCCCTTAATTAAAAACTGGCGGGGCCAATCTACGGTCCGTACATCCATTGACGGACCATCCTGTTGAACCGTCAAAAGATTCAGAGAGTTGGTATCTGGGGACCCTGCAACGACGCTTCAATCTACGGTTGGTTGGTCCATCTACGGACCGTACACCACCACGGTAGATCACTGCCTGAGGTTCGAGAATTTGGCCAAGTCTGAAAGACTTCTACAATTATTTTCTACGGACCGTCAACTGAATTACGAACCGTCCTGCTACCCGTAGATCAAACTTCAGAGACTGAGAATTACTGAACTTGACAGAGCCATTGTCGGCTCCTCACCTACGGCCCGTCAACCTGACTACGGCCCGTAAATGGCCTCCGTAGGTCACTGCCTATAGGTAAATCCTGCATTTTTCATTCCTTGGAAAGCTGTGGCATTACAATCTATTTTCTTTTACTCCGTTGATGGTTTTTGACCTTGCGCATGCCTAATTTTAGCAATTTTTTCCTTAATCGTAGTGGGTAATTGTGTATTGTGATTGGTGGCTGTTGTTTGAGTGTTGGCTGAAGTTTGAGTAACCCCGATTTCAATCGAATGTCCTAAATTTGACTAATGATGGATTGGGTGATGTCTTTATTAAGGGTCAGTCATCATTTTGTTGTTTTCAAATTAATTTGGGGGAAGTCTGAGTACCCCGGACAGAAATTGGGGGTGGGTCCTATCGTGGTGATGTTAATTGAGCTGTAATTGTTGTGCGATGGACTGATAGTTGATAATCGTAAAACGTTTTTGGGGGGTGATGCATTGGATCTATTCGGCGAGCTAAGTCGAGATCACCGAACTGATTCGGCGTGTCACCCATTGCACTCCCCATCGCCTTTTGTCTTCATTATTTGCCTATGCATTCTGGAACATTCGGCAAGCCCCCTTTAGCTCACCGAGTGAACTCAGTGACACGCCGATTGGTATTTTTATCGCTCTTTTTACCTGAATTTTTGCTTGAATTCATTATTTTGATTTCGGCAATGCTCCTCTTGCTCGCCTAATTGGTTTTGCGACTCACCGACCTGATCAGAGAGTCTTTCTGCAATTTTTATATGTTGATCTTTTTTTGACTTATTTCGTTCGAATCTTTGGTTTGTTTGTTGGTTTTTGCAGATATGGCTCGACCAAAAGTTCCCGCCAGGGGACCACCACCCAGGAAGCATGTGAAAGGGATAGAAATCACGTCGGAGGTTGATCAACCTCGACCACAACGAAAACAACCACCCCAACCCAAGGGTAAGGGAAAGAAGAAGGTCACAGAAAGTTCTTCCTCGGAGAGCGAGGATACATCTACTCAGTTCACTTCCATAAATTCTGAAAGTGAGGAGGTTGAGGAGTCCGGGACTCCTATAGGAGAATTAATCAAAGGAAGGCGCGCCAAACTGTGGTCCAAAGCAGTTCATGACCCATTGGCAAGGACCCCTACTCCTAGTACCAGACCTGAGCCCCCTGTTGCCCCTTCTCCTGCTCCAGCTCCAGTTTCAGCCCCGGTTAATCCTCCGAGGTCGATGAATCGACTAAAGGCCGTGGGTTTACGCATAATCCTCAATGAGAAGAGATTGTCCACAGACGGTGCTGTGGACAGGTTTCCGAAGGTTTGGGACACCATCTGGTACCACAAATTTTAGATTTTTACTAAACCCCAAAGTCCATATATACCAACGTGGGTTCGCGAGTTCTATGTTTCATATGCAGATTTGATACCTAAAGCAAAGAAGCTGGCTCAAGATAAGAAACCGGTGGCTTTTGTGATGGTCCGGGGGAAGAAGGTAAAGTGCAGCCAAACGGAGATCAATGATGCACTGATTGCACTACCGGGATTCGGCATTCTTTGGCCGACAATATTAAATTGAAGACCTTGGAGGATTTAAAGGGGTGGTTGGCCCTGATCAGTGATGCATCTCCCCAGTGGCTCGAGGCCGGCCCTATCATTGAGAAAAAAATCTAAACATAGCCGCGAGGTACTGGTTTGGATTTATCAATAGCACCTCATGCCATCCCAAAACGAGTCTATTCTTCGACACCCGAAAGCAGCAATTTTTGGTTGTATCATTGATCGGCACATGCTTAATTTGGGGATGATAATCGAGCAAGAGATCTTGATGAGGGTAAAGCAGAATCAGACGTCGCTCTCATTCCCGATATTGATCATAGAGTTGTGTCGCGTGCAGGCATTCCCTTAGAGGCCAAGAAGGATGTTGAGGTCACTTCAACCTCGTCTTGTGACATCCACAGGATTGAGGCAGAATATTTGAAGGATGAGGCGGAGAGGAGGAGGAGACCCCCGGTAGATACGTCTCTGGCCGTTGATGTTAAGGCCATGGAGACTGATTCTCCCACTCTCACAGTTGAGCCAACAGGTATACATGTCACCGACGCTCCTGCCACTTCTACCCCCACCCCAGTCACTTCCTCTACAGCTGCACCTACCCCAGTTCCTGGCCCTCTCCTTTTGACGCAGGCGATGATTATCAAGATGGGCCACCTGGCCCATTCAGCTGATGTGCGGGCATCGCGAGTCGAGGCAGCTGTTCTGACCATGATTGAGCATGCAATAGCTACGTCACTTGCTCCCATTAGAGCAGAGTTGGAAGATCAGTGCTGGGTGATCACAGCTCATGGGCAGGCTTTGGATGTCCTCACCTCGAGAGTGGCAGAGTGCGAGAGAAAGGAGGGCACTTCCAACTGAGCCGACAGCCGTGAAGGCTAAGATTGTTGGGCTGTACAGGGATGTGGATGAGATTAAGTCCACTGATATTTTTATGTTGCAGGATCGTATTGATGTGCCCGAGGCTCAGTCGGCTGACATCCCTCCTCCCACTACTACCGGAGGTCCTACTGCTGTTGTGGATCGTATAGAGGACGACACTCCGGAGATCGACGAGGAGGAGCTAGCTAGAGAGCATAAGGTGTACGCCAAGCTTGAGGATTTGGAGGGTAACATAGTGAGAGCGGCCACTGTGGCTTCTTTGCGTGATACATCAATGATCGGTTCGAGTGGAGCCACAGATACTGATAGGCCGGGCACTGATGCCCTGGATGATGCGCCTCAGCCATAGAATGACAGGGGGACTCTCCGTTGCATTCCCTTTGATTTCATTTTCTCACTTATGTTTATTTTATTTAGTATTGAGGACACTGCTTGTTTCTTTTGGTGGGGTGGATGTTGTATCTACTCTTTTTGATTGTATGTTTGTTTGGTTTATATGTTTTGTTGAAATTTTGGATTTTGAAATAAATGGTTTTGGTTCTTAGTGATGCATCTCTCTGTTTCTTTACCGATTGTGTGTGATGAATGAGTGAATGCAGTTCTCTTGTACTTTTGAGTGTCGATTGTGATCAATATCAATGACTTGAATAGTGCTCTTGATTGAACGATATGTTTTGTGAGTCCAACGAGGTAATTTGAGTTACATAGCCTTGTGTGAACTCTTAGCATCTCATTGTGACTAGTCGATTGTCGATGGTGAGTCTAGCAATGACCGTTGCACGCAAGCTTGATTCGTAGAGTTGTGATCCACAATTGTGTTTGAATGCCATGTGTGGTGAGCTTTACCTGAAAAGTATGTTTGATGATATCTAGAACTTGTCCCGTTGGCCTAGCTAGCTAACTTTGGTGAATGAAGGAAATGATCTTAGGCATAAATTTTGAGAGTGAACCTAATTGCTATACCTCCGTGTGACCACCTGGTGAGTGCGTGGCTTGGCACCATTTGTGCCTACCTTTTTCTTTGAAAAAACACAAAGGAAAATAGTCGGTTGATTGAAATTGTCATACTCTCTCCCACCTTTAACCTTCATGGAGCATTGGTGTGTTTGACTTACCAACTCAGGTCAAAAGCCTAAGTTGGGGGTGTGGTAAGAGTGAGGAAAGAAACTGAGCAAGAAAATTGTGAGCTTATCTTTGGAAAGTTGTGGAAAAGATAGAATCCCTCTATAAAAAAAATTAAAAAAAAGGGAAAATAAGGTGTTGAGAAAAGAAAAGAAAAGAAATGAGTTGAATAAAGTTTGATCATTGTATTTTGTCGTGAAAAATAAAAAGAGGTATCCCAAATTGGTGGTGAGCTTTGAAAAGACCATGGATGAGTTGTGAAAATGAGATGAACAAAAGAAAAAGGGAAAGATGAGAAGAGTAAGCAATGCTCCTTGAAGGTAGAGTCACTAAACCAAAAATGATCATACATTTACCCTCAGCCCCATTACAAGCCTTGAAAGACCTTTTTGATCCTATATAAGCCTAGTAATGTGTTGACTGGAAAATATGGGCAAGCCTATAGGTAGAGTCATGCATGTTTTTCTCATTTGAGAGTGTGAGTGTTGATTTCAATTTCTTAATCATATATGTTGATCAGCTTTGTGAGAGCATGGGATTATTTTTGTTGTGAGAGCATGGAATCATTCTTGATGTAAGGGCATTCAAATACTTTTGTTGGGCATGAATTTGCATTTAAAGTGAGCATTTGTGAGCATGAACTCTAACTGATGATGGCTAGTCAGGGTTTGAAACTTTGAGTGCACATTTGATCCTTTCATGGTTAAATTGAACCTTGTGTGCATTCTCATGTGGATTCTCAAGGAGCACTGTTTGTAGACATCCCTATTGAACTGATTGATCTCTTGTCTTACTTGAGGACAAGCAAAATTTTAAGTTGGGGGTGTTGATGAGTCGGTAGTTTTGACTCATTTAGGGCTTTATTTGTACTAAATTGGTGTCCTTAATGCCTATTTTGCGCTCATAACTAATGCTAAATCAATTATATGAAGCAAGGAGACTTGAGAACGAGGCAAGGGCAAGATAATGTGAAAAGAAGCTAAAAGGTTGAAGAATTTAAGGAAAAAGATGGCTGGAGCTCGCAAAAAATAACTCGGCGACTCGCCCAGTGGATTTGCAGTTCGCCTAAAGTTGCAGTAGTTGAGGAAAAGAATCAATTCAATTCAACGAGCCTGGGAGCTAATCGGTGACCCTCCGATTAGAACGGCGAATCCGACTTTGATCGCCTAAAGTTCCAGTACAGATCCATGTTGAAACCAAGAAAAAAAGGTGAAGAAGGGAAACTCGGTGAGCCCGACTTATGCCGCCGAGTGGTCTCGTATTTCAAAATGTGGGAAATTTTTGTGAGAGTATAAATAGAGTTTTTGAAAAGAGAGAAGGAATCATTTGGGAAACAGTTAATTGAGACTAAAAAGTACTCTTGCACTTTGAATATTTTTTTATTACTTTGAACTATTCTTGTGGGTTGGTTTTTGGGATTCAAGACATTGGGTGTAATTCTAATTGGTAGCATTTGCTTTTTGAAGACCTTGTGAAACAATGGCTAACAACTTTGGTAACAAATTCTTTACTTTTGCTATGATTGGCTAAAACCCCAATGCCTTAGGGTTGTGACTATGTGTTCAATTGCTTAATTAGCTTATGGGTATTATGAATTGCTGAATTTAATGATAAATTGAAATGGGTTCAGTTGTTAATTCATGTTTTCATTTATGAATTGAAGTTGCAAATTCAGTTCTAGTCTATATCTCTTTGTATGCTTGTAAAAGGTGCATTTGAGTGGAATTAACAGTTGATGATTGTATGGGCTGTTGCTTTTACTACCCAGCTTGTTAAAGTGGGTTGAATCAAGGTATAAGATTGTTCTCTAGTGTGATGCCTGTTGGGGTTTGATAGAACCCAATTGAATGCATGATAGCTGATTGTAAAATAGCTATTGTACTCATGATCTTGCCTACTTATTGAGATTCAACATATTTAAGCAATTCGTAATTACCCATCTAGTGAAATTGGTAGTTGAACACTCACACACCCCTAAGGTCATTTCTCCACTTGATTAAATTCGTTGTTAATTGTGTTGTTGCATTTGGTTACTAAATCTTCACTCATATTTGATAATCAAAATTATATGATTTAATTCATGTTTCGTATCAACTTCTTAAACTCTACAAAAGATTAGAACACTAACATACTTCGTAGTCGAATTCTTTACTAGATCACTCCTCGTGGGATCGACCCCAACTCCTTGTTGGGTTTATACTTGCTAGCGACCGCCTACATCTTGAATCGTTATAGGTGTAGTTGAGCATAATCAATAGCCTCCCAAAGATAGGATACGGACGTCTCCACACCGATCCGCAGGACTCTCTACTAGGCATTGCCCTCACACCAATGATGCCGGTCAACCTAGAGCTCTGATACCAACTTGTTATAACCCGATTCCTCAGGTCATGATGGCACCTACTATAACCCACCAGTAGGTAAGCCTAACCCCTAGCCCGGAACCAAAAGCAACTGGCTATCAAGCGGAAGAGGAACCAATGAAGTAACAAACGAATATAAAGAGAAGAAAGAGAAATAAATATAGATATATCCAAGGAACCATCCCCAAGACTTGGCATTAGTCAATAATCGAGCATCTAAACAAAACAAGATTTCAAAGCTTTTACAAATACAAAATAGATACAAACAGTCTTCGAAAGCAAGTAAAGACTAGTCCTAGCCCAAAATAGATGGAAATTGGCTACTCCGGACGCCAGGAGCTCACCCAATCTCTGAATGCAAGTTGCTCTGCACCAAGACCAATCAATGGCGATACCCATACTATGATTTGCAGGGTGCAGAAGTGTAGTATGAGTACCAAATGAATGGTACTCAATAGGCATCAAAGGCCGACTGAGCAAGCAAGGTAAAAACAATCAGAAAAGATAGAATCTAGATCAGAATAGATATCAACCGGATAAGAAAAGAAGCACACGAGCGCACCAAAAGTAAATCTAAGTACAGTTAAACTAAACCTAACTAGACCCCCATAAGCCCAGAAGGTACACTCGTGTACAAGTTTAAATAAAATCCAAACGGACCCCCATAAGCCCAACAGGTACATAGAATAGCTAAGTCTAAAAGACTGAAGGGTAAACCAGATCCGAATCGAACAATTGGTCAACTCCCAGCCCAGCTAGCAAGAGTGACTATCAACCCAGTAGAAGATCTCAAATATCCAAGACGCCCAACCAGTCCTAGTTATGTTAGCTGCCCAACTAGCAAGAGGGCTCGGGGGCATGTCAACTCCGAAGAGGATCTCAAGGTTCCTCAAATATCCAGGCCGCCCAGCCAACCAGTCACTCCCAGGGGCGTCATCCACCCAGCTAGCAAGATGACTCGGGGGTGTATCAACTCCGAAGAGGATCTCAAATATTCAGCCAGCCAGCCACTCCTAGGTGCATCAGCCGCCCATCTTGCAAGAGGGCCCGGGGGCGTGTCAACTCCGAAGAGGATCTCAAGGTGCCTCAAATATCCAGGCCGCCCAGCCAGCCAGTCACTCCCAACGGCGTCATCCACCCAGCTAGCAAGATGACTCGGGGGCGTATCAACTCCGAAGAGGATCTCAAATATCCAGGCCGCCGAGCCAGCCAGCCACTCCAGGGGCGTCAGCCACACAGCTGGCAAGAGGACCCGGGGGCGTATCAACTCTGAAGAGGATCTCAAATATCCAAGTCATCGTGGATCGACGTCCACTTCCAATAATAACATAACGGCACCAAACCAGAAGCGCTCCAAAACCCAAGGAAACACCATCTTCGGTGGTGCATCGGAGCCGCAGAAATAAGGGGAGGAGACAGAAAGGCAAACAAGCAGTGCAAAGGTCTAAGCTAAGGCTCATACTACCAGACCCAAGTCTGTTATTCCAGTTTACAAGGACCTAGTCTGTCCGAAACGACGTCAGAGAAATACCGTGGTCACAAGGTGCATGGGCCTATGGCAACACTAGTCTATCCTAGACTAAGGCCAAAACATGCTCCAAACACAAGTAATCAATCAAGTAAACCACAAGCATGCCACAAAACACAAATCATGGTACTACCCTATTGGTACTACCCTCAAAACAGCGAAAATCAACCCTAAATCATGGTTTCTAAGAAGAAAAGAAGAGATACTAGGTACTCGCCCCCAATTAACACTCATCATCATGAGTTTACACATTCAAGCTCAATCTAAACAGAAGGGAAGCCGTAACCTACCTGAAGGCCGATCGCGCGCGCTCCAAACCACTCTGCCGGAGCTTTTCCCTGCCGTACGACCTCGAAATCTTGCCACACTATCAAAAATAGAATCATAGCCTCAACACGGTCGTGTAGACACTAAAATCGCATTAATCAGAGACGGATCCAAAATTGGGTCTAAAACGGGATTGTGGGACCCGCGCCGGGAATCTCAAAATTGACTCTGTGAAAAAGTTCATTTTACCTCTCCGAACTTGTGTCCCAAAACGGAACACAATTCGGGGCTCGGAACAGGCCGGAATTACAACATGCATAAAACCCACCATTAAAGAACACAAAAGAGAGCTGGCAGCAGCTAAAACTAAGAAAATACCTCAAACGAAGGTCCTCCGACAATCCCTGAGCCCTCCAATGCGTAGCCATGAACTTTCCGAACACACTGGACTTCGAATCACCCAAAACGGAGCTAAAATGAGCAAGATATCACCAAATCAATATAGCCAAAATCTAGAACTCGGAAAGAGCTACAACAGTCTGATCTATCGCGATTTTACCTCGATTGGCGTGCACTCGACAACTTCCGATCACTCTACAACGAAGACACCATCAAAACGAAGCTTTCACACTTTGAAACACCTCATTTGGCCAAGAAATGAGAGAGATTTTTGGTTTTGAAGTTCTAAAATGAGCTGCTATTTCTGCTATAGAAATAGTAGAAATCTGGTCGCTAAAGGTCTGTTTCTAGTCGCTAAAAGTCCCATTTCTGGTAGCTACTTTTGCTATTTTTCAAAGTCTCCGAACGGACCCTCGAAATTCATTCGAGACCCAATAAAAATAAACCAAATATGCTACCCCACTAAATTTGACATCTCAAACTCAATGGCGCAGTCGAAATTTCCATACGAGGTCATCTCGATGAAAAGTGGGTCCCACACCAATGCGTCATTTTAAGCCAAAATCTACAAGGGAGCTCGAAATAAGCCCAGAAGCCTCAGAAAGTGCACGAAAGGTCATTCTAGACCAAACTTGACATTCCAGAGCTAACCACGCTGACAGAATTTCAATCCGAGCACGTTTACCAAGAATGTTGACCAAAGTCACACTTAGGCTAAAATGTCTAATGGTTCAAACTAGCACCGAGAGCCTCGGGACTCGAGCCGAACATGCCACTAGCCTAAAATGACCATTCCAGAGCTGAAGGGACCGTCAAAATTCCATTCTGAGGCCGTTTTCCTGGAGTTTTGGCCGAAGTCAACCGTTGAAACTCCGGAAGCTCCAAAACACAAAAACGGGCATAAAACCAAACGAACGACCAAGCTATCGAACAGTCAGTGCCAGTAAGTCATAAATGACTTGGGGTCGCTACAGAAAAGATCTAAACGCTGAAAAGATTGAAAAATGGAGAAAATGACCTGGAGGGTCATTACAAATGTTGACTATTAAAGTAAGGAGGTCGGTTTGAAGAATGTCCGTCTTGAAGAAGAGCACTAGAAATTTGATAGTTTCCTATAGATCTTTGCTCACGTGTGGTTAAACACTTTATCTATGAGACTGATACCAATTGAAAGTTAAGAGGGGGGTTGAATTAAAAACTCCTTAGTCAACTTTCTGTATAGGATAGTTTACTCACCTGCAGATTAGTAATATAATAAAATGCAAGTATAAAAAGTGAAATGTAAATGACTCAGAGAATTTTATATTGGTTCGGAACATCAAGGTGGTGCCTACTTCCAGTCCCCTTGGGTTTCAAGGATTTCCTTAAGAGCTTTGAAAGGGTTGGTTTACAGTGATGATGAATAACCTAAACCCTCACAACCTTGCAATATGTTGACACAACCTCTACCTGTATAACTTAAGGCTATCTCTCCTTTCTCTTTTCTTTATGTTTTAATACAGATGCATAAAGCGTTTTGTGAAAACTGAAAGAAAGATAGTACAAATGTTCAAGAGAAGTTTGCTGACTTCTTCTAGTCATAAGGCTGGTATAAATAGAGAAGCTCTTTTGCTCTTTTAAGGTAAACCCAAGGGTATTTCATTCAATCAAGGATTTGTAGGGATTTCTTGTTTGAGTTCGATTGAGATCATGTGCTTATCAGATAAGTTCATGATATTCTCCCTTCTTTGACATGCCTTGCCTTCCTTTCCGGATTCCTTGATATGTGAGGCATTGTCCCTTGATTGCTGAAGATCTGTCTCTCTTGATTGGATGATATCTTCTTCCCTTTTCTTGATTATGACCATTAGCCGTGTCTTTGATTTGCGTTGAGAGTGTCTTTAATTTGATCTTTCTTGCTTAATCAAATCTTGAGAGATATGGATCTAATTTCAGGGGCTCTTATCAGTTGTCCAGATTCATTCCTTTCTTTATTTGATTTGTTCTGCGATTACAGATAAGATTAATTGTTATTGATCGAAATTCATAAGCAACAGAGAGCTAACACAAAATATCCCTTTCATATTCACATATTTACCAATATATCTCCTATTAATTAATTAACATATCTCATAAGTTTGGTTAAATTTCATTTAAGAATTTATTTTTGTATAATAACTTTTTTTTTATTTTACATTTATTATTATTATTTTATATTTTATATTTTTAATTATATTTAAATCATCATGTTAATATTACTATCAAAATGATTTTTTATTTATCTATGTATAATATTGATTGAAAAATTGAATATGTACATCTTAATAATTTGATTAAAATTTTTATATTAGATATTTAAAATAGTTTATCTGTATAAAATAATCTTAATATGAAAAGTACATTGATACTTCTCTTCTTTTTTTTTTTAATTTGACTCTTAAAAGCACTTTTTTTTAAAATTAGTCAAACACAATCTGCTTATCAAAAACACTTTTCAACTGAGTTAGCCAAATATAAATTATTATTTTTTCAAAAAAACTTTTCTGAAAAGCTATTTTAAAAAGTGTTTTTAGAAATAAACAGTTTTTAGTAGTAATATCAAACATGCTCTTTTCATTGCACTAACAAAATAGAAATAAAAATAAAAATAAGCCTTAATTTCTAGCACTCAAAAATTAGCTTAAAGAGTAAAATAGTAATACAAGTTTAGACTTGAGGTCTTCCTACTTTAAGTGTAATATAATAATAATATGATATGATCTACTCCAAATTCAACAAAATTATTTACCTTCAGATCTTATATTTTTTGTGAGATATCTCATGAATTACTATTAACTGTGGTACCATAGGCTACCTGTAATCGTAAATAGTAATGAAACTATTCTCTCTTATCATATTATCAGTTGTATTTCTGATTTTTATAAATTTGCATCCACAGTTTAATTGGTGCAAGGGCCTTTGGAATTTTTTTTAATATTATTTTTAGGATCACAATTATACAAAAATAAGTTCTTGAGTTAAAACTAATCTCCTTAAAAGAATATTTTGACGTAAAAGAATTGTAAAGTTCGTGTTACGTGCATATGTAATGCACTTGGCTAAAAAAGAAACGTTTGTGTTAAGTCCTTGAATAAGTTATTTTTCAACTCACTTTTCACCTTTAAAGTTATATTTAAGAACATTGAAGCATGAACATTGTTTCAACTATTCCTTGAAACGAGTATAAACAAACACAATTCCAATTTCAACTTTAACTATATAAATTTTAAATAAAGTGAATTTCTTTTTTGGAATCTAGGACCAAAGCTTACTTTGTTTAACATTAGTTATTACCAAAAAAATTTCAAAAACTTTAGTGACCATGCTTGCTTGACAAGTCTCCATGTTTTATTATTTTGAATCAAAGGGGGGAAAAAAGACGAAAGAAGCTGGTATGTATAACTACGAGTTAAGAAAATTCTTGTTTAAAGGCAAAATCTTGAAAGTGTTTGGCTTGTAATTGTGGAAACAAAGTGGATCAAAGGAAAATAAAAACATATCTGCTACAAGTAACACAATAACGCGACTTTGAATGAAGAATATAGTGTTCTATGCGTTCGGCTCTGCTCCTGGTGGTTTTGCATTGAGTAGTGGTTGCAGTGCCTTGACGACAATTGTCATGTTTGGGCGGAAATCTGCCTCGTATTGAACACAAAGTGCTGCAACAGCTGCCATCTGAGAATAACGCGATTATGGTTAGATGATGTGAAAAAAATAAGGGGTGTAAGTGTTTGACAAGGATTATTAGAGAATATACAACCTTAGCAATTGCCTTTGGAGGGTACTCATTATTTAGCTTAGGATCTATACACTGCTTTACTTTATCTTCACTTAGTCTTGGAGTTGCCTGCAAAAAAGATTTCTTGCTAGGTTAATTAAAGGGAGACATAAATAGACATGGAGTAGTTTATTTAAAACACAACACAACACCTACCCATGTGACAAGACTCTGTTGCCCTTTTGGCATTGTATGATCTACTGGTTTCCTTCCTGTCAAGAGTTCTAACAGAACAACTCCAAAACTATAAACATCACTTTTCTGTGTTATCTGTCCTGTCATAGCATACCTGCACCACTAGGCACTTGCTATATCATTTTATTTATCACACCACTTAATTATTCATTAACTCCCAATAACAAGCCAAGCCTTACTCTGGAGCATGATACCCAAATGTCCCCAGTACTCTAGTCGAATGCAAACGAGCTGCTGTGTCCGAACACTGGTTTGTCAAGTTGAAATCAGCAATCTTTGCAGTAAAATCATCAAACACTAGTACATTGCTTGATCTGACATCCCGATGTTTAATTGGCGGTTGAACTTTTTCGTGTAGATATTCAAGGCCTCTAGCTGCACCATAACCAATTTTAACTCTCTGATTCCAGGTAAGAACTGGACCAGGCTCAGCACCTTGTACTCCTTTTCTACCTACAACACAACATCCAAGAATGTTATATACTCTATTCTGACGCTGAACGTGAATGAACTCATCCATTCTTATCTAATCTAATCAAAAATCAAACATTGGAAATTCAATTTTATTACGTATGTACCATGTAATACATCATGCAGCGAGCCCATAGTTGCAAACTCATAAACCAAGATCCGACTGTTTGCTGCGAGGCAACATCCCAACAGTGTTACAAAATGCTCGTGCTTAAGTCTTGAAACCATTGATAACTGCATAAGAAACATTCATCATAAGAGACTCTGATCCGTACTAATTTCTTTATTAGTATGAGACATTCACCTGGGCTGCAAAGTCAGAATCTGGTTCTGGTGAAGAAGTAGTATCCAATTTCTTTATTGCTGCTTGTTGTCCATTGCTTAATTTAGCAGCAAAAACGCGGCCATAAGATCCCTCTCCAATCAGAGCTTTCTTTCCAAAGTTGCCAGTAAGTCTATTTAGCTCAACCAAGGACATTTCTGGTACCTCAATAGGTAAAACTTTCTGAGGAGCTCCACTCTTAGCAGCACTCCTTGCCTCCCCTCTTTCACTACCTGCATTTTCACCAACCCAAATATTTATGAAAATTTCAAGTAACACTTCAAATCATCATGTCCCATCCATTCATTCGATCAATAGGAAAATAAATTAAGCACATTTTTGCGGGCAAGATGTTTCCATTTTGAACAATCAAATTAGTGTCAACGTAACCTGCTAACTTTGGCACTAGAGAATGCATCGTTCTTGCATTTTTTTTCAAATACACACTACTGGATCATCCTTATCTTGACTTGACAGATTTTTCAATATATATATGGACCTAGACAGAGTAAAAATAACTTTTTATGAATATATATATATATATTTAAATGGGAAAACTACGTTATTAGACATTCATCACTACCATATATACTAATATTATCTCTACTTTCAAATAATTACATATATTGCCATTTTTAATTTTTTATACCATATATTGAAGATACAATTAGATACACACATCCCTTAAAACTAGGATTGATTAATTATCTACTTAATTTACTCTTTCAGTCCAAAATCAACCACTCTCTCTTAGTTCTCCCCTCCCATATTTATCACTCAATTATCTCTCCTCCTTTCTAATTCAAGAATTTCACCATACAATTTCATTCCAACAATGACTAATCAATTATTTTCTTCTCAAGATATCATCACAATGGCCGACAAAATCTCTTTATCATCGAAGTGGGTCTTGATTGTTTGTCACTGGAAGAAATGGATTTCAATTTTGGTTACGTAATCCCAGGACACCAAAGGATCAAAGGGAGTATTAATGCAGAGAGTTTTATTTGTTGGTGTTCTTCTGAGGTTTTCTCTAGCTAATGTAACATGGATGTGGTAGTACCAATATTGTTTCGATAGCCCTTGATATATGTGTATCCGTAGTAATCTTAATTAAGATCTGGGTTGTATTTTTAGTAATGAGGTATCTGAACATGTATATGTATCCACCATTAAATCTCAAATACGTGATTTTTAACAACACAATAATATTCATCATTGATGAACCAAAAAGGCTCAAAATTATTTAAGAAGAATTTCATGAGGGGAATGTAAAGTTTGTTGATTCTCTAAAAAAATTGGAAAGATTTCGAATGTTTTGAAAAAAAAATTTAGGAGTTGTAAAATCGCAAGATACTCTAAAATTGTTATACTCGTGATTTCATCCTTAAATCATGTCTTTTGATTTTTTAGTACATTTAATTTTAAGTTTCTCGCTAATATGTATTCTAGATACATTTATATGAACGCGCCAGATACATGTATCCGAGGTCGTATAATCAAGGAGAAAAATTTTGTAAACTTTGCTGAATGCAAAAGAAATGGAAGGATTTTGATTGAAAAAATGTGTAAACTTTGCTGAAATGCAAAACGAATTGGAAGGATTTTGATTGTTTGATTTATTTTAGGAGATGTGATATGTCATATCCACAAAAGTTGTTACAAACTAATTTTCTCCTTAATTTATGGCTTTTAATTATATCCCTTAATTAGACACCCTAAATGATAAGTATCTTGCTAACATATATCTCGGATACATGTATCTTGCCGCATCAAATACATGTATCTGATATCCAATTTATGGTAGAATTCGTAATAATGAAAACTGAAGGGAAAAGAGGTAATTAGATACTAAACTAGTGGGATTTCTGTTGTTTACCCTATTTAAATCCCTTAGAACAAAGAAGGATTATACTAAAGGTGAGTTGTAATATGCTCCGTCCCATTTTATGTAGCACTTTTCGGATTTCGAGATTCAAACAAGTTTAAGTTTGACCTTAAGTTTTTTCATAGATCTTTTAAACATTTTGAATTATCAATTATTGTGAATTATAGTACTTTTTACTTAATTTACAAATATATAAATTTCATTTCAAAAAATTTGAAGATTTCACATAAACTGTTTGATCTCCAAAAATGAAAAGTGTCACATAAATTGGGACAGAGCAATTAGGTTGTTTTAGGTAATAGGTCAGTTGGGAGAAAAAAAGAGTTACAAAATTTCATGAAAATTGATGAAAAAAGCGGATAGGAGCATAAATACCACCACCAGTTCCACCACCATACGGATTGCCGGCTCTATGAGGCGCTGTATTTTGATTAGCCGGTGGACCGCTGATATAACTGTCTTCTTCTGCGCCTCCACAGCACATCATACTGTTCTTCAACTATATAAATGTAGCGTCAATTACCACAAAAATGTACTCTTCTCAAATATATAAAGCCAATGCGAATTTTAATGGTATATCAGAAAAAAAAAAATTAGTTCTCAGAATAGCATTCCCCACAAAACTTAAGAAATTAAAAGAGTATGGAAATTTAACGTACCAAAAATCTTTGGAAAAAGGTCAATATTAGAGGATGCAAAATTAATCAAATAAATCTGGAAGAAGGGAGAAAGAAATATTTGTTCAACGAAGAAAGTCGTATGGACTCTTTTAACCCATAAAACTAACACATGACTTCAACGTTCTACGTGTCTCCCTTAACTTTGCACGTCCTACATTCCCTTTTCAATTCCTCCTTATTCCATCTTCTTATGAAAAATAATTACTTCATACCACATCAAAATTTTATTAATATTTTTGGTCCCACAATTATGAATCCGGCTCCTCTCTATTTTCCCCAAGTTCTTTCTTGGATTAGTGACACATGCCTTAGGTTAAATTAAATAGCTAAGATTTAATTGTCCAAAGTAAGAGTCTGTTTGACATTACTGCTAAAAACAACTTATTTTAGAAGCATTTTTTCTAAAATGACTTTTTTTTAAAATGCTTTCGAAAAAAAAAACAATTTGTGCTTGGTTAATTCATTTGAAAAGTGATTTTGATAAACAGATTGTGTTTGGCTAACCATTTTTAAAAAATGCATTTCAAAGACAAATTACGAAAAAATGATAAGTATTAATGCCTTTTAATATTAAGATTATTTTGTAGAGAGAAAATTATTATAAATATCTATTATAAATTTATTTTTTTAATTAAATTAATATGTACATATTCAAATTTTCAATCAATATTATACATAGATAAATAAAAAGTAAATTAAATATTAATATAATATTAACATAAAATTTAAATATGATTAAAATAATCAAGCAAAATAAATTTAAAAACCATTCCACAAATTAAATCACTACATATGAAAAATCATCACAAAAATAAATAAATATAAGGAACATATTGGTAAATATGTATATATGACAAGGATATTAAAGTCTTTAAAAAAATAATTTTCTGCTTCTATTTCTGCTTTTTTTAAGAAGCAAAATTTTTTTAGTTTCTTCCCTACAGCAGAAAAACTGCTTCTGCTTCTAATTAAAAGCAGTTTTACTGTTAGCCAAATACTTTAATTGTTCCAAAAATGAATTTTTAAAAATCAAAATAAGTGTTTTTGGCCTCCCAACAGCAATGTCACAATCTTAGCAACGTATTATCTTGTCCATAAATATAGAAAAAAATTAGGAAAAGAACAATTTTTTATATATATTTATGGACAAGACAAATATGTTGTAATTTTTAAACTAAATATATAATGTATTTGTTAACTAAATCATGATTAGAGATTTACTCTGGGCAATTAAATCTTAGTAAGTTAATTTAACTTATGTCATATGTCACTAATTCAACTAAGAACTTAGGGAAAATGGAGAGAAAAGAAATGAAAAGGAGCCAAATCTCACAATTATTGATAAATCTATATTTTATTCCCTGTAAAGCATATTTAACCTTCAATTACTTAAAATGTGTATTTTTGATCCCTTTTCTTGTGAATATTAAAAATTCAAGAATTATTAACCATTTCACCATTTAATTACATTTGCTATATCAAGCTTGTATTGTTAATCTATATTTGAGGATAATAATAACATTCTAAAAATAATGTGAATATAACATTCTAGAAAAAGTGTGAATTGTAAAGAATAAATAGAATTCTTGGTCCTTTGTGTATTGACTTTTGATTTTTGCTCTTATGATATATGACTCAACACATTTAATCTTCAACTTATATTCACACTTTTTTTAGAATGTTATATTCACACTATTTTTAGAATGTTATGATTATCCTCAAATATAGATTAACAATACAAGCTTAATACAACAAATGTAATTAAATGCGCGTGTGTGCGTATATATATATATATATAGTAAAACCTCACTAAATTAATACTCGATAAAATAATAATCTCTCTAAGATAATATTTTTCCCCGGTCCCGACTTGGGTTAATGGAAAAAATCACGCATTTCGATTAGATAATAAGATAATATATTTTCAGAAGACTCCTATATAAATATATGGTCCCATTAATATTATAAATTAATAATTCTTTAAAAGTACAAATATATCTAAGACAATTTAGTAAAATATGATTCTATTGTATTTTATTTTTTGTTAAAATTTAAATCTAGTTAAAGCTCATCTCTAACTTTTCTTATTGCATCCAAAAGTTTCGGTGTTGTCTTTTCGAACTGCACCATAAAATTGTGAAGAGTTCTAAATGCGATAAGTGCTCCCTATGCGTAACTGGTTCCAAGAGTATTGAATCATCTTTTTAAAAAAATATTACAATGAACCATACACATACATTGTACTTTATGTATAATGAATTTATTTTTTATGTGAATTCAATAAATATGATACATAAATTAGTAAGATACAATGATTTAATGTAATCAAAATTAATAAATTAGTAAGATACAATGATTTAATGTAATCAAAATTAATCTTCATCATTGAATTTCAATATACTCTTTAAATTAATAAATATTAATTTACCGATTAAGTAATATCTCTACAAAATAATAATATTTTATGGTCCCACCTATATTAATTTAGTGAGGTTTTACTGTATATATATAGGGTTGTACAAAAGCGAACTAAATCGAACCAAATAGTAAATCGAGTCGAACAGAAAAAAGCTCAACTAATGGCTTGGTTTGACTTGGTTTGGTATTGGAAAAAAAAATCCGACTATACACGGGTTGGTTTGGTTTTAACTAAAAAAAAAAGTCAACCTGATACCAAACCAACCCGATATTATACATCTAATTTTTAAAATTCATTTTATACATAAAAGTATTTACTTTGATATAATTTCTAAATATTGCTTATACTTTATCATAATTTTATCTTTTAACATATTTTTTCAAGTTTTTTGAGAAGTAGAATTTTGAATGGCCC
The DNA here is from genome assembly GCA_018342035.1 of Solanum appendiculatum. Classification (NCBI taxonomy): domain Eukaryota; kingdom Viridiplantae; phylum Streptophyta; class Magnoliopsida; order Solanales; family Solanaceae; genus Solanum; species Solanum appendiculatum. Next base: position 190,300 of record JAGDQO010001404.1, on the reverse strand, counting down.
AATAAAAGTTATAGTCCATAGATATTAGTAACTCTAATAAAGCTCAATTCAAAATCATATCAATACTAATGCTCATAAAAAAATTAATTCAACACTAAGAAAGACAATAATGTTAAATATTTTTCTTTAATTTTACATTGATTTAAACATTTAAAATACATAACCTAATTTTAATTTTTTTAAATATTTAATCAGGTAATTAATACTTATTAAATTTATTAGCTATTGATTATGAGAATGGAAAGGGAAAAAATTTGTTTGACCATAATAATGATTTTAGATTACTTGTAATGTGTTACCTTAGTATTTGATTTGATTTCTTTAATTTATGGAAAAGTACATTAAATTTCTTTATCTAAGTTACTATTTCTCCATCAACTAAATGTCTTTGTTTCCCTATAAATACATTGCTAAGACACAATTAAAATCATAATTACAATCAATATATAGTTAATTACTCTTGTGCTACCACAAAACTTGGAAGAGAAAATGGAGAAGGCAACATTCCTTAAGATTTTCTTGATCTCCTTTTTGCTTATGTTGCTTGGTAAGCAATTTTCTTATCAATTTATGTGTCTTTTTTATATTATGAATAAGATTTAAGTTATATGCATCGACCAGTAAAACTAATAATTTGTTTACCTTTTTAAATGTTGATTATCTGTTATGAAAAATTTTGTTTATGCTACTGACTTGGTCAATGATGTGAATGTTGAGTAGGACAAGGAAGTCATGCTGCAGGAGGATGCACTAAGGATTCTGATTGTGCTGGGGTGAGATGCCCAGACACACATCCCACATGTGACTTGACAAAACATCAATGCATCTGTCCACTTCCACCAAATTATGGAACAAAAAGGGTTCACAAGACTCACCAAAACTGATTTATTATGTTTGTTATTCATATGCAAAATTGAATCTTGATTTATGTATTTCCTTTTTATATATATATGGTTCAATAAATAAAGATCCCTTTTTTTCATATTGATTATGTTGGGAAATGGTTTGGTTTGCTCCTTTTGACTTCATGTTATTTGCGCGATGTATTTTATCTTCAATGAATTATGTTTAAGGGTTTTAAAGAATCTCAAATTTTAAAGAATCCTGAATGGTTTTTAAGAGACAGGTTATTTATATTTTATAAGTGTTAGAGTCAAAAGAGAGGGAATAAGTCGGAATGGATATAGATTTTTCAATAGTCAATCTCAACTAGTTTGCTAACAAGTTTAAGTTTAATTATATACGGAAAGTCCAAAAATATTTATACGAAACGTTTAATTCTTTATTATATTGTACTCAATGGTGTACACAAAAGTTTCCGTAAGCAGTGTTATATTTAAATATAAAATGATGTTGTAGTATTTTATACTATAAACGTCATACTAAAAATAGAACACAATATATATATACACAAAATACAAGTCATGTACGTATATTACTATCACTCAGTTGGGTGGGTTTTCATTTTTTCAAATTTAAAATAATCTCACTAAAATAAAACTAAACATTTTTTTGATATATATAAGGCACCAAATGATTACAAAAAAACTCATCATTTATGTAATTCTACAGACCGATCTTAATTAATTTCATTGACAAGAAAAAAAGAAAAGCAAACAAAAATAGTACAACAACTAATAGGGAAGCGCATCATTATTCCACAAATTAAGAGTTTTGATAACTTTCCAGAGGTCCACAGTTTGAATATGTACGAAGTATCTCGTAGGTGCATTGTTTCGTACTCGACCAAATGAGCTACAATTAGGCTTGAGCATCGAGCCGAGCCTAACCTAGCTCAATAGTGCTTTTCTACATTTTAACCGAGCCCGAGCTGAGCCGATTATTTTATATTAAATCAAAAATATAATTTAAGAAAGTCTATAATCGTTAATGTGATTAAACAAGCTACCATAAAAATGCTATTTTGTATTTACATTATTAAGTCAAGAACATGATTATTTTAGTTGTCACCTAAGAATGAATTTGTTAAAATAATATTCATGTTAAATTGAATTTTCTATTTTAATATGATTTAAGAAATTAAAGTCTATGACCGTGAACGTGATAAACAATCTACTTTTTAAAATTTAGATAAAAATTAACTACTTTCTCTATTTCATATTAACTAAATCAATGCATACTTATTAAGAAAAATATTCAAGTACATAATTTAAATCATATTTTCCACTATTATTCTTTGTGAAATCATAAATATAATTTTTCAAATACTGTAATTTATCTCTTAGAAAATATCAAACTTCATTAAAGGAAAGGGTGAATATGGAAAAAATTTCAAACAACCATCTTGAATTTCTAACAATTCAATTATTTTGAACAATGAAAAAAATCCCTAAAATTTAAGTTAATATGAAATAGAGGGAGTATTACATTTGTACCTAGACTTTTTTCTAATAAAATTTATTCACCTAATTAAAACTTATAGCTCTTGAGACATTTTCTCAATAATTCAATATAGTCACCATAATAAAAAGATATCAAAGATAAGTTGACAAATAATGAAAAGTCTTTTTTAATTGTAGGAAGAAAAAATAGCATAAGATTTCTTACAAAATTGGTAGAGCCGTCAATATATATATATATATATATATATATATATTATTCTATTTATAATATATATATAAATTCCTATGAATAGTGAATGTAAATTTTCTTATGATTACTACTCCAAGTCGTCAAATCAGTATCTAATAAACACATATAACTATTTATAACATAAAGTTATATGTAGATAAGGTGATGTGAGACATTTCTATGGCCTCCAATTAAATTTATTTTTTTCCTTTTTGTGACTTTTTTCTCATTTCAAAATTAATTGTGATATGTAAAAATAAGAAAGTCGCTCTTAAAATCTCTTAGTTACACCTCTTAAAACCTTCTCCTCCCCCCCCCCTATTGTGCACTGCTTAGTTATTGTTGTATTGTTGGAGTTTCTTCTTTTAATATAATATAAATAAATAAATATTGATATGAAACATAGAACAAAAGAATAGAAAACTTCGAGTTATGGAGTGTTCAAATTTCACTGAACTTTGAGATCACTCAACGTATATAAATCATACTTGAGTTTTTAAGAATAGAAGAATAGAAAACTTAAAAAACTTGTAGTATAGAAATGTGAGGGAACCCTTCCATTTATAGTAAACAAATGGTAATATGAAAATGCACTTGTTATGCCTTATCAGAAAAATCACAACCCTTAAGAAAAGTCACAACCCTTCAAAAAGATCACAACTCATCGAAAAAGTCACAACCATTCAGTGTGAATAAATATCTGTTTTTAATATAATATAATATAATATAAATAGAAAATAAAATATAGAAGTTATACTAAATTGGGTGTTTTTAGAAGAAGAACAAGAAGAACCTTTATAAAAATTAGTTTTAAAATGTGAGGAAACCCCTCTATTTATAGCCTACAAATGGTAGTATGAAAAATATACTTATTGTACCTTATTCAAAAAGTCACAACGCCTTCGAAAAGTCACAACCCTTCGAAAAGGTCACAACTCATCGGAAAAGTCATAACTCATTAGAAAAGTCACAACCCTTTGGAAAAGTCACAACCCTTTGAAAAGGTCACAACTCATCGAAAAAATCATAACTCCTTGGAAAAGTCACAACCTTTCAATGTGAAAAGGTGTCTAGTTATAATATCATATAATATAAATAAATAAATATATTATAATAAATAATATAGAAGATATACTAAATTTGGTGTTTTAAGTTGTGGGGGGGAGGAGGGGGGGGGGGGAGGGGAGGTATTATAATAATTTAACATTTAAGTCATGGAGTCAATACTTTTAAGGTAGTAAAGATATATATATATATATATATGTTTTTGTCTAATTTTTATTTGATACGAAATTTTTAAAAATAAAGAAGACTCTTACTTTTGTGGTATTAAACTAAGGATATGCATAATATACAAAAAATGGTCTTTAACTTTGTGATCTTAAATATGTTATTAGAATAAAGAATCCCCCAGAACATTCCATTTTAACATGACTAATAATCAAAGTACAACAAATAAATTGGAAACGGAGGAGTACTTATTAAATCTAGTTTGGGCTATTCAAACAAGTTTTTTCTCAAACCCTTCTCGCCAACAATTTGAGACTTTTCACTGCTTCACCAATTTGTAGTTTGTATAGCAGAAAACATTGAACTTCTTGTCAAGTAGAAGTTGTTGCAAAAGTATGTTTATGACAATGAAAATGAGTAAAAATAAATTATGTAGATAGTCCTCTTGTTTGGAGTTGAATTATTCCGTTCTCCTTATTGCGTCAATTTTTGTTGATCTATCTAATTTACCCACAATAAATATTGTAATTTCACAATTGAACAATGCTCTCCATCTTCCTTTTTAAAAAAAGATGAAGAATAGAAAACTTACAAAAATTCATAGTTTAAAAATTTGAGAAAACCTCTCTATTTATAGGCAGCAAAGGATAATGTGAAAAGACGCTTATTGTGCTTGATCAGATAAGTCACAACCTTTCTGAAAAATCGCAACCATTTGGAAATTTTAGAACTCATTGAAAAGTCACAATTATTTTTAAAAATCACAATTCTTCAGAGAAGTCACTACCCGTCAATGTGAAAAGGTGTCAGCTTTTCATAAAATATAGAATAAATAAAGAAATAAATATAAAATATAGAAGATATACTAAATTGCTATTTTAAGTTTGGGGTATTATAGTAATTTGACATTCATGTTAGGAAGTTCATGCTTTTAAGTGTGTGTGTGTACATGACAATTTTGATTCGGGTTTTTCAAATATCAAATCAAACCATTTGTGTTGAGCTTTTAAATTTATAAACCAAACCAAACTAATAAAACTCGAATTGGTTCGAATTTTTCAAATATCAAACCATATCATTTGTGTCAAATTTATAAATCAAATCAAACTAATAAACCTCGAGTTTTTTTGAATTTTTGAATTTTTGAATTTTTTCAATAAAGTATTCATACAACACATATAATTAACATGTGCTCCAAATGTTTATTTAGTCCAACCAAAATACAAATATCTGAGGTGTTTCTTAAGAAAATAACACAAAATATGAGATGAGTATTTCACAAAAATATTCAACAATAAATAATAATGAAATCGTATAAAATAAATATTGTAAATTAACAAGTCATAATGAAAATGATCATAATTTAAAAGTACTAATGAAATTAGCTTCTAAATTTGTCTTCTAATGAAAACCACTCCGCTTTATGAAATTTGTCTTCTAACTCACTTTCCAAAATAATTCAATTTCTCCATTTCAAATTATGATTAGCGGGTTAGAAGACAAATTTCCTAAAGCGGAGTGATTTTCAATTCCTTTTCATTATGTTTATGGCTTGAATGACTTTGAAAGCAAGATAATTTTGCTTTTAGTGTCATTCAAGCCTAGAAATTAAACCATTGAACGTCTTTTCCTCGACTGTCCTAAAGCAATAATTTTTGGAACAATCTTGACATGCTTTAGGGATTCTTGAAATTATTTGAGTCTTTAAGACCCTTAAACATAATTGACTCGAAGAAATTTATTAAAAATAAAATACATTGTGTATATATGACATCAAGTCAAAAGGAGCAAACTAAATATAAATAGTCTCTCTTAAGTTCATTAAAGAGTTCTTCAAATTATTTGAGATTTTTTAAAACCCTTAAACATAATTGGTTCGAAGAAATTCATTGTGTATATATGACATCAAGTCAAAAGGAGCAAACCAAACCATTTTTCAACATGATCAATATGAAAATAACGGATCTTTATTGATTATTGAACCATATATATATATATATAAAGGAAATACATAAATCATAGTTCAATTTTGTATATGAACACTACAAGAAAAGTGTTGATTATATGGGGATTTTTCTGGAGATTATATACAAAAATCCGCAGGAAAGTTTCCTGCAGATTTTCTTACAAAACAAATCCTATGGTAAAACCTTCGTAGGTAATTATTTCCTGCGAATTGCAAAATCCCCAAGCAATTTACCTAGGGATTTAAATTTTGTAGGTAAATTACTTGCGAATTTTCTAGCAAAAAATATTTAAAATATGGGAATTATCCTACGAATTTTTTCGCAAGTAAAGCCGCATGAATATATCCTAATAATTTTAAAAAACATTTCTTTGTGAACAATATTAATTATTATCTCCTAATTTTTCCCTGTTAATTAATTATCCTATTCTTGGATACATGGAACACCACTACCCACCACACCTCCTAATTTAATTAATTGCCCTACCCACCACCTAAATTAATTATTAACTAGAATCCCCTAGCACAAAGTTAAGTAGAAAGTTTTTCTACCGATTGAATTTCAATAGGAGATTTTACTTGGGTCAACTTCAAACGATATCAAATCGAAGGTCTTCGAGTCCTCTTTCCAACGCCACCAAGTTTGCTCCATTTGAAGCTCGGAGTAAAAAATTATGCCCGTTTGAGTGTCAGCCTCTCTAGTTATGGCTTTTCATCCATTTAAGGAAAGGGTATTTTGGTCCTTTCCTTACCCCAATAGTCCTACCCACGTTTTATTCACCCAATTTAGGGGTCTAATCAGATGCTAAGTTATTTTTCATGTTCCTAAACTCTTAGGGTTTTAGAGCGAAGTTTCAAGAAGAGGAAAATAGGGTTTTCAAGCGTTCATTCAAGGGTTGAGGAATTTCGCCAAGAACAATCATTTTTTCCAGGTATGTGAGGCTTCCCATAGTGATGGACTTGTTCATCCTCATGCCAATCATGTAATTCTTTCGTTCGTTTATGTAAATATTCTTGAAGAGTTCTTGAGTTTTAAGCTTCATTCTTTATCAATGGAGGTTTTGAGTTCTTGAGGTGAGGGTTTTGCAAATGAGTGGTGTTTCTTGATAGAATTTGGGTGAGATTTCAATAGTTTCGTGTTGGGCTTTTGAATCAATGAGAGTTTGGAAGAAACCAATCGATTCTGATGAGTTAGGACCCGGAATTGAGCAAGAAAATTCGTCGAATTTCTGGGTTCGAGGCTGGGGCAATGCCCCACCATTGCGCCAAGAGGCCTGGGGCGGTGCGCTTGAAACCAGCCTCTGAAGTTTGAGGCCTGGGCCAGCGCGCCCGCAATGCCCTAGAGTCGCCAAGCCGTTTTCTTCTCCATTCTTCATCTCGTGTGCGTTCTTTCAAATCGTTTCTTCGCTCTCTTCTTAATATGAACTCTTAAAGGCTCCATTAATCCTTGAGAGATCCTACATGTCCTACTCACATGTCTTCATTTACATTCCTAATTAATGTAAGAAAAGAGGAAAGTTAAAGGTTCTATTTCATAAAAACTTAAGAGCTTCAAATGTTATTTATATATACATATATATATATGTTCCTATGTTGATTATTGGGCTTGAAAGATAAGTTCATAAGTTCATGTTTCAAGGATGCAAGTATGTTTAAAGTTTTGAAAAGTAATTCAGTAAAGTAAAAAGTCTCTTCTTTGTAAAGGGTGTATTGAGCGTAAAGCTATATTGATTATTTTGGGAGTAGTATCGAGCACCGAATTGGGTTAGAGTCTTTTATAACTCAAAAGTCTCATAAAACTACGTAGCCAGCGTAGGATAGGATAACATTGATTCTTCATACGATTCCTCACTGCCTCTGAGAAGGCCTATTAGATGGATCCATAGTCACAATATCATCCTATACCCCCAGCAAGGTATAGGATGGCCCTTGCAACGTGGGCGAAACGTTGTATCATGCTAGGATCATAGTAATGGTTGTCGGTTAGAGAAACTCTCCAAAACTAAAGTATGTTATTTTTATATTGCTTTTATTGCATATCTTATTGTAAAGCTTAAAGAGTTTTCATGTCTTATTCATGTATTGATATACTGTTGAGTTGCCCTTAGTCATTCAGTTCAGTTATCGTTTAATCTAGCCATATTACATACTCGTACATTCCAAGTACTGATGTCATTCGACCTGCATCTTATTATGATGCAGATATAGGTGTTCAGGGTAATCAGCAGGCGTTTCGTTGATACCATTTGACTCCAGCTAGCTTTGGTGAGCCTCCTTACTTTCCGGAGGGCTTCACCCTTATTTTCCGCTTTTGGTAAGTTGTCGTGGGTCTTGTCCCTACATCTATGTTACATTGTTAGAGGCTTCATTAGATAGACATATTTATATGTTTCCCTTGTCTTGTTAGAGGCTTCATTAGACAGACATATTTAGATGTTTCCCTTGTCTTTTTCAGGATAGTTATTTAACTTATGACTTATGTTAAGTATTTACAAGACAATATTTTAAGACTTTCATGAATGTCTAAATGTTCATCTATTTTAAGTTTTCGCGTATTGTTTAGAATCATGTAAGTCATGTAGCCAGACCAAGGGTTCGCTTGGGGATTAGAAATGGTTCCTGAGTGCCGGCCACGCCCAGGGTGTAGGCTCGGGGCGTGACATCAATACTTAGATTAAAACTTTAAAATGTTATCATAATTGTTTCAATTTATAAGATACAATTTTCTTATTATTTTGTGGGGTTGAAAAGGACATGTTTTATATTTTGAAAAAAAAAATTAACTTAATTTATAATCCGTGCTCTTCTTTTTTTTTAAAAGAAGGGATGCTTATTTTATATGAAGAACTACTTAACTTAGACTTTTTTCATATCATTCCTCAATATGATCTATTTAACAAAATATCATTCATATTAGGCACATAATTTTTTTAAAAAAAAATCATGCAAGTTAAAATATGAAAAATAACAAAAAGCATGTCAATAGTAATACAAAGGAAAGAACGACTAACTATTTTCTAATCAAACAAAAGATAAATCTATAAACTCTCAATAATAAAATTGAAAATCAATCAATATTAATGTTTCAACAAACAACCCGATACAAAATTATATCGTCATTTTTATTTATTTTAATTATCACAGAATAATTATACAAATAATAAATATTGAATATTTTAACTCCTGAGGAGTTATAAAACTCATTAAAGGAGTAATTATTCAGAGAGAATCAAATTTTAAAAATTATGACAAAAAAGCAAAAAATAAAAGAAAAGAAAAGGAGAAAAAGAATAAGTAAGACTTAGTATATAAGAGCCTTCGCTATTGTCTGTGTTTATATCATATCGATTTTTTTTCGTCTTCACACAAATAAAAGAAGTTTACCTTTACAACTCAATATATTTCACTAAAATATAGAACTTCAATTTATTTTAGTGTGGATTTTAGTATGTTTCGTTGTGATCGTTTTATTTCATTACTAAAAAAAGTTAGAAAATAGAAAAACATACTTCATTTTTTCAGTACAAACTTTAGAAATCTTGAGTTTTAATAAATAATATATACTCCCTCCATTTCAAAATAAGTGAATTGTTGAGCCTTTTTTATAGTTCAAAATAAGTGAACTGTTCAAAGTAGTTGTTGGAATTTTTTTTTCCTTTTTGCCCCTCATTTACATTTTCTAGGTGATAATTTTAAGAGAGTTAATTGTTCATATTTATGATTTTACTTTAAATTATTTATATTTTTAAGAATAATTTCAGAATAACTAAAAGAGTAAAAATGAAAAGTGGTGTTTAATTTAAGCATTTTTAGTGTTATAAAAGAGTCATACTTACCGTTATAGTATTAGTAATTATGTATAATAAAGATAGGTACTAAAGAGGATAGTAGTTAAATAATTATAAAATAAATGACTTTTTAAATATGGAATATATACATAACATCATCTGAGGAAAATAAATCATTCCTTTTCAAAGTTATTTAGAGCGCCATTTACGTAATAGATAAATGACTTTAATTTTGAGTAATTTAAATATAGCATGTAAATGGGAAAAAAATGGAATAAGTATTAAAAAAGAGAGAAAGAATTAGCTAAAAGGAAATTGAGGAGACGTGTTATTTAAGTAAAAAAATATAAATAGATAGAGATTTTTGTAATTCATGAGATATAATTAGATGTAATAAATATCATGATTTTTTAATTATCAAACAAATTAGTTGATGGATCAACCAGCTAATAAAAAGCACAGTAGTATATTCCTTTTTTTTTTTTTTAAATAAAAATTAGAGTATGCCTTGTTACCAAAAGCTTACAACCACAAATAGAGAAAAAACATATGCATCAGTGAAAATGTTCTACATGTGAACCTTGAATAGCTGATGTGCAAATGATGGACTAAAATTTAAAGCCATTATATTTTGGGAAAACTAAATGTAGAGGTAATGAACTATACTCGTAGAGAATCATAGAAAGGAGCTGAGGAGATACGTCATTTAAGTAGAAAATGTGAATAGAAGGAGGTTTTTGTAATTTATGAGATGTAATAAATATTATAAAATTTTTAATTATCAAACAAATTAATTAATAAAAAGAATAAATTCATTTTTTCTGTTTCATAATCAACTCAAACAAATATCAATTGTCTTCATGTGTACTTATTTTTCTACTTTTAGTATTTCATAATTTAAGAAAATATGTTCATTGTAATTGGATATTGGCAGAACAAAATGAGTTCATTTTGAAAAATTCCATTGAATTAGAAGACCAATTAAATATTTTGTGAAAATTGAATCTAACAATCATATAAATAGACTAATTTTACACAAGTGTTAACAAATACAGAACAAAAATTTAATAGAGGGTATCTTATCCCCTTTTTAGTCAATTCAAATTCCATGAAAGAAAGAAATATGTCATATCATCTAAATTAGAATGAAAAGAAGTGGATAAAACTAAACAAAATGATGGAATCTTGACCAAAGAATTATGCCATATTAGCATGTTATATACATAATATAGTATATATCGATAGATAAATATAGATTGTATATTTAAAAGGCAAAAAATTATATAATGAAATATCAAAAAGTTTTATTTAAGCAATAAAATAATCCGTCGAAGATTATTCATGTTGCCCTTGATACAAAAAGTGTGATTTGTAATATAATATTGTTCTTGAAGGATACATATCTTGATGGATAAATAATTAATTGAAAATATTATATATACGTAACAATAAGTGCATCTATATATTTGTAAATTATTGAAATTTCTACTTTTTCAAACTATAATCTGACCATCTCTCTTGATGAATCTTCCACCGCCATTAAATTTTCTTGTTCATTTTGATGAACTTGTAGCAAATTAATTTATTCATCTCTTTGATGAATTTTATACCGCCTTCAAACTTTCTTCATCATCTTGATAAACTTTTGTTTGACTATTGTAACACAAGAAGAAATTCTAAAAAATATATCTATAATCTTCATAAAAGCGGAGAAACAGTAACAAAAAAAAACAAAAAAATAATAATAACAATATGAAGTTGGAGAAAATAGAAATGAACATTCAACAACTCCATATATGATTGTTATTTATAGATGGTTTAAGTCATAAGAAATAAGTAGAAGGAAGTTGAGGAGACATGTTATTTAAGTAGAGAATACAAATAGGTGGTAGTTTTTTTGTAACTTTTAAGATATAATTATATGTAATGAATATGATTGAATTTTTTAATATATTTAATAAATTGATTAATGGAAAAAATGAATGAAAAAACTCAAAAAAGGAGAAAAAAGATAAATAAATTTCAAGACAATTGAGAGGTGTCACATCACCTTGTCTATATCTAGCTTTATTTTATATATAGATTGCCCCACATTATCATTGGGAAACTCTCACTACCCTATGCCCACCTCATGCATAGTTGCTCCTTAAAATTCCCCTTTATTAATGTTGTTAGTCACAACATTATGAGTGTGTTTGGTAGGAAGGAAAACATTTTCCGAAAAATGTTTTCCAATTTTCTCATGTTTGGTTGGCTTAAATGTTTTGGAAAATGTTTTCCAAATCAACTTATTTTTCTCAAATTTAAGGAAAATGACTTCCCTTCAAAAATTAAGGAAAACATTTTCCAAAACTTTCCTTCACCCTCAAATTACAATTTTTTTCCTTACCTCGCCCCACCCCATCCCTACCCTCGACCCCCAAAAAAAAAAAAATTCGAAGTTTATTTTTAAAAAATATTTTCAATTTCAAATTTTTTTTTTTTTTACCTTACCCCATCCCCTACCCCCTAACCCCCACTCCAAAATTATTTTTTTTAAAGTTTGTTTTAAAAAAGTATTTTCACTTTCAATTTTTTTTTTTACCTCACCCCACCCTGATCCCCCCAACCAGCACCCACCCACCCCACCCCCCCTCAATTTTTTTTTTTAAAGTTTGGTTTTAAAAAAATAGTTTCAATTTCAAAATTTTATTTTTTTACCTCACCCCTTGTTAGAATATGCACAGCGGAAGCATTATACAAGATCACGAACATACATAATAGCATAATAATGTAAACTGAAATAATTGTGAAAATCTAACCTTTTGAAGCTTTCACACAACTCGTTCAGGAACTAGGACTCCAGGATTGCAGTCTTCTACTAATTCCTGACTAACTCTCTCAATCAAGTCTTGTGTGGGAATATTTTCAGAAAAAGGATCATCTTTCCTTGAGAACCACCACCCCTATTTATACTTTTCAGCAAAGGGGAAAGGTTTGAAAGATGAAATGTTTATGGTCATAATTAATAGCCATTAACAGTCATTAAATACCATTAAGGGTATTTAGGCATTGTTAAATGTATCTAATAACCATAATCAATAGTTATCAACAACCACTAAATACCATTAAAGGTATTTAGACTGTCATCAAACACAAAGGCTATTCAACATCCATTGAGCATCATCAATTGTCATTAATAGCCATTAAACACTAACAATCATTTTCTTTTACGAACTCGATCAATTAATCAGGCATAGTAGGGACCGCAAATTTATTAGCAGAGGCTTCCAATTATAATATTTAATTCGTAAAAGCATGAATTAACCATATCATAGTAAATCACAGATTATACCATTAAAAATATGTAATTCTACTCCTCTATTTAATTTCAAATTTTTACCATTATAACTTATTTAACTCCACATGTTAGAATCATCGACACCAATCAATTAAATCAAACTTCTGAAAAATTTAATCCATTGATTAATTTAATCCTTTATCTTTATGCTTAAATTAATTCACGTGACGGATATATATATAATCCACCTGCAGGGTTTTCACGTGACAACTTATAAGCAACCATAAAGGGGTGTCTTCTTTCTCATATCCGAGACATGGTTCTATCAACTAATTATTATTTCCCGAATGTAATTTGCCATTATTCAATCCATTAGGAATATTTTGACTCATCATGGAGCCTCACCTTTTAATAGATTAAAATAACAAAACAAACTACACAGATCATAATAATTATATCAAGATTAAGAGTATAAGCACATGTAATAGACTAGAGATATCGTTTATTAAAATTCAGAACCGAAACGAATATCTCAATTTGGTCCGTTCAATGAATACAAAATGTACTAACACAAGAAGTTGGAATTTTATCATTCCCATAATTAAGATTGAATTATATTTAATCTTGTGCTACAATCATCAAGATGTTTGTCCAACTTCATCTTTGATTGTGAACATTTAATTTATAACTTATAAGAACCGACAATTTAATCTTCCGCGTATGAGTTAAACAACCCCATACACAAAAATCGTCTACTATATAAGTAATGGACACACCTATAAACACAATGATCTATTCAAATAAAGACTTTATTATAATAATTAACATAAAATACAAAGTCTTTACAAAGGATTAAATTCAATACTATAACTCAACCATATGGTTAATAGTATATCCCAACCACCCCACCCCACCCCCTAGCCCCCACCAGCCCCCCTACCCCTTCCCCCCACCCCCAAATTATTTTTTTTTAAAGTTTGTTTCTAAAATTTTTTTCAATTTTCAAAATTTTAATTTTTTACCTCACCCACCCCACCCTCAACCCCACTCACCAGCCCCCCCCCCCCCCCAATATTTTTTTTAAAGTTTGTTTTTTAAAAAATATTTTCAATTTCAAAATTTTATTTTTTTACCTCACCCCACCCCCCCCCCCCTACCCCAGCCCACCCACCCACCCCCCTCAATTTTTTTTTAAAGTTTGTTTTTAAAAAATATTTTCAATTTCAAATTTTTATTTTTTTACCTCACCCCACTCCCTTCGCCCGACCCCACCCCACCAGCCCCACACCAATTTTTTTTTTTAAAGTTTTTTTCTAAGAAATATTTTCAATTTCAATTTTTTATTTTTTTACCTTACCCCACCTCTACGCCCGAACCCCCCCCCCCCCCCCCCCAATCAGCCCCCCTCCACCCCCAACCCACTCTAAAAAATTAAAAATTTAAAGTTTGTTTTTAAAAAATATTTTCAATTTTCAAATTTTTATTTTCTACTCTCTAGTAAAAAAAATAAAAGATATTTTCTTTAAAATGTTTTTCATTCATAAATCAAACACTAAAAAAAAAAAATCGAAAAACATTTTCTACTCACCAATCAAACATGAGAAAATAGCCAAAAATCCACATGTATTCCAAGAAAAATTTTCCAGGAAAACATTTTCCGTCATATCAAACACACCCTATAAGTTCTTAATTTTTCATCTTTTCCTCCGATGTGGTACACAAGTGCCAGTGACTTTACATCAATTTTTGGTATCTTCCTTTAATTTGATTACTAGTGAATCTATCCGCGCTTGGCGCGAATTTAAACTTTCAAACATTCAATTTAATTAGAAAATATGAAAATTATTTAATTAGTTAGGACTTAGGAGCAATAACCAATTTAACTGGAGAACTAATAATTAAGAATGCGGAAAGAACCAACACAATAATATAAATTATTCTAATATTTTTTCTTTTTTGGTCACTAAATGTTTAAGTTAACAAATTCTTCTTCATGCTAGTAGTTGCTTATGTCTTTTTCAATTTTTGTTTTATCTCTTATTATTGATTTTTTTAATTGCTCGTACAAATAAATTCAACCAAACCAAAAAAAATATGAATCTCACAAGATAATTCTGATTAAACAAAGTTAAACAAATAAAATAGTGAAATTGCCAAGTGAAGATCTACATTCTTCTTTTGTCTTCACTATCTTCCTACTTATTAAACATAAAATAATTAAAAACAAATTAAAATATGGCATGGTATCTATCACTGATGGGAGATAACATGTATCTCATGGAATTAGTTAAAATGCGCGTAAGCTGACCTAGACATCACACCATTATAAAATAGTTAAAAACATGAATCTCACAAGTCAAATTCTTTCATTTGCTTCTCTGCCTTCCTACACATAATATATAATCCTATTCATGTTTAGCATAAAATAATTGAAAACAAATCAAGCAATTTATAAAAACTCCATATACTTTATCATACGTAATATAAAGAGAGAGCAAGAACAAACAAAAAATATATGAAACTTAGACTTTTAGACATAAGCTTACAACTGCAAAACTAAAGCACTACATGGCGATATATATGAATGAAAGAATTTGAGAAAAACCAACAAATATGGGAGAAGATTAAATGCATGAATATTAATATGTATTAATTGTTAAACTTAAATGTGATTAAATAATTGTTGATCATCTATGAACACGAAAGAAATGAAAATCGGATGAAGAAGATAAAAAAGCAATTCTCATAAATATGTATTAATTATTCAATTTTATTAGAAATAAAAAATGATTACAGAGAGAAAAATGAAGCAAAAGAAGTCAAAAGAAAGAAAAGAAAAAAAGGAGATCCTCAGCTAAAGAATATATATGTATTGTTATTTTATTGCATAATAAATAATCATTAAATTACTAAATTAATGATAATCACTCGAGTTTTTCTAAACTAAAAAAGAGATGAATAATTAAAAGAAAGTAATTAAGAAATAACTTTAGGTTTTCTAAAAATAAATTATATAAACAGAAAAAATTAAGAAAAATGTCAAATATGTATAACTATTCATTATATATACACAAATACAGAATTTAAAGTTTTTGCTTGACCTTTATATGCATAAACATAATTAAATATATTTAGCAAATGTATATATTTAGCAAATGTAGGAAAATAAACATAATCATCATAGATTATTGCCGTATGATTTCTTGGTACTTAGTCATAAAGACAGATTACACAATACTTTTCTCCATATTAGCGTCATAGGCAAATCCCTACATCAGATCCGATTAAATGTGATTCGATTATTAATAGAGTTTCGATCATGAAATAAATCAAAAAAGAAATTTTTGTTCAAAAATAAAATTTTATTGAAATTGTTCATATCCAATTCATTCTTCGAAATCATACCACAACCCAAAAATGATGAATTGACATGATATTCTATAAATACTAAATTATTTTGAATATATTAATCATTTTTAATTTTTTGATTGTCTAAAAGGGACAAAAGAATACATGTATCAATTTCATTCAGCTGCAAACAAAAAATATATTTTCTTCTTCCTTATAACTTCATTCATTCTATTCTTTTTTGCCTTCTTTTTTCTCTTTCTCCTTTTTTTTTTTCTACTTAATGTCTCCTCTATATTACTATTCCTGTTTCGGTAAATTGTCTCCCTTTCTTCTAAGCATATTTGTATCCAATTTGGCATTTTCAACCTAATATTTTGACAATTTGATTTTTGTCAAAATTGCTTTTTCTATTTTTTAAGATTTCATCAGTTCATCAATTCATCAGTTACACTTATAAACTATCATAAAATTGAGATTCAGAATATTTTGTAAAGGTCGAGATGATCATAAGTATACTATCAGTTAAGCATGACAAAAAACATAAAATAAAGATCTATACGAACTTTATCCACAAGACCAAAGAAAAATGACGATATTTTATATACGTACGAAGAAAATTTTTTAAAAAGATTATTACATCTCAATTAACAATGAATAACGTAAACTATAATTTAAAAAATAAAAAGGAGCCTTTGAATTGTTCATAGGCTTAGGCTACCATGTGATAATATATATTTAAAAGAAAAATTGAAGCATAAGAATAGAATCAACGAGAAGAATAAATTTGACATACCAAAGAATGTATATTGTTCACCTCGGATCAAAGCTCAAACTTGACAAATTGAAAAGAAAGCAGCAGACTCATTTCATGGCTTAGTAGGAAATAAAGATGAGTTAATTTTGCTATATATATATTTGCCTTTCTTCCTTTCTTAGTGAATTTAAATTTTAATACTTTCATAATTATTTTTGATTTAAATTCTTAGAAAGAGATAATACATATATAACATACCTCCTCAATACGTTGCCTCTATATTACAGCCACATGACACAGTGTGGTAATTCTCCTCAATAGCATTGCATGAAAAAACACATAAAAATTACAACAATTTATTCATGATTATTTTTCATGCTTATTATTATATTTTAATTCTTTTTTTTCTCTTCATTTTCATCTTCCCCTATCCATCACTATTCTCTATATTCTGCGTTAATTTGTGTCTTTACCTTTCGTTTACATTTTCTCTATTTATTTTTATTGTTTTGCTTTCTTATATATTTTCCACATTTCATTCACAAAAAGAAAATAAATAAAAAGATATTCTACAGACATAAAATAATTAAAAAGTGAATTTACTTTCCCCTTTTATTTGTAATTTATAAATATGTAAATTATATTTTTTTTAAATTAAAGATATTTTATTTGAACTCATAAAATGACATAAAATAATTAGATCATTTGACCTTCGTACCCTGAATCATGAATCATAAATAAACATGTGTATACATTTCAAAATGGAGAATACATGTGTAACTGTTTTATTATCAGAAATTCAAAAAATAAATATGAATGTATATAGAAGAAAGTATAAGCAACAAACTTCTCTTATTAAACTTACTGATCAAAGAGAGCATATGGAAAAATAATTCTTGAGTGACTTGACTCCATTGTTGCACTCACTGTTTCACAAGCTAAGCTTATCTAACAATTCATGAACCTCCCCATATATATAGTTGTTAACTTTTACGTTGAAGCTGGTAAAAATAATGTGAAATAAGTGTCATAAAAAAAATTTAGCATTAACAAATTGTAACTGTTTTCATCAGAATGTGAAAGGATGGAGAAATTGCAATTGAAGCTATTTAGATCGTGTCCTACGTGGGTTGATGAAGATAAACAATTAATTTGAATTTTATTGCAAAATGTAGGTGGCTGACTTAACAAACTGTTTTTGGGCTCTTTATTATAAAGGGATAATAATTACTTCATGACAATTTTGTTAATTCATTTAGTTATTATATTATTATATATATTATGTTGAGAAATGAAAGAAAAAGTGTCAAAAGAAAAAAGGAGAAAAAAGATAAATGCAAATGGAGGCCATAGAGAGGTGTCACATCATCTTGTCTATATTTCTCCTTTATATTATATATAGATTTTTAAAGCTAAATTTAATTAAATTAATTGAATATTTAACATTCAATTTAGATATTCATAAATTATACAAAAAGTACTATAAATTCATCTCATATTAATATAGTAATGAAATATATCTTAAAATGTTGCCTAAAGTTCATGTAATTTAACTCTTAAAAAATTGAAAATAAATAATTAAAAATATAAATATATTTATAAGTTTAAAGTGCAAGGAAGTTATAATCAATAATCAATAGTATATCTTATTAGGTAGTTATGATATTTATAATTTTAATTAATTATATATTTGTAAATAAATATCATTTAATAACTCACTGTAGAGAAATTAGATCATTTTTAATGCTTGTAAAAAAAGATATATCAATTGGATATATAACTTAAAATTATTGATTTTTCATTTTGATATAATTTTATCAATGAGGGGGTAATTAAACTTCACATAGTAATGTATATAATTGAATTTTTCTCGATTTAAAAATAGTGCTTGACTTACATAATAATACACAATTTAATATAAAATAGTATTAAATCAAAATTGATTATATTTATGATAATTATTTTTCTATTGGATAAAAATTACTCATATTATTTTAATGTTTTGTATCTTTCAAATAAAGAAATCAAAATAAAAATGGCTTAGTTGGTTTTTAGTGAGACTAAATATTAATTAAGTATAAGTTAATAATAATGATCTTGACATTTGTGGTAATGCTCCAACATCGTATTAGATTGATATTATTGTATAATAATTTATTTAACCTAAAAAGTAGAGTAAATATTTAACAATAAAATTATTCTAATGTCATTGACATTTTTATATTATTACAATTTTTAATTATGGTAAATATATTTTTAAGGAAATATTCCTCGAAGACTCCAAATTTAAAATTTCCTTAGATTCCAAGAAAAAATTTCCAATTAAATTATATTTAAAAAAATTCAAGTAGACATATTTTCAAGTAAATCCCTCAAAAATCTCCAACCAAATTCGTAACAATAAAATCCCCAAGTAATTCTTCAAGTAAGAAAATTCCCAAGTAAATTCCTACGAAATAAATCTCCAAAAAAATCGTGGAACATGAATCCCCAGGTAATACCACATATAAAAACATTTCTAGATAACTTAGATTCCAAGAAAAAACTTCCAATTAAATTATATTTTAAAAAATTCAAGTAAACATATTTTCAAGTAAATCTCTCAAAAAATTTCCAACCAAATTCATAACAATAAAATCCCCAAGTAATCCTTCAAGTAAGAAAATTTCCAAGTAAATTCCTAAGAAATAAATTCCCAAAAAATCGTGGAACATGAATCTCCAAGTAATGCCACATATAAAAACATTTCTAGATAAACTTTCAAGTAATTATTCCTAACTAAATCTGCAAATAAGTTTATCTAGGAAGTTTCTTGCAAACAAATGAAAACTATATTGTTTTCATTACTTGTGAATTTACCTATGAAAATGGTACTTGCAAATTATTTCCCCCACATAATTTCCCAGGAAATAGTTTTGTGAAAATGACGCCAAATTTACTAATCAATTTTTCTAGGGAAATATTTTTCGCAGGTAAAAAAGTTTAGAATTTAGGAATTTCATATTTCCGCATGAAAATTCGTAGGAAATTTCAACGAAAATAATCCCCAAGTAAGTTTCACAGGTAATTTACAGTTTTCTAGTAGGGGAATTATAAAAAACATAATAAATCAGTTTTAGTGAGTCTTGTGAATGTTTTCTGTTCCATATTAATTAGCTGGTGGAGCTTGACAGATGCATTGATGAGTTGTGAAGTCACATATGGGATGTTTATCTATGCATTTCACCTTTGTACAATCAGCATCCTTAAGGCATCCTAACGCATGGCTTCCTTGTCCAGTTGTCCTACCAACATTGATATCGTTGAACAAGTCAGTAAAGTACCCAAGAATTTTCATATGAAAGATAATCAACATATGAAAAAGGAAACAAATTATTATATAAATCCATGCATGTAACTTAAAACAAATTGCTAAGCTTGTCTAAAGAAAAAGTTGCTAGATAAAAAAATTTGCTTGCCCAACAAAATAAGCAAAAAAGAGACCAAGAAAATCTTAAGGAATGTTGCCTTCTCCATTTTCTCTTCAAAGTTTTGTGGTAGCACTAGAGTAATTAATTATATATGTAATTGTTATTATTGATTTTAATTGTCACTCTTAGCAATGTATTTATAGGCAAACAAAGACATTTGGTTGATGAAGAAATAGTAAAATATTAAATTCGAATCTGGCAGGTTCAAATAATTTTATGTATTTTTCATAATTAGTGCAGCTAATTAAAGAAATTATACTAAAGATTAAGTAAGGTAACACAATCTTTTCTGACAGGAATTACTTAGGAAAGTGGGTCACTTAATTTCCTTTTGAAGTTTGACAAGTAGTTTAAAATTAGTGCAAATAAACTCATTAAAAAAAAGAGATTTTCACACCATATAACACTACATAAGACATAATATTACCAAATATAAAGGTATATTTTCATATTTATCAAACATAGCCATATTTTACAATACACCATCATTAAATTGGCCAACAGTCATCCCTATAAACAAACAGGTCTAATCACGGCTTTGTAGAATTTATTCTTAATTAAACCATAGTGACACATTTTTATCACACGAAATTTCTAAAGTTAGCCTTTATTTCACTTACCTCATGCCAATATGAGGTGGACATCCTCGTTAGTTTCCCTGTTACCTTGTATTATGAATTCAAGATATTTGAAACTGCTCTTCCTAGATACATTCAGAGACGAATATATTTTAGGTCAAAAGAAGTCATGGGAGACCGCTTCATAAAAAAAAGTCATTGAAATATGTATATATAATTAAAAGGAAAAAACAACACTAAGAATAAATATAGTAAAGTGACATTGCTTGGCATAATGATTAACCAGAGCCGTCTTAACCACTAGGCCACTAAAATCATCGCTTGGGGGCCCGTATTTTTTGGGGGCCCCATTTTTTAAAAAAGTACTTATACATATTATTAAAAAAACTATATGTACTTTTAAATTTAAAAAAAAAACATGTAAGAAGTTAAAAAATAAAAAAAATAATCAAAAGTGCCATTAGTTTTTCCACTTTCCTAAGGGAATGGAACATTTTTTGGGAATAATTTCTTAAGTGAAAAATTGTGCTTCCTTGTTTATCTCCTAAGAATTTGACCCTATATTATTATTTACCTTATACTCATTTTTTTTTAATTTTCTATTTTATTATTTTTATTCTCAATATTGAACTCTCTCTCACAAAATCTTTTGATTTATTGTTGCTTACAAGTTACAAAAGAACAAAATTTTCATTTGGGTGTCTTCATCAAAATTTCAAGAAGTGCAACAAACAATCAGTATATCGAAGGTTGAAGGAACGTAGCGCTATTTCAATATTGTTATATCAACTTATCAAATTCGCGAGACATGTTTTATTATTTTAACTTTATTTTATAGTTTTTATTGAAAAATTGTTATTGTTGATATTCTTAGTTCATAAGTATATATATTTTTGTTTAAATTATTTTTAAAATTTATTCAATTTAAATATGTCAACTAAAAAATATGATTCTGGTTTTACAAAAAGAGAGAAAAATAGAAAACTTGAAAAACTAAATAAATCCCAAAAAGGAGCCCTTGATAGATTTTTAACAAATAATAAAAATCTCGAATCAGAAAATATTGGAGGATGTTCTTCAAATGAACAAGTCATTAATAGAATTCTATTAGATGATAATAACATCCAAAAAGAAAATCTAGAAGAAGTTGGTGAAAAATGTGACACAGTTCCCGATAATCAAGAACTCCTAAATAATTTAAATAGTTGCGTCCCTAAAAATATATATGATCCAAGTCAATGGAATAATGTAGATACAAAATTGAGAGATCTATTCGTAGAAAAGGAACCAATTCGAATGACTGATATGATTTTTTCAAAGGATAAATACTTACGACATTTTTCTGTAACACACTATATTCAAAAATTGGTAAATGGAGAAAAGCATGAAAGAAAATGGTTAATTTGCTCTAAAGATTTGAATAAAGTTTTTTGTTTTTATTGTAAATTATTTAGCACAAATTCTATTATTTGTAAGAGTAAACTAGCTAGAAAAGATAGTAATGATTAGAAAAATCTTAGTGCTAAGCTCAAAGCCCATGAAGTAACGAACGAGCATATTATTAATATGAACTCGTAGATTGATTTAGAAATGAGATTGCATAAAAACAAACAATTGATAAAGATGTGCAGGAACAAATTAATAGAGATAGAGTACATTGGAAAAAAATTATTATTAAGAATTATTGCCGTGATCAAAACTATTTGAAAAAATAATTTAGCATTTAGGGGAACAAATGGGAAATACATCAAGAAAGTAATGATAAATTTTTAAGCCTAGCAGAAATGATTATGTAATTTGATCCAGTTTTGCAAAAACATATTGGAAGAATTAAGCATGACAAAATTCATAGTCATTATCTTGGACATAATATACAAAATGAATTGATAAATTTATTGGCAAGTGAAGTCAAGAATAAAATTATTAAAGATATTAAAGAAACAAACCACTTCTCAAAATATTAGGGCCCCTCTTTAAGGTTTGGCTTTAGGCCCCCGATCTTGTTCAGTCGGCCCTGTGATTAACGAGCACAACACCTAGAGACGGCTCGACTCGTTTGAAAAAAAAACTCGACTTGGCTCAATTCGATTTCAATTAAATTTTGACTCAACTCAACTGGATCTAGTCTCGGCTCAATTGGCTTGATTTAAGAAATAATATTAATTTAATAGGTTCAATTACTAAATACATAAGAAATTCAACTTAAATTACTATGATGTTCATAGTTCAGTTGGATTGATTTTTTATTATAATCAATATCAAATTAGTTTATTCGATTTTACTATTATTAGAATCAAGTCAAACCAAATATAAATACATATTCATCATCAATTCAAGTTAATCTATTTCTTAATTATTAAAATCAAGTCAAACCAAATATAATACATCTTAATTCATCTATCTAATTTTTGTCAATGTGGTTCAGTTTCCAATTTTTAGAGCTGTCAATATGGGATGGCCTACTCCATCCGGGCTAACCTATACATGCTTTGAAATTTGACGGGCCCGGTCGGGCTGACTCATTATTTTGTGGGCCAGACAACGGTCAGCCCAACCCAGAAGTACGTGGGTTACGGGTTGTTCCGGGCTAGTCCACTTTTTTTAAAAGTATATTTTTTTATAATTTTTTAAATCAAATTAGAATTTAAAAATATTATCATAAATATCGACAAGACAATATTAAATGGTGTTAGTATTACTACTTGTTAATCAAATCCACAAAAAAAGTTATCTTTATAATATTTATTAAGTTTATTTCAAGTAAAAGTATAAATAGCTATATAGAAACATTAACATAATTGTTTTCAAATGATCATAATAAAACACAAAAATTATGACAATATTTCATAGGCTACGGCCTACGTATTGATTCCCTAGAAATTTTAGGGAAGTTTCATTTTATGTAGTACATATTTTATTAACATAACTTGTATTTAAATTTTAATATTTAAAACTTTAAATAGATTTTGAGTTTGGACTCTTGTTATTTTTAATCCTCTATTTTAGTTTTAGCTTTTAATTAATTTTTATTTGGCCCACTAACCGGCCCTACCCATATTTCTCAAGCCCCACAAATCAGTAGTCTTATTCAGGACGGGCGAAAAAACTCTTTTCTTAAATGGGCTTCAAAAATCTTAGATCAATCCTATCAAAATCACGGCTTAGCCTAGGCCAACCCAATGAGCCTAGCCCATATTGACGGCTCTACCAATTTTTAAGAAATCTTATGCTATTCAACTTTTTTTTCTTCCTACAATTTTAAAAAGATTTTTCATTCTTTGTCAACTTATCTTTGATATCTTTTTATTATGGTGACTATAATTTTTTTGAATTATTGAGAAAATGTCTCAAGAGCTATAAGTTTTAATTAGTTGAATAAATTTTATTAGAAAAAAGTCTAGGTACAAATGTAATACACCCTCTATTTCATATTAACTTAAGTTTTAGGGATTTTTTTCATTGTTCAAAATAATTGAATTGTTTGAAATTCAAGATGGATGTTTGAAATTTTTTCCATACTCTCCCTTTCCTTTAATGAAGTTTGATATTTTCTAAGAGATAAATTACAGTATTTGCAAAATTATATTTATGATTTCACAAAGAATAATAGTGGAAAATATGATTTAAATTATGTACTTGAATATTTTTCTTAATAAGTATGCATTGATTCAGTTAATATGAAATAGATAAGTAGTTAATTTTTATCTAAATTTTAAAAAGTAGATTGTTTATCACATTCACGGTCATAAACTTTAATTTCTTAAATCATATTTAAATAGAAAATTCAATTTAACATGAATATTATTTTAACATATTCATTCTTAGGTGACAACTAAAATAATCATGTTCTTGACTTAATAATGTAAATACAAAATAGCATTTTTATGGTAGCTTGTTTAATCACATTAACGATTATAGACTTTCTTAAATTATATTTTTGATTTAATATAAAATAATCGGCTCAGCTCGGGCTCGGTTAAAATGTAGAAAAGCACTATTGAGCTAGGTTAGGCTCGGCTCGATGCTCAAGCCTAATTGTAGCTCATTTGGTCGAGTACGAAACAATGCACCTACGAGATACTTCGTACAGATTCGAACTGTGAACCTCTGGAAAGTTATCAAAACTCTTAATTTGTGGAATAAAGATGCGCTTCCCTATTAGTTGTTGTACTATTTTTGTTTCCTTTTCTTTTTTTCTTGTCAATGAAATTAATTAAGATCGGTCTGTAGAATTACATAAATGATGAGTTTTTTTGTAATCATTTGATGCCTTATATATATCAAAAAAATGTTTAGTTTTATTTTTAATGAGATTATTTTAAATTTGAAAAAATGAAAACCCACCCAACTGAGTGATAGTAATATACGTACATGACTTGTATTTTGTGTATATATATATTGTGTTCTATTTTTAGTATGATGTTTATAGTATAAAATACTACAACATCATTTTATATTTAAATATAACACTGCTTACGGAAACTTTTGTGTACACCATTGAGTACAATATAATAAAGAATTAAACGTTTCGTATAAATATTTTTGGACTGTCCGTATATAATTAAACTTAAACTTGTTAGCAAAAAAGTTGAGATTGACTATTGAAAAATCTATATCCATTCCGATTTATTCCCTCTCTTTTGACTCTAACACTTATAAAATATAAATAATCTGTCTCTAAAAAACCATTCAGGATTCTTTAAAATTTGAGATTCTTTAAAACCCTTAAACATAATTCATTGAAGATAAAATACATCGCGCAAATAACATGAAGTCAAAAGGAGCAAACCAAACCATTTCCCAACATAATCAATATGAAAAAAAGGGATCTTTATTTATTGAACCAAAAAATATATGAAAAGGAAATACATAAATCAAGATTCAATTTTGCATATGAATAACAAACATAATAAATCAGTTTTGGTGAGTCTTGTGAACCCTTTTTGTTCCATAATTTGGTGGAAGTGGACAGATGCATTGATGTTTTGTCAAGTCACATGTGGGATGTGTGTCTGGGCATCTCACCCCAGCACAATCAGAATCCTTAGTGCATCCTCCTGCAGCATGACTTCCTTGTCCTACACAACATTCACATCATTGACCAAGTCAGTAGCATACACAAAATTTTTCATAACAGATAATCAACATTTAAAAAGGTAAACAAATTATTAGTTTTACTGGTCGATGCATATAACTTAAATCTTATTCATAATATAAAAAAGACACATAAATTGATAAGAAAATTGCTTACCAAGCAACATAAGCAAAAAGGAGATCAAAAAAATCTTAAGGAATGTTGCCTTCTCCATTTTCTCTTCCAAGTTTTGTGGTAGCACAAGAGTAATTAACTATATATTGATTGTAATTATGATATTAATTGTGTCTTAGCAATGTATTTATAGGGAAACAAAGACATTTAGTTGATGGAGAAATAGTAACTTAGATAAAGAAATTTAATGTACTTTTCCATAAATTAAAGAAGTCAAATCAAGTACTAAGGTAACACATTACAAGTAATCTAAAATCATTTTTATGGTCAAACAAATTTTTTCCCTTTCCATTCTCATAATCAATAGCTAATAAGTTTAATAAGTATTAATTACATGATTAAACATTAAAAAAAATTAAAATTAGGTTATGTATTTTAAATGTTTAGACCAATGTAAAATTAAAGAAAAATATTCAACATTATTGTCATTCTTAGTATTGAATTAATTTTTTTTTGTTAGCATTAGTATTGATTTGATTTTGAATTGAGCTTTATTAGAGTTACTAATATTTATGGACTATAACTTTTATTGGGCCATTCAAAATTCTACGTCTCAAAAAACTTTAAAAATATGTTGAAAGATAAAAATTATGAAAAAGTATAAGTAATATTTAGAAATTATATCAAAGTAAATACGTTTATGTATAAAATGAATTTTAAAAATTAGATGTATAATATCGGGTTGGTTTGGTCTCGGGTTGACTTTTTTTTTAGTTAAAACCAAACCAACCCTTGTATAGTCAAAAAAATTTTCCAATACCAAACCAAGCCATTAGTCGGGCTTTTTTCTGTTCGACTCGATTTTACGATTTGGTTCGATTTTTAGTTCGCTTTTGTACACCCCTATATATATATATATGTAGACACACACACACGCGCGCATTTAATTACATTTTTTATATCAAGCTTGTATTGTTTATCTATATTTGAGGATAATAATAACATTCTAAAAATAGTGTGAATATAACATTCTAAAAAAAGTGTGAATATAAGTTGAAGATTAAATGTGTTGAGTCATATATCATAAGAGCAAAAATGAGAAGTCAATACCCAAAGGACCAAGAATTCTATTTATTCTTTTAATGCGCGTGTGTGTGTATAAATAGAATTCTTGGTCCTTTGGGTATTGACTTCTGATTTTTGCTCTTATGATATATGACTAAACACATTTAATCTTCAACTTATATTCACACTTTTTTGTCATGATTCGATTTCTCGAGTCATGATAGCGCCTACCAACCCTTCAATAGGCAAGCCGAACTCTATCCTGGAACTTACAGTAATAGGACTAAGAGTGAAATCTAAACCCTAACTAAGCAGAAACACAAGCAAGGAACATCCAAGATAAGCGGAAACGAAAGCAAAACTATATACATAACTGAACCCTCCCAGAAACTGGAAGTCACGAGTACAAAACTACTACAAGAGTACAAGTACCAAAAGTGGACCACAGAAACAGACTGTCTCGAAAACAAAAGACAAGCCAAAATATAAATACAGAAGGAGACAGGTAATCCCAGAACGTCGTGTGCTCACCCTCGTCTCCTGAACAGACAGCTATAGGCTCGAACTCAACGATGATGACTGATGCTCGGACCTGCATCACGAAAACAGATGCAGAGTGTAGCATGAGTACCAAATAATAGATACCCAGTAGACATCATAGGCTGACTGAGCAAGAAAGGTAAAAACAAGCAGACAAGATAGAATCAAACACAACAGAGGCCCACAGAACAGGAATAGAATAAACGGAAAGTAAATCTAAGAATACCAGGACTAAACCCAGCTGGGCCCTCATAAGACCTGTTAGGGCCACTGAAGCACAGCCAAAAAAGAACCTGAACGGATCCCCATAAGCCCGGTGGGTACAGAGAGAATCTACAACTACGGAAACAAGGGAACCCAACTCCAAAAACCTTAACACCTATGGACCTCGAACCCAAACCATCAGTCTCAAGCTGGAAATAACGGACTCTAACCGTGTAATGTCAGCCTCGGACCGGAGATAACACCCCTACTCAATAGTCTCAAGCTGGAAATAACGGACTCTAACCGTGTAACGTCATCTTCAGACTGGAGATAACACCCCTACTCAACAGTCTCAAGATGGAAATAACGGACTCTAACCGTGTAACGTCAGCCTCGGACTGGAGCTAGTAGCCCCTTGCTCAACAGTCTCAAGCTGGGAATAACGGACTCTAACCGTGTAACGTCACCCTCGAACTGGAGCTAGCTGCCTCGAACCGAATAAAGCCACCACCACCCAACTCAATACGAGGTCAGACACCGCGGGACGCTAGCCCCACAAGGATATCCACAGAAGGCTCCCAGCCCAGCACAACCCAACCTTTAATCAACGCAATAGCAAAATCTTCCGGCAACATCCCAGAACCGCAGAGATGGGAAGAGAAAGGATAGAAGATCTGAAAAGCTACGAGTTCGCCTAAACTAAGGCCCATACTATTAGACCCAAGTCTGCTATGCCAGTCTACAAGGATCTAGTCCATGCGAATCGACGTCTGATACATACTCAAGTCAACCAGGTGCATGGGACTAAGGCAATACTACCCTAATCTATTCTAAGGCCGAAAAGCACAAGCAACCAGCATAACAAAAGAAAACAACCCGAACCCACGCATGCAACAACAGATAACCACCTAACAGATAACCCACAAACAAATCATCAACACCCCAAGGTCAACAACCCATACTAAAGCATGATACTAGCCTCGAACAATCCAAATACTAAAGCATGATACTAGCCTCGAACAATCCAAAAATTAACTCTAAACGAAGAAATCGGAGGAGAAGAACATAAATACTAGCTACCCACCCCAGATTCACACGAATCAATAAGCATTTACGCAATCAAGCTCAATATAGGAAGAAGGAAAGCTGTAACCTACCAGAAAGCCGACCACACGTGCTCCAAGTCACTCTGCCGGAGCTTTTCCCTTTTAAACGGCCTCATACTGCTGCCACGCTGTCAAAAATAGAGTCACAGTGTCAATACGGTCGTTTAGACACTAAAAATATCAAAATCAGAGACAGACCAATTTTAGAGTCAAAATTGGGAAACGTGGGACCCGCTCTGGATTTTCCCGAATTGACTATGTGAAGAGGTCCCAAATCCTCTGCCCAACTTGTATTCCAAAACGGAACACCCATCGGGGCTCGGATCAGCTCCAAACAACCAACAACAAGAAATTCAAAACTTTACAAATTAGGCCTAGGATAGCAACTTACGCCTCGAATTCACAGATATCGAGGTACACCCAATGCAATCCGACCAAAAACCCATAAAGCCAACAAGAACCTGAACGCTTGGGACTTCGAATCACCGAAAATCGATAAAATATGAATTTTACAAGTTTCATTCCAAAAGAGCTCGACCTCAACTTATATAAACTGCCAGGCACGTATACCTCCACGAACGCACCAACTCACCCGCGAACGCGGAGGGAAAGCAAGCAACATTCCGCGAATGCGCCCGGGGGCCCGCGAATGTGGAGGCAAAGGGTCCACACCTCCGCGAACACGGAACCCTTTCCGTGAATGCTGAGACGAATACTCCCCAGACTCCCAGACCTCCGCGAATGCGGAGCCCTATCCGTGAACGCGGAGACAGAGGTCTCAATTGTTCGCAAACGTGGCCTCTGGCCCGTGAACGCGGAGTAGACACACTTACACCTCCGCGAACGCGGAGCCTATCCCGCGAACGCGGAGAGGAGATGTGTCTACAGATTTCAGCTGTGCACTAGCTGAGTTTTGGACAATTCCAAAACTCCGACGGGGTGCTCGGGATTCGTTTGGAACACCGTGCACGAAAATGAGATATGCTACTTGTTTCTTTTTACATATTATTTTATCTTATGTTTGCTAATTTCACATGATTTTTTATTTAGAAATATTATAAGTTAAAATTGGTCAATGAAAAAATCTCTCCGTCGGTTATCGAGGCCTCCCAAATATTAAAAGACAGAAATTTAGTTTAAGTTCATATTTTTTTTGTATGTTAAATTTGGCCGATGAAGAAATTACCGTCTATTTCCAAGGCCTCCCATGCTTATAAGAAGGATTTTTATTTTTAAGTTATTATTTGATTCATTTATTTTTATTCATATTTATTTATTACCAATACTTTTACTAAGTGTCTTTACGTGTACCCAGAGTTGCTTTTCAAGAAAGCTATTCAAATGAAGTTCGAATTACATTTTTTATTCATTATTGTGTAAATTATTGACGTTAGGCAAACTTAGGCCGTTTCTTATATTATTATTTTACTTTATTATTTGTATATATTTATGTTTATTATACTTGTGCATTATATTTTATCTCCTCAATTTGAAAAAAATAAATTCAGTTGGGACCCACAGTTGTGAATTTTGAAGGATGCCTAATACCTTCCCTTCGGAATCACTTGAACCTTTACCTAGAATCTATTGGTTTCGTAGACTATTTTTTGTTAATTAATTAATTGGTTTCCTAATTTTTCTTAAAATTAGTTGGCGACTCCCTTTACTCTTTTTAAAATTCTTTTATTCTTTAAATTCTTTTAAAATTGATTTAATTATTTATTTTTTGAGTCATCGCGACGTTGCGCCTTTAGGGAATGTCAACAAAATGGCGACTCCACTGGGGATACAAAGGTTCTAACCATTATGAGTTGACTTTTTCAAATTGAGGATGTTTTTCTTTTATTGTGTTATACATTGTTCTTGTATATTTTATTGATTATTTGTAAGTTGTACATATTAATTATACATTATTTGTTCAATTATATGTACATTGTTGTTGCATTTATGACAAGTTCCCGCCAAATGGCATCAATCTTGTATATTAAAGAACGCTTTTGCGATTCTGCAACCGGTCGTTTTTTTATGTAACCCTTTTTGGAATCTGTGATAATTTATTGGTTCGTCATGCGTCCAATGATTGTCATAATTCCAATCCAAGTAGTCCACTTGGGCCCCAGTCTTTCAAATAAAACCCACTCTTAGTTGCCTGATAGTAGAACATTCATAGTCTCTATCCAATCTCTATTCAAGTTATAATCTGTTGGAACTACGTTTGAACTGATTCCTGCTTCAACGGGATATGTAGGCGCCACGACGGCTCAGTCATGTTCCCCGTAAGTTTTCCATTATTTCAAATGGAAACTAGAGTAAATTTTTTGAGGAGGTCTCTAAAAATTTCACAAAGGAGATAGTTGATACAAGATTGAATACCGGAGGTAGCTAAAGCTGAAACAGGAGCAAAATTTTCAAGGAAAACCCTCAAAATTTTTATCAAGGTTGTACTCAGACTCCAGATTTA
Organism: Solanum appendiculatum; assembly: GCA_018342035.1. Lineage (NCBI taxonomy): Eukaryota > Viridiplantae > Streptophyta > Magnoliopsida > Solanales > Solanaceae > Solanum > Solanum appendiculatum. The sequence continues at coordinate 158,706 of JAGDQO010001404.1, read as the reverse complement.
TGAGGCATCGCTTTGAGTTGATTTATATCTCTGCACTAATTTTTTGTACATGATGTTATATTCATATCTTTGATTTTTTTTTTTTTACATTCCATTAAAAAAAGATTTTTGTTTGACATTCTTAAAATTTGGGTGGTCCGCCCTTCAATGTGACTCGTTGATTTTTTATTTTTGTTACTTGTTCTTTTAATAATAAAAAAGATTTTTTTTAAATTTGGGTTGTCCGCCCTTCAATGTGACTCATTGGTTTTTCATTTCGATTATTTTTTCTTTTAAAAATTCATTTGTTGTTCAAAACATAGGTTTTATGCCATATCTGAACAAACTACGCAAACCTGATTCTCTCAATAAGATACGTAGGCAGCCCTTCTAGGGTTTGATATTCTTTATTCAAAAGATTTTTTAATTTTTTATTCATATTAAATTATTTATATTTTTGAAATTATTTTTTTACTTGGTTGGTGCCAACACAGTTAAAGTGTGCATATGAAAAAATAATTGATACAATAAAGAAAGATTGACTTCTTGTTAAAATATAGATCTTTTGGTACCTCTCATTCATACTTTTGTTACACTTGTAAATATTCTCTTGCATGCATTCAAGATAAGAACAAAATCAAATTCATTGTTCCATGTGCATGGTGTGGTGAGTTTTGAATTAAATTCAATTGTGTTGTATTGTTGATCTAGAACTTGGCCTATTTGTTGTTGAGGCGAAATCCTAAGTAATATTTGATTTGAAAAATGATTGTAGGCCATCTTTGACCCGTTTAAGCCTTTTAAAGCCAACTAAATGACATTAATCCTTAGCATGTCTCCAGTTTGAGCCTAGCCTTTTCTTTGGACAACCACATCTTTAGCTTATACCCTTTTTGAGTGCTTATACGCACTATCCCTCTCTTGACCTGACTTTCTTGAGCGCACTGAAGACGTGCAAGTTACAAAAGAAGATTCAAGTTCAAATTTGTCAAAGACAAAAGTTATCAAAGTCCCTGAAAGTCAAGAAAGCAAAAATGACTTCAAAAGAAAGAAGAGTTGAAAATTTCCCACAAGTTCAAACAAGTCAAATTTCAACAAAAGAAGAAGAAAACTCCAAACAAATCGGAGAAACTTCAAAAGATGAAGAGAAGAGGAAAAGCTCAGACAAGCAAAGCTTCAAAAGAAGTCAAAAAGTACAAAAGAAAGGGACAACAAAGAGGATCAGATGCTAAAAGCGTAACAAACGTTGAAAGCACAAATTCGGTGTAATGCTCAAGAAAGGATTAAGTCACTTTTATCCCAAATGACTATCCTACCCGTCCCCAAGCCTACATTACAAGCCAATAACAAGCCCTACATGATTTCATTTCAAATGTTCTCACATTAGTGGAGATTTACATGAAGGCCAAGCCTATGGTATCACAATTGCACGTATTGAATATTTTTCTAAGTGTGAGTGAATTTTCCTAAATGTCCTCAAATCAAAACACTTTAAATGTGTGCAAATTGGACTTTCTTTGTGGTGAGGGCACTTGAAATATGAGGTTAGGTCTAGTTCAAAACCTTTGTTTGAAGCGAGATGAACAAATCTTATCGTTACATAAGTACATTTGAGGTACCATTTGAAGTCATAGGAATTACCTCAAAGTCAATCTCAGTTGAATGGGAAAACATTGTGAGAAATTTCTATGCAATACTGTTGTTGGTGCTAACCAAGTTAAAATATATTTCATTGTTCAAAAAATAAAAATGGGTTGACACCCACTTTTCAACATTTGTCCAGACCAACTATGTGGACTGTTTCATTGTTGAAATTATATTTTTGGCTCGTCATACCTTTCAAAATGACATCATTTTAAATTTAGGTCATCATACCTTTCAAAATGACATCTTTTATAAATTAATTTATTTTTCAAAATAAAATGATACTTTTTCAAATTGGTTTGTCATGCCGTTCAAAATGACACTTATTTATTTGTTATTCCATTAAAATTGATATTTTTTAAAATTCAGGATGTTATTATGCTTGAAATGTTGCATTGGTTCGTCATTTTGTTCACTGTTTATATAAGTTCAAGTTTACATAGCTTATGTTGCATTTATGTTGCATTTGTTACTAACATTGTTATTGCAGATTTTGTGGTATACTATTCACGTTAAGTTTCAGTTGGGTCGTCCGCCTTTAAAGAGACACGTTGGGTTGCCACCTCATTCAAAGTGACATGATAAGTTCAAGATTGGATTGTCCACCTTTAAAGAGATGCGTTGGATTTTCACCTCGTTCAAAGTGGCATGTTAAATTCAAGTTGGGTCGTCCGCCTTTAAAGAGACACGTTGGGTTGTCATCTCCCTTCAAATGACATGTTATATTCAAGTTGAGTTGTCACCTCCCTTCAAGTGACATGTTATATTCAAATTGGGCCGTCTGCCTTTCGAGAGACATGTTGGGTTGTCACCTCGTTCAAAGTGACATGTTACACTCAAATTGGGTCATCTCCCTTTCAAAAGACATATTGGGTTGTCACATCATTTCGAGTGACATTTCAAGTTCAAATTGAGTCATCCGCCTTTCAAAGAGACACGTTGGGTTGTCACCTCCCTTCAAGTGACATGCTAAGTTCAAATTGGGTCGTCCGCCTTTCAAAAAGACACGTTGGGTTGTCACCTCATTCAAAGTGACATGTTATATTTAAGTTGGGTTGTCACCTCCCTCTAGGTGGCATGCTATATTCAAGTTGGATCGTCCACCTTTAAAGAGACATGTTGGGTTGTCACCGCGTTCAAAGTGACATGTTATATTCAAGTTGGGTCGTCCACCTTTAAAGAGACACGTTGGGTTATCACCTCGTTCAAAGTGACATGTTATATTCAAATTGGGTTGTCTGCCTTTTCAAAGAGACACGTTGGGTTGTCACCTCGTTCAAAGTGACATGTTAAATTCAATTTGGATCGTCTCCCTTTCAAAAGACACGTTGGGTTGTCACCTCGTTCAAAGTGACATGTTATATTCAAAATGGGTCATCTACCTTTCAAAGAGATGCGCTGGGTTGTCACCTCCCCTCAAGTGACATGCTAAATTCAATTTGGATCGTCTCCCTTTCAAAAGACACATTGAGTTATCACCTTGTTCAAAGTGACATGTTATATTCAAATTGGGTCGTCCACCTTTAAAGAGACACTTTGGGTTGTCACCTCCCTCTAAGTGGCATGTTAGGTTCAAGTTGGGCCGTTTGCCTTTCAAGAGACAGGTTAAGCCGTCACTTCGTTCAAAGTGATATGTTGTTATCATCATTCTCCTTTCAAAGAGGTACACTACCTTCATTGTACAAATTTGAAAGTAACATCAAATGTATGTGAATGTTTTCAGTGTATGATCAATCCTTGCCTTTTGTTTATTATTTTAAGCCCCATTGCCGGAAGTAGAGAATTGTTCAAAAGCTCTACTAAAGTCTCATTTTATTTTGTTCAAAGTTTATCAAACCAAATTTGGGTTCGTCAACCTTTTTTAACAAGGATCTCTTTCATCGATCCTAATCAAACATAGGGGCAAGTTGTTGACACTAAATTTTGGTCTGATATTTTTTAAAGTTAATATTTTATTCATTAAATAGTTCAAAATACATGTTTTGCAATTTTAATGCAATTTGTTGATAATTATCCTTGTTGCTCAAAATACTAGGATTTTTATCGATTAATTTTGATTACATTATTTTTTGTCACAACCGGTTGAATATCTTCAAATATTGGTTCAGTTTGATTAAATCATTATTTTTGTTAAATTACATTTTTTATATGTCATTGGTTACGTTTGTTACATTTTTTATATTCATTTTATTTGTTACATTTATTAATATTCATTTTGATATTTTACACAGTCTAGAAATTTATTCAAATATGGATAAGATTTCATACACAAATATTTTATTAACCGGTGGTTTTGGCCCATAGTTTTAAGATAATGGTATTGTACTATTTGTGGTTTTCAATTTTCTATTTAAGCAATAGCTTGGTTATTAAATTAGTGGTAGTGGATAAGGTTTTAGGGGTAATTTTCAGATTTTTTAGTCTTAAGAAATTTCTTTTGGTGTTCATAATTTTCCGGTGACAAGCTCACCGAAGCTCCACCGGAATCCGGCGAATCTACCACCCAAAAGACCCCATTTTCCCCTTCTTCTCCGCCCCAAAACCACTCTTTCCTCCGACAAAACAACACCCAGAACCCCTCCCATTCTTTTGTTACTGTTAGGGGCCGTTTGGTTACTGGATAAGGGTTGAGTTATTCAAGTATAAAATGTTGCATAAGCTTTACCATGTTTGGTAGTATTTTTATGTCAAGGTATAAAATTCAACACACATAATACTATGTTTGGTTAGAAAATTAGAAAATTACATAACTAATACATGTATAAGTTATGAGTTAATCTATGTATTATTTTATGCGGGGTAAAAGATGGAATAAGTAATACCTGAATAACTAATACATGAATATAAATATAAATTGACAACTTTACCCTTCACTCTCAATCAAATATACACCACTTGTTTTTAGATAAACATTCAGATCCTCTCTCCAAAGATAAACATTCATCCTCTCTCCATATTTGTAGATCTAGAATGGTTCTTCATCTTTCCGGAGGCAAATAGGTCAAAGAAACTTTCAATCTTGTGTTCTTTGTTTGAGGTTAGAAGTTCTGAAACTTTAAACTTGGCTTATGTTTTTTTATGTTCTTCTTCATCTTGTCTTGTTTTCTCTTCTTGTATTTTCCTCTTGTTAATCTGGCAAGAGACGAGAAATTCTAATTCTTCTCAATGTTTTCTAGTTAAGTTGATGTTTGAGTACACTCAAATTTCATGTGGGTTTTGTTTGTTTGTTAAAAAATGGTGCTTTCTGAAAAGGGGTTCATTAAGTTTAGTTTTTTTTAGTTTCTAAAACTGCAAAAAATGAAGATGTATCTGAAGTGTGACAAAATAGTATTAGTATTCTAGTTATTGAAGCCAAACAAAAAAGGACATTTTACCCTGTTTTTCAATATTACTTTTCCTTTTTTATAAAATTGAACATTCAAGTATGAAACCATCTACTACCTTCCTACTATACATATTTAAATTGTCTGCAATAAATAGTTAAGTAACAAGATTGATACTTTTTTTTCTTCTGGAATTCAATTTGATAATGATGTTGCAATTTTTAAATGGAAAATAGGTGTCTATGGATCCTCAGCAATTGTGCGATGTTGAATGCTTTATCATCCTTGAGGAGATTGTGGTGCATTCGTATATTATCCTTATTTGCTTTTTTATGGTTATTTACAGCATGTCATTAAGAAAGCAATCTAGAAATAGACGGGTCATTCGATATTGTATGAGTGCTAGAATTCCTAAAATCTTGTCTCATCTAAATGTTCTCATTCGTGACAATGATATTGTATGTATTGATAAGCTTAGGATGGACAGAAATACCTTTCACATTTTAGCCTCCTTAGCCAAGAATATTGGAGGGTTGACTGACAGTAAAAATATGTCAAGTACTGAAAAATTAGCAATGTTCTTAAATATTTTAGCTCATCACGAGAAGAACATGTCTGTCAAAGTTGATTATATTAGATCCGGGTGGAGTGTAAGTCGAGCCTTTAATGAATGTCTAAGAGCTATTCTTAAACTAACTCCAGTGTTACTTGTTAAACCTAATCCGGTGCTCGAAGATGATACTGATGATCCATGGAAATGGTATAAGGTAGGTAAATTTCAATCTAACATTTGATTTACTATAAACAAACTTGAAATATTATGATAAAAGTATTTTTATTTTTAATCGCCCTTTAGTATTTAGAGTTGAATTTATCTCATAGGGTTGTCTTGGTGCATTGGATGGTACTTACATTTCCATTAGAGTTGAAGCAATATATAAGCCAAGATACAGAACACGAAAAAGAGATATAGCAACTAATGTCTTGGGGGTTTGTGATAGAAATCTCAACTTTATTTATGTATTACCTGGTTGGGAAGGATCAGCCGCTGATGGTCGCGTATTGCGAGATGTTGTTGTACGAAGAAATGGGTTGAAAGTACCTCAGGGTATGCTAAATACACAAACACATATCTATTTCTACTACATAAAAAATAGAACAATATTTTAAAGTAATTATATTATTGTTTACATTTTAGGCAATTACTATTTATGTGACGGAGGATATACAAATGGAAATGGTTTTCTGTCTCCCTACCGAGGATATAGATATTGGCTAAAGGATTGGCAGGGTGACAATCCATCACCTCGATGTCGAGAAGAGCTCTTTAATATGAAGCATGCTAGGGCGCGCAATGTTATTGAAAGAGCATTTGGTCTATTAAAAGGACGTTGGGGAATTCTTAGAAGTCCTTCGTGGTACTCGGTTAAAGTTCATAATAGAATTATTAGTGCATGTTGTTTGATACATAATTTCATTCGAAGAGAGATGGAAGTTGACCCCTTAGATGTGGAAATGGAATTCCACACGGAGAATCAACATGAACAAGAAAATATTAACATGGTTGAAGCACCTGATGAGTGGACCACTTGGAGGGATGAACTAGCTCAGTCTATGTGGAATGAACGATTTGGAAATCAATCTTTATAATTTGAAACTATGTGATTACTTTTGTTGTGCTCATGCACTTTTGTTTTTGATTTTTCGTTCATTGTAAAATGTAATAACTTCAATTATTTTGTGAAAATGAATGGTCAATCTTTTTGTATGTCTCACATTGTTGTTTGTAGAGACAAATAGTGAATCCCAATGTATATCTATATATTTTTGAATATAACTAGTGAATTTGTATATATGTCTTCACATTATCTTTTTGCCAGAACAATCTAGTTGTATTACAGTGTTTTTGGTTATAATTAAAATAATTTACTAGTAAGTTGTAAGTTAGTATTAATTGTGATCTCATTTATAATTGTTCAGATTGAAATGGCTAGTTACACAACTGCAACATCCAACATGTCTAAAAAGAGGGCAAGAAAATCAGCACCTTCATCTCGAAGGGTATGGACTCCAGAAGAGGAACTCACTCTTGTAGATGGATTAAAAGAATTGTGTGTTAATGGTTAGAGAGGAGATAATGGAACCTTTAGACATGGATATTTAATGGAATTGGAACACTATATGAATGCTCGTCATCTTAATTGTGGATTGAAATCTCTACCACATGTTGATTCTAAAATAAGAGCATGGAAAAAGAGTTATGCAACCATATCGCTACTAAAGAGTCGAAGTGGTTTAGGATTCCAATATAGTGATGGAAGTATCTTAGTTGATGATCCAAAAGCTTGGGATGACTTGATAAAGGTGATTGATATTTATTTTAAATCATTAGAGAATTGCTACTTATATTTTCTCCTGGTGAATATGATCTCTGCCTTTGGAATATTATTAGTTACTTCATGTACTTGTTTTTTGTTTTCTTAGGTTGATCCAAATGCTAAGTCGATGAACTTGAAAAATGGCCATTGTTTGCTGATTGGGAAGAGATATTTGGCAAGGATAGAGCTACTGGACAGTTTACCAAAGGGCCAGAAGATGTTGTTGAAGAACTAGAAAGAACTGAAGCTCAAGAAATTGCTAATCACACATCTGTGGGATTTCCTATTGTTGTTGTCGAAATAGATGATGCTTCAGGCACAATAGAAGATCAAGCTGCTCAAGAGGAACCTAATATATCAACTGGAGCAACACAAAGTCCATTTACTGCTCAAGATGAACCTAATGAATCAACTGGAGCAGCACAAAGTTCATTCACAAATCAAAAAGGTGAAACCCATCAATCTCAGAAACAAGGTAATAATTTTAAAGCATCGTCTTCTAAAGTCAACGAAAAAGGTAGATGAAAAAAAAAGCAAATGAGGATGAGAATGAGACTGTTCTTAAAGGTTTAATGGAGGTTATGAAACAATTTACTGAAAGTCATGATAAGAGGATGGCTTATTTAATTGACAAGCTAGGAGAGCGTGATCTATCTGAGATACGTGGTAAGATATTTTCTATTATTGGATCCCCTGCATTTGAAATATACAACTCGGATGAACGAGTCAAAGCAGCAGTGGGAATTACTCAAGACATAAAGAGGATGGAGTTCTTTTTAAGCATCGGTGAACTTGAACGTCACAGTATGATGTGGATGATTATTAATGATAAGCTTTAAAGAACTGAATGGTTTTTGTGTAGCTATTTTGTATGGTCTAACCATAATGGGACTTTTTGTTACCTAGTAGAATGTCCACAAATGTACATATATGTGAATGATGTGGGCTTAAAGTAGGTTGTTTTTGTATAACAAATGCATGATTAGGTTCAGCATTAGTGTTTTTGTAAGCAGCCAACTCATATGCTCTTCAGATTGCTCGCTGACCCTGACGGTAAGTTCATCATCTTCTCCAAGGTGTTTTTAGTTTCTTCTTCTCCGAGACTGTATCCAACTTTTTTTCTCTCGCTAATTACTCAACAGTTGGAGTAATCACAAAGGTCCAGTCGGAAATACAAAGTACTCAGATGCTATTATTTCAACTGATTATATGTTGTTGGGGCTAGTATTCAACTTTTGAAGCTTGATGTTTTATTCATGGAAGGATAATGTTGCAAATATAGGACTTCTTTAGGAAAAAATGCAATTGTATGTCTGTTGTATGTATCAGTTTTTGTAATTCAACAATGAATTATTTAAGTTTCATTCATTTTAATGAAGATGGGTCTAGTATTTTAACAATGAATTATGAGTAAATGAATTCTATTATCGATTTAACTGTGATCATCTCTTCAATTTCCTCATGAATGCTTTCTACTTTGCTAAATCTGTATAGTCATGTAGTTGAGCATAAGGTGCTCTAAAAGCACATCACATCATCAAGAAAGCACCACCAAAATAGAAGTGGCAGGTAATTGTGATAAATACAGGATTTGAAAGACCAACTAATGCACTGTTTAGTAAAGGATGGAAATAAAGGCATTATGGCTGAATTCACAGCTATCTATGGTCTAAATCATTAAAATGGTCAGCACTAATGATACAAATAGGCTTGGCAGATTTGAGAACAGTTGGAAAATTATGTGGCCGAAATTTCAAAGTTAAAACGCCTTATGACACAAACTCAAAACGAAAGCCTCGAAACCTAAACCAACCATCATACTAGACTAAAAAGGACCTTCTGAATCTAACCGCGCTGACAGAATTCTCATCCGAGCATGTTTTATCAAGAATATTGACCGAAGTCAAATTTTGACTAAAATTCAAAGTTAAAACGCCTAATGACACAAACTCAAAACGAAAGCCTCGAAACCTAAACCAACCATCATACTAGACTAAAAAAGGACCTTCCAAATCTAACCGTGTTGATGGAATTCTCATCCGAGTACGTTTTATCAAGAATATTGACCGAAGTCAAGTTTTGACTAAAATTCAAAGTTAAAACGCCAAATGACACAAACTCAAAACGAAAGCCTCAAAACCTAAACCAACCATCATACTTGACTAAAAAGGACCTTCAAAATCTAACCGCGCTGACGGAATTCTCATCCGAGCATGTTTTATCAAGAATATTGACCGAAGTCAAATTTTGACTAAAATTCAAAGTTAAAACGCCTAATGACACAAACTCAAAACGAAAGCCTCGAAACCTAAACCAACCATCATACTAGACTAAAAAAAGACCTTCCGAATCTAACCGTGTTGATGGAATTCTCATCCGAGTACGTTTTATCAAGAATATTGACCGAAGTCAAGTTTTGACTAAAATTCAAAGTTAAAACGCCAAATGACACAAACTCAAAACGAAAGCCTCAAAACCTAAACCAACCATCATACTAGACTAAAAAGAACCTTTTGAATCTAACCGCGCTGACGTAATTCTCATCCGAGCATGTTTCATCAAGAATATTGACCGAAGTCAAATTTTGACTAAAATTCAAAGTTAAAACGCCTAATGACACAAACTAAAAAAGAAAGCCTTGAAACCTAAATCAGCCATCATACTACACTTAAAAGGACCTTCCAAATCTAACCGCGATGATGGAATTCTCATGCGAGCACGTTTTATCAAGAATATTGATCGAAGTCATATTTTGACTAAAATTCAAAGTTAAAACGTGCTCGGATGAGAATTCTGTCAACGCTGTTAGATTTGGAAGGTCCTTTTTAGTCTAGTATGATGGTTGGTTTAGGTTTTGAGGCTTTCGTTTTGAGTTTGTGTCATTAGGCGTTTTAACTTTGAATTTTAGTCAAAATTTGACTTCGGTCAATATTCTTGATAAAACATGCTCGGATGAGAATTCCGTCAGCGCGGTTAGATTCAGAAGGTTCTTTTTAGTCTAGTATGATGGTTGGTTTAGGTTTCGAGGCTTTCGTTTTGAGTTTGTGTCATTAGGCGTTTTAACTTTTAATTTTAGTCAAAACTTGACTTCAGTCAATATTCTTGATAAAACGTACTCGGATGAGAATTCCGTCAACGCGGTTAGATTCGAAAGGTCCTTTTTAGTCTATTATGATGGTTGGTTTAGGTTTCGAGGTTTTCGTTTTGAGTTTGTGTCATTAGGCGTTTTAACTTTGTATTATAGTCAAAATTTGACTTCGGTCAATATTCTTGATAAAACGTGCTCGGATGAGAATTCCGTCAGCGCGGTTAGATTCGTAAGGTCCTTTTTAATCCAGTATGATGGTTGGTTTAGGTTTCGAGGCTTTCGTTTTAAGTTTGTGTCATTAGGCGTTTTAGCTTTGAATTTTAGTCAAAATTTGACTTCGGTCAATATTCTTGATAAAACGTGCTCGGATGAGAATTCCATCAGTGCGGTTAGATTTTGAAGGTCCTTTTTAGTCTAGTATGATTGTTGGTTTAGGTTTCAAGGCTTTCATTTTGAGTTTGTGTCATTAGGCGTTTTAACTTTGAATTTTAGTCAAAATTTGACTTCGGTCAATATTCTTGATAAAACATGCTCGGATGAGAATTCTGTCAGCCCGGTTAGATTCGGAAGGTCTTTTATAGTCTAGTATGATGGTTGGTTTAGGTTTCAAGGCTTTCGTTTTGAGTTTGTGTCATTAGGCGTTTTATCTTTGAATTTTAGTCAAAATTTGACTTCGGTCAATATTCTTGATAAAACGTGCTCGGATGAGAATTCCGTCAGCGCTCTTAGATTTGGAAGGTCCTTTTTAGTCTAGTATGATTGTTGGTTTAGGTTTCGAGGCTTTCATTTTGAGTTTGTGTCATTAGGCGTTTTAACTTTGAAATTTCGGCCACATAACTTTCCAACTGTTCTCAAATCTGCCAAGCCTATTTGTGTCATTAGTGCTGACTCCTAATTAAATACAAGTCTTTAATGCCTTTTTGTAGATCTAAAATTTCTTCATCTTCTAACGTTCAATCCAAGTTCTTTCTTTGAGGTTAGAAACTTATGATATCTTAAACTTTGATTATCGTTTCTTCCTCTTCTTCTTCTTCTTCTTCTTCTTTTCATATTGTTTTTTTTCTCTTGTTAATCTGGTGAGATACAAATATAATACATGTGAAAATAAGTTAGTATAATTTTGTAGTGAATCATAAGTTAGTATAAATTGTGATTTTTTATATTTCTACAGATTAAAATTTGCAATCCCACAAAAAGAAGGTCTAACATGTCTCAGAAAAGGGCAAGAAGAGTGTTGACTCCAGAAGAGGAACTCACTCTAGTTGATGGATTAAAAAAGTTGTGTGTTAATGATTGGAAAGAAGATGATGGAACCTTTAGACATGGATATTTGATGGAATTGGAAGAACACATGAGTGCTTGTCATCCCAATTGCAGATTGCAATCTCTACCACATATTTGTTGTAAAATAAGAGAGTGGAAAAACGTTATATGACCATATGTTGGTAAAGAGTCGAAGTGGTTTAGGATTTAGATATAGCGATGGAACTATCTTAGTTGACGATCCAAAAGCTTGGGATGACTTGATTAAGGTGATTTATAATTGTTTAAATTATTAGTAAACTAAAGCTAGTTACTTATATTTTCTCTTGGTGAAAATGATCTGTGTCTTTGGAATATTATCAGTTACTTCATGTACTTGTTTTTTTTTCTTAGGTTGATCCAAATGCCAAGTCAATGAACTTTAAGAAATGGCCATTATTTGTTGACTGGGAAGAGATATTTCGCAAGGACGGAGCTACTGGACAGTTTGACGAGGGGCCAAAAGATGGTGTTAATGAAATAGAAAGAACTGAAGTTAATGAAATAGAAAGAACTGAATTTCAAGAAGTTGCTAATGACATGTCTTTGAAATTTCCTATTATTGTTGTCGATGAAGATGATACTCCAGCTGAAGGAGAAGATCAAATTGCTCAAGAGGAACCTAGTGTATCAACTGGAGCAACACAAAGTTCATGGAGTGCTTTTTAAGCATCGTTACACGAGGTAATAGTTTTTCTCTCGGGATGCATTGAGAATGGTAGTGCTTTCTTACTACCATTTTCATGCTTTTGTATTTACTTTTGATATCGTATAGTAGTGTAATAGGACATATATGATATTGGCATCTTTACACTTTGTCAACTAATAACCAAGAACCATAAAGTACACCCTCAAATAAAAGATTTCAAATGGATATGGGATCAAAAATACCCCAATAAAATCAAATTTTCCTATGGTTATGCCATCATGATAGGCTGCCTACTTGTCACTATTTGAACAAAATAGGAATGGATGTGGATCCAAGATGCAATGCCTAAGGGGAGTTAGAAAAAAATCAACATATATTCATGAAATACTGGAAACAAATTGGAATCACAAATAAGATCACCAACATAGCAAATACAAGGGACCAACAGTGGCTCCGCTACATTAGGAAAGTACAAAACATCCTGATTAAATATATGATCAACTGAGACATAGATTTTCAGTTCTACATATAGAATATATGGCTAAACAGAAACAATAACCTCCATAACAACAGTAAGTTGGAAACACCAATCAATACTCCTTTCCAACGTGCAATAGAATATCATCTCATGATGAGTCTTGTTAAAAATAACGACCACGAAAATCATGAAAGGATTCAAAGGTATAATAATAAAGGTTATAGTCTTAACATAGATGGATCCTACAATCCAAACACATTTAAGGGAGCAGCATGGGGTGTTCTGAGAGACCAACAGGGGAACTAGATATTAAGATTCTCTGCAAGAATTACAGCAATGAGCACTGTCCACACGGAAATCATGGCCATATATCACGGCCTAAGATAATCTCACACCCTTCAACTCACGGATATTGTATTAATATCGGATTCGAAGGGAGCCATTAAGGCAATACGTGAGGGTCATGAAACCTTTACTAACATTATTCTTGATTGCAGGGCATTAATCCAAGGGATGAATGACTTAACAATCAGGCACAACCTTAAAAAATACAACCAAGTGGAAGACATACTAGCAAAGAAAGGGGCTAATATGGAAGGTGAAGAAGTTTTTGTAAAATGGTCAACAACCCCATCGTTTGTCCAACAAGCATTAGAGGAAGATATCATGGAACCATGTTATGCTGAAATGCAGGAAGAACATTATGTATCTAGTACTAGTATAAGTAATATAGAAATTATTAGTACTACTAGACTAAGTAACAATATAGGCTCTACCATTATGGATGAACCTAGTATTAACTCAAGTTTGTTATGTACTCACTTGGTTTGTAATGATGCATAAGTAACATAATATAAGTCTACCTTTTAACCAAAAAAAAAAGAAAAACTAATGAATATCATCAATGAGTGAATATTTTGATTCAAAATGCATGTAAATAATATTTAGCATTACTACACGGTGTTGCTCAGATGTTAACTTACATGTATCGATTTTTGTTATATGTACACATAATTATATGTACTTGCATATCAATAAGTTTCAACTATTGCAACGTTGGTCTCGTGCCATATATATCCGTCGGTTCAACTATATGAGAAAGTTCAAAAATGTGGTATTCAAGTTTATGTCTAAAGCTTTGCCTAAATAAAATGCAAAAAATAAATAAACATACAAAGGTAAGAAAAGTCAAGGATATAACGGTAACAAATAATTAACTTTTTAAGAAGTATATAATGTTTTATTAATTTTTAATATAACAAACCAACACCCAAAGAAATTATTAAATCCTGCATAACTAAACTCTGCATAACTAAATCCTGCATAACTAATACCTGCATTACTAATACCTGCATAACTCTAACCAGCAACCAAACGGCCCCTTAGTTCACAAAGCCACCAAAAACCCATCTCCATCTCTCTGCCTCCACCATTTCACTAGATCCACAACGAACCCGCTACTTCTCTGGCGAACGGGACCAACAACCAGTCACCATCTCTGTTCTCCGTAGACATCGGTCAACACAACAATCTCCACCACTCCAAACTAACCCAAACAAGACACCATCACAGACCCAAAACCACCGGAACAGCCGCCGGCGAAACCAACCCAAAATCCCAACCTGATCCAACTCCAAAACCACCACCAAACGAGACCCATTACCACCTGAAACATAACCAGTGAGCTCCAAGATCTGTTTACAACCAACAACAGCCACAAACCACCACAACAACATCATCTCCGGCGAAACTCCGAGCTACCACGAGAAATGGAGAAACCCCAACGGTAACTCAGTGATATTCCCCATTTTTATTTTGCTACTTATACATATATTACTGTTAATTTATAGATTTATTTTATAGATTTGCTTAGTTTCTTTTTATTTATTTTTTGTGTTGCCATAGTTACAGTTGTTGTTTATTTTGATGACTCTGTAAATATGGATTGGTGATTGTCGGCTCCATTGAGTTAATTTTGTTTTGACTTTTGGATTACAGGTTACTGTTAATGTTATTTTTTTTTCAAAAAAAATTTCATTTGAGTTTATTTTGTTCTTGTTTATATATATAGTGGCTCTTAATATATTGATTGTGTGCATTTCTTTCTTTTTAATTTTTTTTTTTTCAATCAGGCATGTTTTCATTTGATTATTATTAAGTCTTTATTGTATTGTTGCCACTTATTTCTTTTTTACACATTATTTTATCTTATGTTTGCTAATTTCACATGATTTTTATTTAGAAATATTATAAGTTAAAATTGGCCAATGAAATTTTTTTTTGTTAGTTTTCGAGGCCTCCCAAATGTTAAAAGATGAAAATTCAGTTTAAGTTCATATTTTTTTGTATGTTAAAATTGGTCGATAAAGAAATTACCATCGATTTCTAAGGTCTCCCATGCTTATATAAGACGAATTTTTATTTTAAAGTTATTATATGATTCATTTATTTATTACTAATACTTTTACTAAGAGTTTTTACAGGTACCCGGAGTTGCTTTTCAAAGAAGCTATTAGAATAAAGTTTGAATTACATTTTTTATTTATTATTGTGTATATTATTGACGTTAGACAAACTTAGGACATTTCTTATATTATTATTTTACTTTATTATTTGTATATATTTATGTTTATTATACTTGTGCATTGTATTTTATCTCCTCAATTTGAAAAAATGAATTCAGTCGGGACTCATAGTTGTGGATTTTGTACCTTCCCCGGAATTACTTGAACCTTTACCTAGAATCTATTGGTTTCGTAGACTATTTTTTGTTAATTAATTAATTGGTTTCCTAGTTTTCCTAAAATTAGGTGGCGACTCCCTTTACTCTTTTTAAAATTCTTTTAAAATTGATTTAATTATTTATTTTTTGAGTCACCGCGACGTTGTGCCTTTAGGTGATGTCAATAGTGACTTTATTTAATCACGGATAATCAATGCACATGCGAAGTGAACCATCTTTCTTTAGAACAAATAAAACTGGAGCACCCCATGGTAAGATACTCAATCAGATGAAACCCTTATCCAACAAATCCTTCAACTGATCCTTTAATTCCTTTAGCTCTGCTGGAGCCATACGGCAAGGAGGAATAGGGATAGCTTGTGTATCTGGGAGAAGGTCAATTCTAAAGTCTATTTCCCTTTCGGGAGGAACACCACGAAGATCATTAGGAAACACATCCGAAAACACATTAACAATAGGAACTAACTCAAGAGTAAAGGTGTCGGAATCCGTATCCTTAACTCGAATAAAATGATAAATTCAACCATTAGAAATTATCTTCCTAGACTTAAGGCATGAGATAAACTGACCTATAGGCACTGCATTTCCATCCTTCCATTCTAAGACAGGTTCATTTGGAAACTGAAATTCGACCACTAGGGGTTCTACAATCAATGGAAGCATAGCTAGAGTGAAGCCAATCCATGCCAAGAATTACATCGAAGTCTATCATGTCTAACTCCACGAGATCAACCAAGATGACCTTATGGGAAACTGAAATTGGGCATATTCTATAAACTCGTTTAGCAACAATAGAATCCCTAACATGAGTAGACACTGAAAAAGGTTCTAAAGAATTTTGGGACTGACATCAAACTTCATAGCCACATAAGGAGTGACAAAAGACAATGTAGCACATGGATCAAGCAATGCATAAGCATCAAATTGAAAGAATTGTAACATACCAGTCACCACATCTGGAGAACCCACCCTCATGATCTTGTCGAGTCTAAAGAGCATATAATCTGGTGTGATGCAGAGCACCACCCGAACTAGATTAAGCACCATGTTGAGTCGAGCGACCATCCTTACCCTTGCAAACCTGAGAAGTGCAATCTCTCAACCTGTGACCACTCTTATCAAAACCATAACAAGCATCGATATCGGCTAGGCATTTTCCCGGATGACTCTTACCACATTTTTGGCAAGTGAGGAATGAAGATCTGCTAGAACTACCTCCTTGGGGCTGAGGATTAGACATGTTATTCTTGTTTAACCTTTGACCGAAAGCATTAGGCGGATTCGGGTCAGAGAACTTTTGCCGAAACTGAGAATGCCCATTTCCATCAGACCTCGAGTGAGAGAAATCACCACTATTTGTTCTTGCCCTCTTAGATTCTCTAGATCTCTCCTTAAGCTTTTCCTCCTCAATTTGTTGAGATGCGTCATCAACCTTGAGATGTCCATCTTCTTGATCAACATGACAATTTTACATTCTTTGACCACTATTTCAGACACACCCAAAACAAACTTATTTCGTGCCCTAGAGTCGGCAACCTTTATCGGAGCATACTTAGACAATTGAGTGAACTTGAAAGAGTAATCATTCATACTCATGTTGCCTCCAAGTTGATAAATTCTTGCACCTTAGATTTCCTCATTTCAAGGGGAAATAAACGATCAAGAAATGCTCCTTTGAACTTATCCCAATCCAAGGGACCCTCATCAATAACCCTCTTCTCCTTCCATTGAGAAAACCACACTTGAGTGACCCCTTTCAATTAATAAGCGGCCAAGTACGTATTTTCCACCGGAGTCACTTCCATAATATACACAAATTTTAAAATCCCTTCAAGAAACTCTTGTGGATCCTCATCCACTTTCGAACCGTGGAATTTTAGAGAATTCATCCTTGTGAAGTGTAACACCCCAGTTTTTGAAAAGAAAGAAAATGCAATTTTAAAATTTTTCTAGTGCCAGTGACGACGGAGGCCATCTACGGACCGTAGGTGGAGTGACGGGCCGTAGATGGTAACCGTCGATGGCCCTGCCAGTTTTATAAATTTTGAGTTTCTGAACCTTGACCTATGGAATAGCAGGACGGTTCGTAGTTCAGTTGACGGGCCGTGGATGGGTTCCGTAGATGCCTTCCAGACTTAGCCAAATTTTCAGTCCAAAACGAACTTTCTGAATCGATTGACGGAAGAGCAGGACGGTCCGTCAGTGGATGTACGGACCGTAGGTCCTGTCCGTCGATTGGACTCGACAGTTTATTTAAGGGCTTTTTGGACTTTTTCCCTAAATGTTTATTCCTTATACTAGACGATTTTGCCCCTTAACCTTGGCCCTATTTATATTTTTCTAAGCCCTAACCCCTTCATTTTCCAACTCTCATCTCCCAAAATATTTCTCTCTCTAGAAGAACAAGAAGGAGAAGAAGAGAGTTAGGGTTCTCATCTAGGTCATCAATTCCCTTTTATTTCAAGGCATTGGCATTGAGGTATGATAGTATTTACCATTTGGAGTCTTTCCTCCAATGGATCCTCTTTTCCTTAATGTTTTCAAGGCATAGTCTTGCCCAAGAGAGTTAGGGTTTGACAAATTCTTATGGGTTCTTCGTTATGCTTTCCATTGTTGATGTTATGGTTGATAGTGCACGATCTAGCGTGGTAAAGTAAGCTAGTGCACAGTTTAGCGTGGTTTACATGCAACTTGATGAATCCCATGAGCTTATGCTAAGTATCGCCCAATTTATGATTATGCTTATGATTGTGGGTTGATTGAGAAAAGATGAATTGCATGAACTCTTTGTGAAGTGAGTTAAGGATTATGATTATCAAGCTATGAATTCCATGTAAGACTATGAATGATAAAAAGAGGATATTTTATGAAAAGATGCATGTTGAATCAAAATCTATGATTTTCCTCTATTATGTGGGTTCCCTCAATTATGATTAAAATTGCCTTGATTTATGGCTTTCTAAGTGTTTGCTTGCATTGAATTACATGTTTGAGGAGAAACTTAAGAACCCATGATTTATGAGTTAAGAGCATGATGAGCTATGTAAATATAAAGCTTGTGAACTCATGCATGTTTTATGAAGTTTATGATATGTTAGTGCATTTTGTTGAGTTGTGAAAGGGTTTCTCATGTAATGCTCAACCTATGAGTGTGAAAGGTTTTCTCACACGTAATGATTCATAACTTGTTGAAAGGTTTGCTCAACTAAGCTTGAATCCATGGTTAATGAACTATTCTATGAAGGGACAAGAGGCGATTACCCATGTCTACTAATAATGAAATCATGACTAATAGAAGAACAAGTGGCGATTACCTATGTTCTTAAGGAGCTATTCTATGAAGGGACAAGAGGCGATTACCCATGTTCCCTAATGTAGACAAGAGGCGATTACCCATGTCTACCTAAGATAAAATGAACTATGATGATTCCGTGGGAAATATGCTTAGTACCGAGTGGACAAGTGGCGATTATCCATGTCCCATAACCTATGTGCCACCATAGGTTGATGGGTCTATGATAGACACAATCTAAGCAGTTCATGGTTTTACCTTGGCAAGTAGGACACCCCTTTTTGGTGTGGGGCAGACACCGAATTCCATGTTGATAGCTAACATGGTCTTATATGTCGGTTAAGGCTATTTCCCCATAAGTTAATGAACAAGTGTTCTCAGGATGATGGTTTAAAGTAGAGTAAAGGAAAGATGAATAGCTTGTCTTGGCCATGTTTTATGCTTCATGTTTCTTAGGTTCTATCATGTTTTAGCTTGGCCATTACATGTCATTATTATATGTCATTCTAGCATGGTTTATATGTCCTTTTATGCATTGCTATCATACTTGGTACTTGATTGTACTAACGCATACTTTTGCCTATATTGATTCTATTGATGTAGGACTTGGCGGTTCTTCTCATTCCACTCGTGGCTAGTCAGTTCCAGTGATAGTGAAGACTTGGTGAGGCCTCCTATGTCTGAGGACCTAACCTTGTTACTTTTTCATGCTTTCCGTTATGCTTTTGGATATTGTACTGGGCTGCGTCCCAAACCTTCATTTCTATTCTCTTATGTTAGATGGCTTGAGACATAAGTTGTAGACTTCCGCTGTTTTGTTATATAATGCTCTTTTTAATTCTTTTCTCTATTATCTTGTATGTTATGTATGCTAAGGGCTTGTGTGAGGCCTCTCGGGGTCTTGTACGCCATGTTACATCTAGGGGCTATCCTGGGTCGTGACATGAAGTCTCTTACCCTTGTCACCACCGTACCCATATTTGGGTTCACGAGAGCTACAACCTCTCTATTAGCTTGTGCCATAATGGATTGAGCCAACACTTGAAAGGTGGCTCTAAATTCAGCATGTGAGAATTGCTAGGCCAAAGGATCGACCGGAGCTTGAGGAACTTCCAGTTCCGTATTCATATTCCTTCTCATCGGAGCTCTTCTTGGAGGCATGTTCTGAAAAATGCATAGAACAAGAGTTAGAAAGAAACCTTATAGAGTTCAAATCTATCACACGACTTAGGATGATGAAAGAAGTAAAGAATTTCTTAAACATCTTGTAGCTTTCTATTAATAAAATATGGCGTGCTTTACACTCATGAACAAGACTCTACTAAACGCGGCTTGTTAGACACCTAGGACTCTTTTAAAACCTGATGCTCTAAATACAAAGTTTTTCATGTGATAACGCTCAACTACACCTCTTACGATGTGAAGTGTAGGCTGTCGCTAACAAGTATAAACCCAACGGTGAGTTGGGGTCGATCCTACAGGGAACAATGTGTAGGCTATTGAAGAAATAAAGAATTACAAGCTACTAATTTGAACTCGAAATAAAAGATATAATTATAATATGAGGATATCAAGTAACAATTAAGGATAGGGGATAGAGGAGAACAAGGGCCAAAGCCTTTTCAAGCAAGGATACCAATGGGATTTGGGAATGGGAAGTCAATCAACACCTATATGATCCATTGCATACTAGCTTCATACAATCTCAATTAATCATGGGTAAAATTATATATGCCATGGAATCTAAATTATCCACCTATTCCTCTCGAATATAGGCAAATACTTCTCAACTAGTTCTCACGAACCTAGTCAAGTGACAACACAATTAATCCAATTATAGGCATTGCACGTAATCACTATTTCTAGCTATTATCTGGTAAATGAGTTGCTACACCTCAAATAATGCACCAATCAACCTTTTCCAACCTCAATTGACTCTCACAAGCTCAATCAAAGTAAATGAGCAAGTTCTAGGAGTGATCAATTCCAATAGAAAACAATTAAAGAATGAAATTGATTGGATAATCAAAGACCCATTTCATATATGACAAAGTATTCAACTAATTACAAAAGCACAAAGTAAAGATTAACAACCCGAATATTGTTTATCACTAACACAATACCCAAATCACCAAATAACATCTACACCTTGAATTTAAGCATTACAAAGCAAAGAGTTGAAGAAAGGGTTAAAAATAGTTATAAATCAAGCATTCAATCTTCACTCTAATGGTGGTTGTTGTGGAAACTTTCTCTCAAAGCTATGCCCTAAATATCTTCCCTTTTCCTTGGTTGGTTCTTGGTTTCTTAGTTGGTTGCCCTAAATGGATGTGCCTCAATGTATATAGTGAATTGTGATAAAAAAGGCGAGTTCCCAAAACTGCCCAGACTCCTGGCACATATCCTTCTACACGTTCGCGGAGGTGTCATCGCATTCGCGGGTCCCAGCATACTTGTACTCCGCATTTGCAGAGGATTTACCGCGTTCGCAGTTCTATGATGGCTGACGCTCCGCGTTCGAGGGTCAGTTGACCGGGTTTGCGGAGAGCACTTTGCTGCCAGTTCCAAATTCTCTGTTTTTAGCTCCATTTTGCCTCAAATTCCATTCTTTTCCATCAAAACTCCTTGCCAACCAACATATACCTACAACAACCATATTCAAGGGATAATTAGCCTCTTTCTCTACTTGAGTGCCACAAAATCATAAGAAAAGAGCTCCAAATGAGTGAAAATCACCCACTCATCAACACCCCCAATTTAAAGACTTTGCTTGTCCTCAAGCAAAACTAAATCAAAACCATAAGAGGCAATCAAGGTAAGCACAACACACTTTTATTTTAACTAAGGATCACGATCATGACTTTGGTTGGTACTAATAAATAGTCCTCGTGCAAACTTTTCACAAAAGAAACCCCTCATTCTCATGGTACATTTTCAAGAACCAAGAATCATTAAGTGACAACAACTCAAACTCAAGAAGTGACTCAACTCTTTTACATGCTCACTTAATTCAATTAGGATTTTTTAAAATAACCACTTAATCAACTTACATGCCCTCACAAGAAAAGAAATGTCCCAAAACACCCACAAAGTATTTACAAAGTGGGACAAAAGCACAAACACTCACGCTCACAATAGAACATCTTATGAACACAAATGCCACACCATAGGCTTGCCCATATTTTCAATCAACATTGACTCAACTTCATTTGGTTGTAAATCACAAAGGACTTTGTTAAGCTTGTAATGTAGGCTTAGGGAAGGTTAGAAAATCATTTGGGTACAAGTGACTACACCCTCCTTGAACTCTACTCAACAACTCCTCATTTTCCAACTTTTCCATGTTTTCTTCACTTTCCAAACCAATGCACCTTTCACATTTTTGCTTTTCTCATTTTCATTCTAGATGCCCCAAATGCAACCATTTTCAACTTTTGGAGGATTCAATACTCATTTATTCACTTTCTTTCTTTTTCTTTCTTTATGACTTTTTTCTCCATTCATCATTCTCTTTTTTTTTATATCAAGCTCTTATGTGATAGGCATACCTTCTATGAGTTTCCCATAACACCCCCAACTTAGGCTTTTAGCCTCAACTTCACAATTTCAAGTTCAAGGAGGGAAAGGGTTCAAGAGAGACATGTATTTATAAAATGGATAAGGCGTGTAATAAGGTTGCCAATAAAAAGGAATTAGGCTCAAAGGGGAAAATAAGGATATCTTTAGTGCAAAGGTGGGATTTTTAGGCCAAGTGGACTTCAAGAACAATCAAAGAAAGCCTAAGATCATTTTTCCAATCCAACTCAATTAAGACCAATATTTCAAGACCAACCGGGCAAGTTCTAGGTGGCATAAGCGAACACAAGGCATTATTCAACAACTCACCACATATGGCATGCACACTCAGGATGGTTCAAAATCTTATTTCCTTTTCAACATACAAGTGGCATCGAACATTCAAACCGCTAATGAATCAAAAGTCACAAAAAGAGTCACAAGAGTTGTCACAGAATCATTCAAAACATGCTCAATTTTCAAAATGGGGGGGGGGAGGGGTATGTTCAAAACATTTTTTTCTTCATGCAAGACTATGTTCTTAGTACCAAACAAGCCACAACCTCCCAAAAAGATGACGATTTTGCCCTTAAGAAAGCCATCAACCAATCCATTATTGGGCAAACTCATATATCTATTCGAGACTGGCTACTCAGACTTCACCACAAATGGTTACGCATGCTTCACCACGCACATCTTTACCACACAACAACAGTCAAACATACTCATAACCAACTGACGATTTACCCTTAAGAAAGTCGTCACTCTATCCATCATAGGGCATCACCAATCAACAACACCATCACAAAATAAAAAAAATAAAATAAAGAAGCTATCAAAAGAAATAAAAACTAATAAAACAAAAATGACTAATCCATCACAATTAAATCAAAAGCCCAGCAAGGGCACATCATTCACATAACAAAACAAGCATCCGAAATAGCAATCCCAACATAAGCATCCAAAATAAAGAAGTACGAAACAAATGATCACTAGGGAGGCACCCCCAATTGAAAATGAAACTGTGTCCTCACAGTACAAATATCAAAAAGAGAATACGAGGGGCACCATGAAGTGCATCACTCTGAACTCGAGTCGAAAGGAAAAGTCAACTCTTCATCATCAGAAGCACCACTACCAAATAAGCTCCTAAGCTTGCCCATCATCTAGCTCAAGAACTTGCTCTTCTTCTTCTCGTGCTCCCTGGATGTCCTTTGGCGCTGCTCCATCTTCCCTTGCCTTCGACTCATCTGCTCAAGTCGATCAGACATCGCCTTCTGTGCAGCAGCTACAGAAGCAATAGTAGGTGGAGGGACTCCCTCTGAGGTGGTGGCTCCAGATGAGCCAGAAGGAAGGCCAGCAATCAACTCCCTAATCTGAGCATCAACTCCATAAATCTTGGAGGAGATGTGGCGCATAGTGACAGGTCCAAACTGAATGTGTCCTGTAGAAGAGGAGGCACCGGCCTCAGAATCAGGCTCGGTAAACTGGCCAAACTAGGGGTCTAACACATCAATCTTCCTCTTTTTATTCTTGCTACTCGGGCCACCCTTCTTCTTCATTGGGTGAATCTCCTTTCCTTGCTTCTTCTCCTCATCAGTAGGGTGTTTTAACACCCCAACACTATAGCACAACTGAGTAATCAATGAAGGGAAGATGATGCTCTTGGCTCTCCCCTGTGCCAACTCACATATGTGGTCAACAATAAGCTGCCCCACATTAACCTCCAACTCATCCAAAATAGCTGCAATCACCAATGCTCTGTCCAAAGTGACCTCAATATCATGAGTGGAAGGGATGATCCGAGCACATATGATAGAGAGCCGAGATTTTGCCTCGACAGTGAAATCACGTGACTTAATCCCCCTCTTGGACTCAAACCACTCTGGAGGCTCTTCGTCATGTAGCTTGTCCACAAGCCACTGATTACCCAACTCTTTGTACCAATCCAAGAACACCCTATTATCAACATTCGAGAGACCGTATAAAGCATTAATCACTGCTGGGGTGAAATTTACTTGCACCCCTCGGACGGTGGTCATGACAGCTTCTCCAAAGTCTGTCTCCGGAGCATTAACATAGAATTCTACCACTAGTGTGTGGTTAGCCTTGATAGGCTCAGCAGTAAAATAGATCCACCCACTAGACACGAGCCGGCCATAGAAATACGGCTTCCCACCTTCAAGCTTCTCCAAACAAATACCCTTCTCCTTCACCACGGCTCGACCCAAGTGTTTGTCGTATTTCCGAGCGCATTTGGATGATAGGAATTTGCTTGCATCAAAGTAATCCTCTTCTGCAATTTCTGGTGCAATATCAGGCTCATGAGAGATGTTGTCAGAAGACATTTTAAGCTTAAAGTACCTATAAAAGAAGCCAACATGTTAAAAGTTCTTATGGACACTTAAAACAATGTATTTGGAAGTATTTAGGCCAAAGAAAATAATTAAAAGAGGTCTGGAGCTACGCTGTGCGAAGCTACTATTTTGGAACAGAATCAGATTGTTCTCCGCGTTCGCGGCTCAGCACACTTCAGACTTCCGTGTTCGTGGGTCAACTAACTGCGCTCTCGTAGCTCATGGAATCAGAGACCTCTGCGTTCGTGGCTAGAGGCCCGCATTTGCGGAGGTGTCGTCTTCCTCAGAAAATCAGAATTTACTGGGGCATTTTGTCGAACAGGTTGAGGGCACCAATAATTTGCCTCATTTTCTAATAAATTGGCCCCCAATTATACCCCCAAAAGACAATTATCAATCAACAACACAATTTAACCCAATTTAACCCAATTCTACCCCATAACCCCACATTTAAGCACAAAGATTCAAGTTCAAATCAATAAACATATAAACACCATTTTTCTAGTTTCACTCACCAAAAATAACATAAAGAGAGGGGTAAAGAACATACCTTGAGTGTTGATTTCAACCACAAAGTGTTAAACTAAGGAGCAATTTAGATGAGGATAATTTTGGGGGAGAAAATTCGACTCTTGAAACTGAAAGAAAACAACACTCGATGGTTTTCTTGTTTGTTCTTTTTGAAAAATGGAATGGCCCCTTTACAATTCTGCCTATTAATCTACCTCCACCTTCCGCTTTCGCGGACATATGGGCTCGTTCACACCCCTGTGAGAAATATTGACCTCTGCATTCGCAGTAAAGAGAGCACGTTTGCGGAGGGTCTGTCACTTTGACCTCCGCATTCACGAACTCTGTTTAGCGTTCGCGGAGAGTACCTGATGCTTGAACCACTAGAAGTTCTCTGGAATTTTTGGCGATGGCTGGTTCCATTCGGTGACTCGCCCAATGTATTTTGGCGATCTTCAGCTCCCAAAAAGTTTTCCAACCCCTATTTTGAAGGTAGTTCAACCCCAAACTTCAATCCCAATTTAATTTTTGCTTCCAAACTTGTTTAAATCACTTTCAAACACTTTGAAATCATGAGGATTAGTCAAAAATAAAATCCTAATCTATCCTAAAAACTCAAAATTAACTAAGAATTAAAATTTTGGATACCAATGGGTTGCCTCCCATCAAGTGCACAATTTAACGTAGCGGCACGACGCCGGTTACATCACCCTTTGTGTTTCCACTTCAAGGCAATGTACCTTCTCCCCAACTTTAAATCACATTCTCTTCGAAGAACATGGGGACAATATGAGAGCATCACAAATTTCACTCGATCTCTCCACTTCGAAGATTTGAATTTCTTGCCCAACTTCACATCATTTTTTCATGGAGGAGCATTGGGCAATAGTGATAGGGTCACTAGGCCATTCATGCATCAAACTTCGTAATCCTTGGCCCTCAAATGAATGACACCATCACTTTTAAATGAACTAGAGTTGCCATATATGATCTTTTTGGCTTTTTCTTGCAATTCTAGTATCATTTCCTTGATATTGGTATCTTGGAATTTAATTGGCTCGGCTCTATTGCAAATACCCAAGATTTCATCCATGTTAATCACAAACCCTTTTTCTCGAGACTCCAACTCCAATGCGTTAATTTTGACCATTTGACAAAGAGCATTACATACTTCAATTCTTGATCTCACATTGGTCTTCAAAGTAGTAATTTCAAACTCAAGTTGGATCATTTCATGGCACCGAGTTAGGTGCAAGTTGTGGAATTTATGCCTCATTTGGAACATTAGATCTCTTAGCATCACACCCTTTTCAAGTCATTGAGATAGGCACAAGAGCTAAGCTTGACTCACAACACCCATCTCTTCATCTAAAAAGGCATCCACACAACTATTCCCAACATGAAGTCTTCCACAACAAGGCCATGGGTCATCAACATAGGGCTTGCAATCACCAAACATTGTTTCTTCACAAGAAGCCATAGAACCAAATAAAAACAAAGCAAAACAAATATTCACAATTTGGATAGAAACTAGTAAACTATAAATTCTAAATCAATTCAATACGCCAAATTGTGACAGCGGTGTCATTTTTGATAACGCTCAACTACACCTCTTACGATTCGAAGTGTAGGTGGTCGCTAATAAGTACAAATCCAACGGTGAGTTGGGGTCGATCCCACAGGGAACAATGTGTAGGCTATTGAAGATATAAAGAATCACAAGCTACTAATTTGAACCCGAAATAAAAGATACAATTATAATATGAGGATATCAAGTAACAATTTAGGATAGGGGATAGAGGAGAATAAGGGCCAAAGCCTTTTCAAGCAAGGATACCAATGGGATTTGGGAATGGAAAGTTAATCAACACCTATACGATCCATTGCATACTAGCTTCATACAATCTCAATTAATCATGGGTAAAATCATATATGCCATGGAATCTAAATTATCCACCAATTCCTCTCGAATATAGGCAAATACTTCTCAACTAGTACTCACGAACCTAGTCAAGATACAACACAATTAATCCAATTATAGGCATTGCACGGAATCACTATTTCTAGCTATTATTCGGTAAGTGATTTGCTACACCTCAAAATAATGCACCAATCAACCATTACCAACCTCAATTGACTCTCACAAGCTCAATCAAAATAAATGGGCAAGTTCTAGTAGTGATCAATTCCAATAGAAAACAATTAAAGCATGAAATTGATTGGATAATCAAAGACCCATTTCATATATGAAAAAGTATTCAACTAATAACAAAAGCACAAGGTAAAGATTAACAGTCCAAATATTGTTTATCATTAACACAATATCCAAATCACCAAATAACAACTACACCTAGAATTTAAGCATTACAAAGCAAAGAGTTGAAGAAAGGGTTAAAAATAGTTACAAACCAAGCATTCAATCTTCACTCTAATGGTGATTGTTGTGGAAACTTGATCTCAAAGCTATGCCCTAAATATCTTCCTTTTTCCTTGGTTGGTTCTTGGTTTCTTAGTTGGTTGCCCTAAATGGATGTGCCTCAATGTATGTAGTGAATTGGGGTAAAAAAGGTAAGTTCCCAAAACTGCCCAGACACCTGGCACATATCCTTCTCTATGTTCGTGGAGGAGTCACCGCGTTCGCGGGTCCCAGCATACTTGTACTCCGTATTCGTGGAGGATTTACAGCATTCGCGGTTCATTGATGACTGACGCTCCGCATTTGCGGGTCAGTTGACCGCGTTCGCGGAGAGCACTTTGCTGCCAGTTCCAAATTCTCTATTTTTAGCTCCATTTTGCCTCGATTTCCATTATTTTCCATCAAAACTACTTGCAAACCAACATATACCTGCAACAACCATATTCAAGGGATAATTAGCCTCTTTCTTTACTTGAGTGCCACAAAATCATAAGAAAAGAGCTCCAAATGAGTGGAAATCACCTACTCATCATCATGACCCTAGCTACCCCCTAGACGTGACATGTTGAATAGAGTCTTGAGATACCCTAAACAAGTAACTTGACATAAGAATAATTCTAAGAATGAAGTAAAACAAGATATAACTCTTC
This sequence comes from Solanum appendiculatum, assembly GCA_018342035.1. Lineage (NCBI taxonomy): Eukaryota > Viridiplantae > Streptophyta > Magnoliopsida > Solanales > Solanaceae > Solanum > Solanum appendiculatum. Next base: position 130,342 of record JAGDQO010001404.1, on the reverse strand, counting down.
AAGCAACATTTTTACACCATATCGGGTACAACTCAAAAGCGTAAAAACTATTGTCTTACATTAGCCTCTGACATCATAACACGTGGCTAAGAAAAGACCCTAGTTCATGATGTAAGTCTAAAACTAACAAGACATGAAAAAGAAAGACATATGGTGGTAAGGTCCCTATTCAATGAAGACTCACCAAGACTTCAATATAACAGAGTAATCCAACTAGCCACAACCGGATGAAGGAGCGTTAGACCCTATATTATAAGACAATATAGGCATAATAGATAGTATACGTAGTACATGAAATGTACCGAGTATGAGATAAATGCATAAATAAGGCCCTAAACATGCTAAATGTAGAAAACGTGATAATGCATGATCAAGTAAAAGATATCAAAGAATGTTAGAATAAATTCACAAGTCAAAAGACAAGGTCGAAGAAAATATTTAGAAAACCTTTTCATAATCTTGAAACATAGTCTTTTGAGGAAAAACATAATCCTTTGTGGGATGTTTACCGACAACCGACATAGGCCATGTGAACTATAATAACATGGAATCCAGTGTCTTTCTCACATCGAAAAGAGATTTTCCTACTTGTCAAGGTAAGGACCATATTAATGAGCTTAGGTGGATCCACTAGCTACAGTCAATTAAGACTAAGTCCTACGGAGGCACGTAGTTATGGTGCAAGGGGATTGCTACTAAAGGTCCACAACTACTAAAAGGAAACCTTCATCCCATAGGTCCTCTCAATTATATTCTAAGTAAACTCCTAACGGCAATAAGCATAAACATATCATCATCGTAATACTTGGAAAGGTAAGAATCTAGTAATACCAATCCAATCATAAACTTCGTATTATAGAATAGCTCCTTTCAAAACCATGATTTCATATCATTTTAAAAAAGACAATAATCTAAAGCATCAAAATCATGATTTGTATTACATATTGAGAATATTTCGATTGAAAGCAACTCCTTCATAAAAATGTATTGATATTTTACCAAAAACATCTTGGTTCATAAACTCCTCAATTTTATTATGCATGCATAGTCTCCAAACATAGTTCATGATCATAAAATAGGCATAGGGCATGGGTTCATATGAAATTAATTAAAAACATGTAATTTATATTGAATCATGCATAATAAGATCAAATATAGTGAATTAAGCCATAAATAATCGAACCCATGAAGAAACATGCAAAACACTAGAAATTCGGGTGAAATTCATAGCAAAGAATTGGAGAAGACCTTGGGACTCAATGGATAAAAGGATTCATTGATGAATTACCACATACCTTTGAAGAACCCTAGCCTTTTTGAATTGGAGTAGGAAGCATGAAACTTTGAAGAACCCTAATCTTCTTGAGAGAACCTTGGAGAGAATTTGGAGATAAACTCTTGAGAGCTTTTGAGTGAATAAGAGGGAGTGGGTAGAATTTGAAGGGTAAAAGTAGTTATATGACTTAGATATAGGGTCAAAATGACATAGTTTATGGGTTAAATGGGTAGGAAAAGATCAAAACACCCTTAATTAAAAACTGTCGAAGGGACTCTACGGACTGACCTACGATCCGTATAAACTTCTACGGATCTTACTAGTCATCCATAGAACAAGATACTGAATCCTAAAAACCAAGCCACATTCCACGAACCACTCCTACGGTGCGTCAAACTTTTTATGGGCCGTAGGCCCTTCTCATAGAAAACCAACCTCCAAAATATTTTACTAAGTCTGAGACTCACCTACGGGCCATTTCCTATGGGCAGTAGAACCTTCTATGGATCGTCCTATTTGTCCATAGGAAAAGTTTATAAACCCGACATTTTCCAACTTCCAGGACCCTCTCCATGATGGCCTTCTTCGGACCGTTGGACTTTGTATGGTCCGTAGTTGGCTTTCATACAACCTGCACCAGCGCTAGAATGCCACTTTTTATTTCCAATTCAACTTACCAATTTCTGAGGTATTACAAATTGTAACGCTGGTATTGAGACAGCTTTGCTCCTTCTAAGTTTATGTTTTAGCCGGTGAGACACTTGTTGGTTTCTGTGGGATACAAGTTCCATCACCGGCATGCTTCAATGCTTTTTGGCTTCAAACCCATCAACTTTGCTTTTTCCAAGTAATACCTACATTCATGAGAACTAGGACCTAAAACCCCATCAATTAGTATTAAAATATGAGAATAGTTCATGAATTTGAGTCTAATGAGTTAGTAAAATACCAACTCATCAAACCCCCAAACATGAACTATTGTTTGTCCTCAAGCAAATCATTCACTAAGTATAGGTGATACACCCAAATTACACCTCCAAAATAAGTATAAGCGATCGTTGTGCAAATAAAGTATCTAACAAAGATTAGGGTCATCTCACGAGGAATAAGGTTCAGACTTAGCTTAATTATTATTACTTGATCTCTTAGTCAAGTTATTTTCGTAAAGGATGGGTTTTGTAAAACAAATTAATTGGAATGATTGTAAGTAACAAGTATCAAATCGACAAGATTTATATTAGTAAAATCAATAAAAGAAAAAACTAAGGTATTTGTGTTCCCCACGAGTCCTTAACTTAGTAAATCTTATAGTAGTGACCTTGTCTAGTGTCTACCATGCAAGATCGGTAAGTTTGATATCACCTAAGTGGATGATCACCTTAATAAGTAAATTTCACCAGGTAACTTGGTCCGTCTACGGGTTTATGCTTTACTAACCCTTATCCTTGATCCCAAATTAGCCATCCATTGGTCCGTTCAAGCTGTTAGATGAGGGTTGATAGCCTCAAATCTTTATTGTATAATATTTTTTCCCATTCGCTACCCCTTTGGTCTGGCGAGTAGGAATAAAGCTGCGCACAATTAAAAAGTTATCAAAGAGAAGAGCAAAACAATACATGCATGAACACTATTCAAGAATTACTAGTGATTAGATCTATGTCGTTAATTCTTCATGGTTCCCACAACCCTAGTTGTGGAATCAACTACTCATAGATGTTTGATCACAATTCATAATAACTGGATTAAAATGAATCATGAACTTACAAGATGAATGAATTCCAAAATCTTGAGTTGAAGTTGCAAAGTGATAATCAAAGCTCAAAGATCTAATTAAGACCAATGAATTCAAGAATTATTGTAAAAGTAGTTCAAAAAATAATTCTCAAGCTCCAAAAAGAAACATAACATCCTAAAATAAAGTCTAAGGAAAGTATGTCAAGCAAAACAAATCTAGGAGATGTAAGATTTGACAGCTTCTACGACTCATAATGTACGGACCATAGTCCCTTGTACGATTCATGGAAAATAGTGTTCAACCAATCTTTAGAACCTCTTTCTATGGAGAGGACCTACAGTCCATAGACCTGTGTACGATCCATCCTGGTCAACAGTAGAATGAGTCTTCAATCATCACTTTCTGAATCTCATCTATGCTTATCCATCTATGGCTGTAGAAGTTCCTATGGTTTGTAATGCTCCCTCGTGACTCCGACTCATCTTCAGTCCCTTAGACCTCTAATCTACAAGTCCATCTACGAATCATAGAAAGGACCATGACTCGTAGGTTGGCTCGTAGATGGCCAAAAAGTTGCTTTCAACACTGCATAATCTAACTCAGCTAACAAAACCTATTTTCTTGCAAATTAAACACAAAACACAATCAACTCTACTAACAACTGCTTAAATGACTTGCAAAATCCCAAGTTTAAAGCATTACAAGTACCATAAATCCATGGTACATCAATAGGATCAAAGCTTAGCTACACCCAAGATATGATTTGCATAATTACAGATTCGACTCCAAACATTTAAAATCACAAGGCTCAAAAATAAAAAACTCCAAACAGACACTATTTGCTATGGTTCCATCATCATTCACTAGGAAAAGGATTTAGCAAAACACTTTTAGCACAATTTTGGGACAATCATTCTTTTAAGCACAATATTAAAGCATCTCAAGTCAATGGTATCAACCTTCTTATTTTGCCTAAATATTCACATGAATATGTCACATTCATGCAATTCAATTGAAATCAAGAACATCACAATTCATATGAAAGATGAAGTGCCACTCACATATGAGAGAACCCCACACACATTTAAGAATATCAATTTAAGAGATTATGGATCATGCAAGAACACTCATTCTCATAAATGAATTCATGTATATACACATTGACCCATAGGATTGCCTTGTATGGAGATCGCCACTAATGTAGATTGACAAAACTCAAAATTCCCAAGGACTTGTGGGTTTGGCTTAGGCTTGGGCTTGGGCAAAAGGTAGGATATTATTTGGTCAAGTGAATAAAATGCCTCCCTGATGCTTCCATTTCTCCTGCATTTGACCTTTCCGCTCATATTATTTAGTTTTGTTCTCCACCTTATTTCTTCCTTGTTTCAACAATCATTTGTTTCAACTTCCTTTTTTTTCACCTTGACATATGTACATGCGATGAGCTATCACACGCAAATTTTGTTTCTCTTTATTCATGACTTTTTCAACACTTTTCACTTTTAAGCTCATGGTGCTCTATGACATTTAGCTCAAACCTCATTGTTTAATTTTTACACGAACCCCCAAAATTAGGCTTTTGCCTACATTTCAACTTCATTATGTTTTTCTCTTTTTCTCCCCCAAACTTAGTATTTTAGCCTACATAACAATTCATTTGGCACTAGGGAGACATGAGGTTGTTAATATAGAGAGTTACAGATGTTCAAGGTGCAATATGATGACCAAAGAATATGGTTTAGGCTCAATTGAGCTTAATAAGATCACGTTAATTGGAGTGAAAATTTAGGATAGAGTGTTTGGTCAAAAAGGGCCTAGGTTCATCTTTCGAGCCACGTCAAATCTAGAATTTTACCTTGGAGTACATTTTTAGGAAAGTTCTAGGCAACATGCACATACACGAATGAATCAAATCCTTACTATACAAGGCCTTACAATCCAACATATTTTCAAGCTATTCTAAAAATCAATGAATCAGATGACTTTTGACAACCATAATAGAGAAATCCCACTTGTCAATCATAAAGACAACTCAAGAATATAAGAATCATGACATGAGATTTCTTTTCAATTCACTTTTTTCCCTTTTTTTGAAATTATTTTTAAAATGAACTTCATTTACCAATAAATTTTTTCGTGGTTCCTCTTGCAAGAGGTGTGACACATGACTCAATTTAAACTAAAACTTGGCATTTCCCATAAGAATGTCGCCTACAATCTATCATACGGAATGCCAACCCAGTTTCACAGAAAAAAAACTCAAGGACAAAATAAAATAAAATAAAAATATTTTGCTCCTTGGAAAAGAACCGCAATATAAAGAAAATCCTTGGAGTTTATTCCAATACTACTATTCACATAGGCAAATTTGATTCATACGCCATAAATTCATTGATGAAACAAGACCCTTATTAAAAGGTACTAAGCGTGAATCTCAAGCAAGCAAACATGGATAGTGAAACATTAGAAAAATGTAAGACAGACCAGTTACCACAAATGATCATCCACATAAGTATGCATAGTAAGGCATGATTCAACATTCATAACAAACACAAGGATGAAATTAATTGTCAATTTTTCATAAAACTTAAAAATAAACATGAAATTAACACACAATAACACAAGTAATCTTCAAATGACTTCCAACAACTTCCCCCAAGACATAATATTACATTTACCCTTGGTTTTACACTTACTCTTAGAGGAAGAGAGTTTGTGATCCTTCTTGGTTGGTTGTCTTTTTCGTGAAAACATTATCTACAAAAGAAAAAAAGAATAAGAGTGTAAAATTAATTCAAACAATTATGGATCAAGAGAAGTCAGCGCTGGATCGATGATCACAGATGTGCTATTGTGAACCGCCGACGCACTTGCCGCCTTCAATCAGAGAACTGACAAATAACCAGGTAGACCGATATTACACAAATGTTTTGCTAATGGAGACTTGCATTTCACAAGTGAACGCTAGTTTAAGGTTCAAAGAACAGGAACTTGTTTACCCCACCAGGATTGTGCCTGTGAAATGCAGGGCACATTGTGAAGTGCAATTGCTTCACAGGTGCCTGCTCGACCAAAATTGGTCCAATTTCAATATACCAATTTGTCAATCGATTCCAATGGGTACTCAGACTTCCCTGAAGGATTCACAAGGCATACATACAACACTTTGGTCGATTTTCTCTTAAGAGGGAAGTTAATCGCCCGTCATTAAGAATCAACAACACACAATCAGAAAGTTTACACAAATTAGAAACTCCCATTTGCAATTTCAACTTCACCATAAGAATACAAATCACTAAAATCAATTCACTAATACAAGATAGTGCTACTCATTCACAAATTTATGCTCAAAATTTCAAGATTCACATAGTGATAATTTTTCCCTTAGGAATGACATCACCCATTCTATCATAGAAAAATTTCATGCACTACATAAATATAATGGATTACTCTGACTTCACGCCAAAATGTAGATTTAAGCAAGATAAGGAGAAATTTTGCATGCTAAATTTCACAATCAAATAGACTTGCTTCAAATCTAAAAATTTTAAGCACTAAAACCTATTTCAAGCACAGATTTTCAAATTAAATAAGTGGGTTTTGAAGCAAAACCTAACAAAAGCATGAAATTCTTACAAAAAAAATCACATAAGCGAGCTTAAAATTAAGAAATAGAGCAACATACTAGATTTGGAGACGAGAGGAAGGAAGGCAAGAACTTGAATGGTGATTTTCTTCAACCTTGACCATCAAAAGAATTCTTCAAAAACTAACTTTTGGAATTTGAGAGTGGGTAGTGATTTATGAATGGAGAAGAAGGGCTTATACTGGGAAAGGAATGTGGAAAGGTGGTTTGGGAGTTGTGGAGGTGAAATATTTTAAAGAGGGGATGAATGTGGGTATGGATGTTAAGGAGAATGAATAAGGAAGAAGATGAAGGTTTTGGATTTTTTGGAAAAAATTGGTCAAAATCCAGTCTTTAAATTTTTTGAAGAGTCAAAATTAAAAACCTTTCTTTACCTGGCTTGTGTGTGGTAGGTGACACGCCACTTGGGATCAACATTTCATCGCTCGCAGTACAGATCTCGCGACTTGATGTCAGAATATTGAGATGGACCAGCGCTTTGACTGGCGTTGTACAATAGCTAATGGGTGGTTCACTGGCTAAACAAAGATTCTTATAAATTTTCTTTAAATATCTGGTGGGTATCTACGCTTAACTAGTGATGTAAACTCTCGACCGACATTTCGTCGATAGCTTATATGCATGCCTTTTCATATTCTTAACTTAGCATCTTTTTTTACCCCTAAAAATACACCAAAAAGGACAAAAAGTGAAGTAAAAAAAGAAATAAATAACAACACTTGGGTTGCCTCCCAAGAAGCACTTGATTTAATGTTGTGGCACGACACAAGGACCTTACTATCATACGATGTCGGGTGGTAATTTCTTTTCTCATGGATCTTCTACCAGCCCTTCCATAGAGTCATTAACCGTTATTACCCGAATTCATCAGGTGGTTTTGTAGGCATGTCGACCTTGAACTTCTTTGGTTCATCACCAACTCTAAATTGGAGCTCACCAAGATCCACATCAACAATAGCTCTTCCGTTGCAAGAAATGGTCTGCCTAAAATGATAGGTGCGTCTAAATCTACATCACAATCTAATACCACAAAATCCACCGGTAAAATGAACTTATCTACTTTGACTAACACATCAAATAGTACACTTACCAGTCTTTTGATAGTTCGATCTGCCATCAACAGCCTCATGGCCGTAGGCTTGGGATTTCCAGGGCCCAATATGTTGAAAATTACAAGCAGAGTCAAGTTGATACTTTCCCCCAAGTGGCACAAGGCTTTGTCAAATTTGTGCACCCCAATGGTACACGAAATAGTGAAAGTTCCAGGATCTTCCTTTTTATGGCAAATGTATTTGCGATCACAATATTGCAATGGTGAGACATTTCTATTATACCCATGTTGACCAGTCTTTGCTTTTGCAGCAACTCTTTCATGAATTTGAATATCCCGACATTTGCAATAAAGCATTGATTAATGGAATAATCAGAGATAATTTATTGAGTTGATCTACAAACTTCTTGAAGTGTTCATCTTCCTTCTTCTTGATTGTCCTTTGATGATAAAGAGGGGGACACTTAGGCTCGTCATCCTTAGTGGATCTATCCCATGTTTCTTGACATCAACTATCACTTTATGAGAATAAACCTCATTTTTTATCCTCAACATTGATTTTGTCCTTGTTGGGCAACTCTTCCTTAACCATCTCAAGGATAGGTTTGTCAGGCTGCAACTCCTCATCAACTTCTTTGTTAGCACTTTCATTTGGAACCACTTTGGATCCTCCAAGTATCTTACCACTCCTTGTGAATATTGCCATGCAATGACCATCATTCTTTGGGTTCGAGAGAGTGTCACTAGAGTGTTCCCTTTGCTCTTGGATTCGTTTGAGCCGATAGATGGCTCATTTGAGTCTCTAAATGCTTGATCGAAGAAGAGTGAGAACTAACTGTTTGAGTCAAATTTGGTACATCACTTTTCAATTCTTTGACCCTATTGTCCATACACTCAACTCTTTTTAGAACTCTGTTCAACATCTCCTCAATTTTGGAACTGATAGGGTCACTTACAGTAGCTTGAGTTTGGGAAGTATCAGTTCTTTGGGGAGGCACATATGTATTTGAACTCCAACGATTGTACCTATCATCTCCTCTAGCTCGATATTGTTCATGCCATTGTCTTTCCCGATCTCTCCATTAATCATCTCGATCTCTCCAACCTTGAGTCTTTTCCCAAAGATGCCATGGACCTTGGTTGGCCCCTTGATACATCGGTTGAGAACCCAACCCTTGGTTTGCCAAGTAACTAATGTCCTCATCAAACAAGGTATAAGCAGCCTCTTCTTCCGATAGAGCATCACTTTGGGCACCAATGGCATTCACAATTTTAGTTCCATCACCAATCATGTGCTTTTCTAAGAGATCAATTCTTGTCATCATCTTAGCCATCTGTTCATCTCGTTCCTCTTCTTTCTTTCTCATTTCATTGGTTAATGTTGAAGAGACAACACTGCCAGATTTCGCTCGATCACACGTATGCCACACCATATTGATTTTTGCCATTTGATTATGAGATACGGTAGCTTGCGGATAAGTCAAGTTTATAAAGGATCCTCCCACCAAGTTGTCCACTACTCCATGATTCACATCATCTAATGCACGATAGAACATTTAGAGTAAAACTTTCTGGGACAATCCATGATTCAAGCATTCCATCACCTTTTTCTTAAACCTCAGCCACACTTCATGTATAACCTCTCCTGATATTTGCTCAAAATTGTTTATCTCATCCCTCAACTTCAACATTTTTAAGGAAGGATTAAATATTTAAAGAAAATCGGTCTTTAATTCCGCCCAAGTGGTGATTGACCCTCAGGGTAACTCTCCAATCCATGTGGTAGCGTCTCGGGTCAATGAGAAAGGAAACAATCTCAATCGGAGTGATTCTTGACTCATACTCCGTAATTTGAAAGGGAGACAAACTTCCACAAAATTCCTCAAGTGTTGATTAATATCTGCCACCGCTTTGCCTCCAAATAACCCCTTTATTTGTAACAAATAAAGCTTTGGACTTGTCACTTGAAATACACATCTCCTAGCTCCGGTGGTAGGCAAATTGCTCCAGCTACACCCAACTCCATTGGTGCTTCATTTGCGGCAAATTCATTTGTAAATCCCACATCATCAACAATTTCTTCGTCATCCACTTGATTCATCATGACCTATTTTTGGAAAGAAACAACACAGCCAAAAAGCAATAAGAACACAAAATGCACACAAATTTGAATTTAGAGATCAACAAAAGACGATTGTAAACCAAGCCCTGACAACGATGCTATTTTTTTATAAATGCTCAACTATGTACCATGTTAAGGCATAGGCGGTTGTATACAAAATAATTACCCAACTTATGAGGTTGGGATCGAAACACAAGGATTGGTAGCTGAAACTCTTCTTCTATTGATTTCACTATTCGAATAAATTAGCAATTTGAATTCTCAACAAGCACATATATATGAAAATGGGGGGTTTTACAACAACTAAAATTCATCAATATTAATCAACAAAATAGAGAATCAACACAACTAAGATCTAGCAAGATTGGAAAGGACTAGGGGTGTGTGCATAGCGATTGGGGTTTCAACTTGAATAGGCTAAGATTAACTGAACAATATTGATTGATGCATAGATAGTGTTTAATCTAGGCTACACTTTGATATGCTACTTAGAATCTTTTGAACTCCAAGACCCTTTCAAACAAAACATTAAACATTGCTTGAGTAGATAGACTATCCCTAGTCCATATCGTTAAATGTAAAATCACTCGGATTGTCCCATCCACGGCTCAAATCTATAGAATAATTTCATCAAGTCCTCACTAATGAGTTTTACCCAACTCCATTTAGCTTTCCCAAGTTAAAATGGTGTTAGAGAGCTCAACCTATGTTTGCATTCATTGGTTTTGAGATTAAAACTTCAAGACAACAATAGATCCATGCCATACAATCAATATTAAACCCAATTAATCAATATCCATTAGGAGTTTTACACCTCCATATAGCGCACACACCCCTAGTTTAAGGGTCTAGCTACTCATTAAAGATCAAATAAACACAATACCAATACAGAAAATCTCCATTCCAAGTTAATTTGATAGGAAAAACTTGGATTCCAAGATTAGATTGACACAAATCTGAGGTTTTTTCCTTTACAACCTAGAAAGTTCTTCACTATTGCTCTCTCTTTATTTCTTACTATCGCTATTCTTTCTCTATCTAGTCTATACCTAATTGGGGAGAAAACTCTCTAAAAATAATTTCTCAAATTCCTATTTTATTCTTGAAACATTCCAAAGAAAGCACAATTTTCCATAATTTCATTTTGCCCTTCAGCTTCCGTTCTTCAGACTTATGCTGGACCGACAAGATGACGATCGAAGAAAATGGAGCGCCAGTCACCTCCTCGCCTCAACCTTTAGTTCTAGTAGGAGCATTTGCATTGGGAACGATGAACCACTGATCATTCATTGTACCACGCCAATCGTAACACCAGTATTGAGGTAGTTTTGCTCCATCCAAGCCGGCATTTAGCCGGTGAGATGCTTGTTGGTTTCTGTGAGATGCTACTTTCATTGTCGGTGTGCTTCAACTCTTTTTGGCTTCAAATCCATCAACTTTGCTTTTTCCAAGGAATACTTGCATTCACAAGAACTAGGGTCTAAAACCCCTTCAATTTGCATTAAAACATGGCAATGATTAATGAGTTTGAATCTAATAAGTCGGTAAAATGCAAACTCATCATAAATCCCATACAAGATTATGCGACGATATTTATAAGATATTCCTTCTTTGAATAAATAAAATAATGAACATAGTTACAATTTAATTCAACTCCCATAAGGAGTTCAAGCATTAAAATCAAAATCAAAATCCCAACATATTCATCAATACAATATGTTTGTCAAATACCTTCTAAGAACCTACTCTTTGGAGGATAATAAGTTTATTAAGAACAAAGATGAACAAGAAGAACCCAAAACTCTAAATCCCAACTCCCATTTTGGATAAGAGTAGAGTACCACGTGTTCATTCTTCACTCCTTTGTAATGTTGCCTTTTCTTTGCTCTTTTTTTATGCCATGGTTCTGGGGTAAGTGTCAACATCATATAGCGTAGACTCTCTCACAAAATTCCAAAACTACACTTCTTTTATGATTTTGCATGCCTCACACCACGTGGGTGTGACTCTAGGCACTTGAGCGCGCGACCAACGCGTGGAGGACCAACGAGGCTTTTATGTTTCCGTGCTGGTGCGCCCCTAGGCACTTGAGCGGGGGACCATTGCTTGGAGGGGCAGCAACTTTGCAAATGCACATTTTTGTTCTTTTTCTTCTTTTAGCATTCTTGTTGGCCTTCTTCACTAATCATGTTCAACACTTGAATTAGCAACACTTGCACATATGAAAAGTAGACAATTAATTTCAAAGTTCACATTCAAAACTTGACTAAAATCATTTCATTTTATTGCCCATCAAATACCCCCACACTTGAGTTTTTTCTCATCCCGAGCAAATTAGAACAAACTTGACTCCCTCTAGATTGTGAAGCACAAGTCACTAGAACTAGTAATTGATTTCAACTATCCCTATAGGTGCACACAATATTCATCGTTAAATGAATTTTCATTGACTATGAAATTTAAGAGAAAATCAATCCATGAACTTTCTCACAACAAAAAAAGATGCAGTTTTATCACAAAAAAACTTATGCTCGTGCATCATAGACATAACCCTCCTATTTCACTCACTCTCACAAAGAAATACATCATATTATTCCAATATACCATAGGCTTGACAATCAAGTGATTCTCTATGAATGTAGGCCTTCTCAAGTTAAGATCATATAGGACTTGCACTAGTGTATTTTGTGGTAAGGGTGCTTGTAGAATCTGAAAATAATAAGTCACATCCCCCTATCTTTATCAATTCTTTTTTTTCTTTTATTTAATCCTTCTTGAAACTTTCTTCTTCTTTTTAAAATACATCCAACAACTTTCATTACTTATCAACACATGGCTGAATTCAGCTGCCTCTTTTTTTGTTTCATTATTTTCACAAATCAATTCTCTACACTTCCATACATAATTCCACTTAAGAGAGTAATACATGGGCGATTAGATAATCGGCTAATCAAAGAAAATAGATTATTATAAGGCTTAAAATGGTTGACTAGGGATATTTATAATCTATGGTTTGTGAGTTTAGGCTGGAAATGGGTTAATCAAAGAAAGCCTACAATCATATTCTTCCTCAAAAAGTCATAGAATTTCACCTAAAAAACTACCATTCCAAGTTCTAGATTCTACAAAAAATGAGTACACATCAAGATGTTATCAACTACACAATTTTTAAGGATCGATAATGCATCAACTTCAAATGCCAACAAGTGTGCAAATTTCAAACAAGCGAGCAGCACACCCCTAGATAAAAAATCAATCAGTTTCGAAACCTCTAGAACTTGTACAACAATTAATGCTACGACTCTTATCCTAAAAAAGTCTGATTAAAAGAATATGGCTATGGTAAAAGAATAAGACAAGAAATCCATAGAAGTACAATAAAGAAGTTACCCTAGAAACAATATCGGGGTCCATAGTGAATGCTCAGCCAAGCGCACATAACCATGCCATTATATTTTTATCCGAATTGTTCATTTTAACAGTGAGCTCATCCATCTTCCTATGCATGTCAACCATCGAAGAGTGTATCTCAGTTAGTTGATTTTCAAGGGCGTGGAATTGCCCATCCCATGACCGTCCTATTGAAGCATGAGTGCCTTGAGCAGATGGCACCACATGATCGGGCAAATCTTCTACTTCATCAGAGTCATCCTTGTTTGCTTCTTCAGTACTATATGTCTCTCTTACTTCTTTCCAAATTGACATTTTGTCAGCTCCACACTTTGGACCAGCCATAAAAGTGACACCTGAGTTCTTTTATTTAACACCAAAGGGCCGACATAGCCTTGTGTTTAGAGCTAGAAAAAAATAACTATACTTTGGAGAGGTGGCTTTTTCTAACGTCTTCTCTTGAATTAATAAGCCACGCATGATAATCAATTTGGTCACAAAGATAAGGTCCGCTCTAAATCCATGTACCTCAGTTGTATTGGTGGAAGGAAGGATACAACTATTGATTATATGCAACCAACATTTTGCCTCAGTGGTCAAACTCTTAAAATGCACATGACCCATTGGTGAGGCTCTTCCTTGTATGTCTCATGATATTTATCAATTTCTATATAAGAAAATTCTAAGAGGTTATAGGCGCGTACAAAATTAACCTTTTTGCCCGTACAGTACAACAAAGATGCTGATGTTAAGGAAAGTTCACATAGAATTCCATTACCACTTTCGTATTAGTCTACTCGGGCTGCTCAAAGAGCTTTCCTACTAGTGACATACAATCTCCCGATAAACCTCCTAGCATTCGCCTATCAATGAGCCCTTATCAAATTTTTTTTGACTATAGCTTTTTTGAATGCTTTCACCCGAAACCTCTTCTGAGCCTCCTAGGAAACAAATCTGGTGACATCAAAAGACTTCAACGAATTCGACTCTTTTCCTTTTGAGGTTTTTTAGCCTTACCCCATCAAGGAACTAGCCTTAGTGCTTGGAACAACCCCTAAATTCTTTCACTTTCTTGGATTTTCCATTTGTTTGAGTGTTGTGGCAGGCACCTGCACGCTGGCTGCGGGGTTGAGTACTCCTCTTGCACAATTGCACGATGAGGCAAAAGCCTGCTTGTTGCCCATATGTGTGGACTTTTTTTGTGTGGTCACGCTATAAGTCTGTAGTCTGCTTATTTTCCCCACATTTGGACTTTCTCCGCGCAGTCGCCAGATGAGGCAGTGGATTGAACACTCTTCTTTTTAAGTGTTGGGTTACCTCTGAATAAGTGCCTGATTTAACGTCTTGACACGAACTAGGTAACCGAACTTGGATTATTCAATAATAATGTTCGTAGATTATTTTTCAAATCCTCCAACAACATATTGCTTTAAATGGTGCTCGTTAACATTGAAGCTCTCTGTTTCCTTTGCATTAAAGATTTTAATTGAGCCATATAGACTGAAATGCTTCACCACATATGGTCCCTTCCATCTTGTTTTGAACTTTCCATGAAAAAGGCAGTCTACTTTTGTAAAGTAGCCCCTTGTTCCCTTACTTAAATTATTTTTTCTTGATGAGACGATCATGTCATACTTTTATTTTTCCTTAAAAATTCTTACATTCTCATATGCATCTCACCTGAACTCCTCCAATTCACTCATCTGCACACACATGTTATTTCCTGGAAGACTAAGATCAATATTAAGCAATTTGATAGCCCAATATGCCTTGTGGTCAATTTCAACAGGAAAATGACATGTCTTTCCGAAAACTAATTTATAAGGGGATGTACCTATTGATGTTTTGAACGTAGTTCTATATGACCATAAATCATCACTCAACCGTATTGACCAATCCATGCGAGATGTACTAACCATTTTTTCAAGAAATCTTTCTAGCTCACGGTTAGCCACCTCAACTTGCCCACTAGTTTGGGCATGGTATGGGGTTCCTTTTTTATGAGTTACATCATACTTACCCAACAATGGCAAAAATTATTTGTTTATAAAATGAGATCCATTAGCACTAATTATGACTTGAGGTGTAGAAAAATATTTTTCGGAAGAACTCGCACACCACACGAGTATAATTTGTTCTACTAGGAATTGCCTCGACCCATTTTGATACATACTCAACTGCTATTAGGATATATTCAAAAGAGTGGGAAGACAGGAAAGGTCCCATGAATTCGATGCCCCATACATAAAAAATATAACATACCAAGATTGAATTTTGGGGCATCTCATTCATTTGCTTATGTTACCTGTCCTTTGACAACTATCGAAATCTTCACCAAATAAGGTGAAATCAGCCATGAAGATCTCTAAGAATTTCCCACTCAATTCAACAAATATAGATATCATGCACCTCTAAAAATTTGCTTGTGCATTGCACAAACCAAACGACATTCGTCTATATGTGAATATTCTCGAAGGACAAGTAAAAGTGGTTATTTCCATATCTTCAGGTGCAATGGGTATTTGTTGTAGCAAGAGTACCCATCAAGGAAACAATAAAATCCTTAGCCGGCTACCTTCTCCACCATTTGATCAATGAAAGAGAGTGGAAACTGGTCCTTCCAAGTTGCATCATTTATCCTACTATAATCTACGCACATTCTCTACCCAATTACAAATCTTGTTGGATCAATTCATTATTATCATTTTTCACTATCGCC
Source organism: Solanum appendiculatum (assembly GCA_018342035.1). Lineage (NCBI taxonomy): Eukaryota > Viridiplantae > Streptophyta > Magnoliopsida > Solanales > Solanaceae > Solanum > Solanum appendiculatum. The sequence continues at coordinate 114,403 of JAGDQO010001404.1, read as the reverse complement.
ATTCATCCTTTCTTTGGTCATATAGATTGAGCTGATCCAAGGGTTGTCAGAAATTGAGAATATGATTCCCCCATCCAGAAGTTTGAGAACATCTTTCTGTTCTACTTCTTCGATCTTTTCATTCAGCGTGCATTGTGGTCGTACTATCAGTTTGCTATTCTCCTCCAACAGAATTTTGTGCTGGCATAATGCATGAGTGATTCCCTGAATATCTGCTATACACCTGATAGCTTTCTTGTACTTGCTCAACATATAGATCAACTTCATTTCTTGTTCATCTATAAGAAAAATTGAAACAATGACTGGAAAAATGTCAAGTTCAAGAAATATATACTTCAAGTGAGTGGGAAACAAATTGAGCTCTGGAGTAGATGTTTACTTCTCTCACAGTGTTTTCTTTATAATGTCATTTGTGTAGAATTTCAGTTCCCTTACTTCTTCAAGAACTTGTGGATATTCCTCTTCTTCATTACTTGATTGAGTGATGTATCTCTCCAATGACTCCATCAGATTTTCATTTTTATATTCTTCAGCTAGGTAAGTCAGAATATCTACCATAAAGCAAGAGTAGACATTCTTCTTATACTGAGGAAATTTCATCATCTTCTTCATATTGAAAACTATCTTTTTTTTCTTTAACTCTAAGCATTAGTTTCCCTTCATACACGTCGAGTATTGCTTTACTAGTAGCCAAAAATGGTCTCCCAAGAATTAACAAAACCTTCTTGTTTTCTTTCATGTCCAGCACTATGAAATTATCACAATCCAAAGTACACCCTGGACGTGACATAACGTATAAGACCTTGAGAGGCCATACACAAGCCATTTGACATGCATACAATACAATAAAATAGAAAATAAAATAAACTTAGTAGAAAGTCTCATATCAAAGAGTTTGACATAAAAGCAAAAGTCTCATCAAGCTCTCGACAAGCCAATCTAATACAGCAAAAGAGTGATTGGGACGTAACCCATACACCACATACAAAGTCTGAAAGTAAAGACATAAAAAATAAAGTCTTCATGGTATTTCCCTTAGAGTATGAGGACACACCAAATCCAACAACTAAGCAACCCAAATCTAGCCATGAGTGGGAGGAGAGAGATCATCAGACCCTACATTATTAGACAATGTAGGCATAAGTATGCATTAGTACATGGAATGTACTAAGTATGAGGGAAATGCATAAAAACATAAAGGTGATCATAAAGGGGTCATTTAAGCATGATATGAATGACAAAGCTAAAAACATAGTACAACCTTTAAGCTGAATCATAAATCATGAACATGGTCAATGCATATTAAAAATTATTTGAAATCTTTCATAAAACCTTTGTAGGTAATTTAGTTCATTTTGTGGGATGTTTACCATTAACTGGCATAGACCATGTGAGCTATAACATGGAATCCGGTGTCACATTCCCATACTGAAATAGGATATCTGACTTGCCAAGGTAAGGACCATGAACTTCTAATTTAGGTGCATCCACTAGCTTAGCCACTTAAGACAATCCTACGGGGCACTTAGTGTAACACCTCGGATTCGAAAAAAAAGAAGAATTTCTAGTTTCTTTTCTCATCTGGTGCCAGCACTGACGGAAGCCACCTACGGACTGTAGGTCGACTTACGAGTTGTAGGTGGAAACCGTAGATGACAAGGTAAACTTTTTAAAAATGTCAAGTTCAAGGATCCTTTCTACGACCCAACAGGACTGTCGGTCATTGTTTCTACTGATCGTAGATAGGTCTCATAGGTCACTCTCAGACTTAGTGAAATGTTGAGGATTCAAGGTTGGATTGACGATTGGAATGTACGGTCCGTCAATGGACCTACGAACCATACATGAGGTCTCGTCATTTGAAGGTCTAAAATCATAGTTTTTGAATCTTTCTGTGATTGACCAGGACGGTTTGTAGTTGGACCTGTCAGAATCGTAGGTCTGAGTTCGGTAGTTATTTTTAAGAGCTTTTTGGTCTTTTTCCTAATTGATCTATTCCTAACCTAAGTCGGTTTAGACCTAATACTAGACCCTGTATAAGACTTCTAAGCCTAATTCTACCCATTCTAATCACTTCCAAACTCCCTCTAAAGCTTTTCCCAAATATTTCTCTCTCTAAAAGCTTGAAGAAGAATAAGAAGAATCTAGGGTTTCAAGATCAAGCCTCCTAATCCTCCATTGCTAATGGGATTTGAACTTCAAGGTATGATAGTTTTTCACCTATGGAGTCCTTTCCTCCATAGGGTTCCCAAATTCTTCAATTTTCACAAGTTAGATTCTTCAATTGAAATTAGGGTTTTCTTAAATCTCATTGTTTCTTTCTAATTATGATCTAATTGATTGAATTATGTTTATTTATGCATGAATTGAGTTAATTGAATGATTCTAAGATGAAATTACATGAGCCAATGCATGATCTATGATTTCTAAGCTATGATCTTATGATGAAGTTTATGAATGATCAAAAGATGAATTTATGAAGATATGCATGTTCAATTATGAAATTGATGAGGAATTTAGTTTCTTTAAGAGTGAAGCACTGTTGTTCTTGAAGTTGTGAAAGGATTTTTCACATAAAGGATTCATAAGGGTTGAAAGACTTTCTCAACTAAACTTTGAATAAAGAACTAGGAGCTGTTCTAATGATAAGACAATAGGCGATTACCCTTGTCTTCTAATGATAAGATAAGTCAAGACTTAGGATTAATCCGTGAGAATTATGCTTAGCACCGAGATGATATTGAGATGGAAGCTCTCCCATAGTAGAGGCCGAGTTTCTTGTAGCAATCTCCTTATCCCATAACTATGTTCCACCATAGGTTGTCTTAGATAGAAATTAGCTAGTGGATCCACATAAGCTAGAAGTTATGGTTCTTACCTTGACAAGTAAGGACACCTCTTTTCGGTGTGGGGTAGACACCGGATTCCATGTTATAGCTCACATGGTCTATGTCGGTTAAGGCTCACTTCCCACAATAAAGAACTAAAGTTACTTCTAAAGGTATTTCAAGCATGTGTTATTTCAAAGATGATTTCTTTGCATTGACCATGGTTTTGTCTCATGTTTTTCCACTACGTCACTTTATGGTTTAACATTGGTCATTACATCTTATGTATAGCCCTTTTTTAGCATTGATTTTATAACTCTTATGCATTGCTATCATACTTGGTATATTCCATGTACTAACGCATACTTTTTGCCTACAATGTCTTATAATGTAGGGCTTGACAATTCTTTTCCTGCCGTTCGTGGCTAGTGAGTACTTAGAGATTTTGAAGATTTGGTGAGTCCTTACACATTCGAGGACAATGCCACGTTTATCTTTCATTTTATGTTACTTTTGAACTTATATGGGTTACGTCCCAAATTTCATTCCATTGATATATTAGATGGCTTTGAGACTATATTAGACTTCTGCTACTTTTATCAACTCTTGATATACAATTGTCTTCTGAACTCTTAATACTATTTTCTTGTATGATGTATGCTAAGTGGCTTGTATGGAGCCTTTAGGGGTCTTATACGCCATGTAATGTATAGGGGGTACTTTAGGTCGTGACAAACTTTGTATTTAGAGCACAAGGTTTTAGAAAGGTCCTAGGATGTATCATAAGCCACGTCGAGTAGAGTCTTGTTCATGGGTGTGAAGCGTACCACATTTATGAATAAGAGGCTATAAGATGTTTAGGAAACTCCACTTCTTTCCAGATCCATATCCGATGCTTTTTATGAGATGGCCACTCGAAGGGCATATGCTAGGAGGAATGCGAGAGAGAATGTGAAAAAAAAACCACCTCAAGAAGCTTTCCAAGTTCCGATTGACCCTAATGCGGAGTTTAAGGCTGTTTTTCAAGAGTTGGCCCAAGCCATGACGGCTCAAGCCAATATGGAGGTTGTGGCCCCCATGAACCCAAATGTGGGTACAGTGGCATCTAGGGTGAGGGACTTCACTAGGATGAACCCTCCAGAGTTTCATGGTTCCAAGGTGGAGGAAGATCCTCAAGAGTTTATTGATGAAGTGTATAAGGTGTTGATGATCATGGATGTGATGCCGGTGGAGAAGGCAAAATTGGCCGCTTATCAACTTAAGGGTGTTGCTCAAGTGTGGTTCAACAAATGGAAGGAAGAGAGGGCGGTTGATACGGGTCCTCTTGATTGGGAAAAGTTTAAGTTTGCTTTCCTTGATAGGTTCTTTCCCATTGAGATGAGGGAGGCAAGGGTGCTTGGGTTTATCAACCTTCATCGCGAAAACATGACTGTGAAGGAGTATGCTTTGAAATTCACACAATTGTCTAGGTATGCTCCTACTATGGTTGCTGATTCTAGAGCAAAAATGAGAGTTTGTTTCGAGGGTGTCCGAAATGGTGGTCAAAGAATGCCGTACAACCATTCTTATTCATGACATTGATATTTCTAATCTAATGGTTCATGCTCAATAAATAGAAGAGGAGAAACTTAAGGAAAGGTCTAAGGAGGTGAAGAGGGCTAAGACCGGTGATGGTGACTTTTCACGCTCAAGGTTCCATGGGTATGGTCGTTCTAAGTTCCGAAAAAGGTTCGTTGGTCAAAGTTCCTCCGATGCTCCAGTCCCTAAGTTCAACAAGGATAGGGTGTCTAACTATAAAACTCAAGGAGGGAATGGTGGTGGATTTTCATCGAATACTTGTGCTAAATGTGGAAGAAAGCACGAGGATAAGTGCTTAGCTAGTACGGATGGTTGCTTTGGTTGTGGTAAGAGTGGTCATAAGATAAGGGATTTTCCATTACTTATCGCTAAGGGAAGAGAAGGAAGGCAAGCTCCACCTAGTGGTTTGGGTTCCAATGCTCCCAAGCAAAACAAATTCTATGCACTCCAAACTCATCATGAGCAAGAGAGTTCTCCCGATGTGGTCACCGATATGTTGAGAGTCTTTCATCTTGATGTTTATGCTTTGCTTGACCTCAGTGCTACCTTGTCTTTTGTGATGCCTTATGTGGCTATGAGGTTTGATGTTCTTCCATATGTGTTATTAGATCCCTTTTCTGTCTCTTCTCCTATTGGTGAATCTACCGTGGCCAAGAGAGTCTATAGAAATTGTCCTATCTCATTACCCCATAGACTCATATTGATCTTGTAGAGCTTGATATGCTAGATTTCGATGATATTCTTGGGATGGATTGACTGTATTCATATTATGCTTCTATTGATTGTAGGACCCGAGTGGTCAAATTTTAGTTCCCAAATGAACCTATTCTGGAGTGGAAAGGGGGAAACTCTATGCTTAAGAGTCGATTTGTCTCTTGTCTTAAAGATAGGAAGATGATTTCTAAGGGTTGCATATACTATATTGTTCGGGTTAGGGATATGGATTCCGAAGCCCCTATCTTTGAGTCAATCCCTGTTGTAAATGAGTTTTCGGAAGTGTTTCTTGATAATTTACCCGGTGTTCCTCCTGAAAGAGAAATAAACTTCGGTATTGACCTTCTTCCAGATACGCAACCTATATCTATTCCTCCATACTAAATGGCTCCGGCAGAACTTAAGGAACTGAAGGAGCAATTAAAAAAATTATTGGATAAGGGCTTGATTCCACCGAGTATCTCTCCATGGGGTACTCTAGTTTTGTTTGTTCGAAAGAAGGATGGTTCACTCCGTATGTGTATTGATTATCGGCAATTGAATAGGGTTTCTATTAAGAATAAGTATCATCTCCCAAGGATAGATGATTTGTTTGACCAACTTCAAGAAGTGAGTTACTTCTCTAAGATTGACCTTCCATCGGGCTATCACCAATTGAGGGTAAGGAAATATGACATTTCGAAAATAGCTTTTTGGACTAGGTATGATCTTTACGAATTCTTGGTAATGTCGTTTGGTCTGACGAATGCTTCGGCTACATTTATGGACTTGATGAATATGGTGTTTAGACAATACCTAGATATATTTGTGATTGTGTTCATCGATGATATTTTGATTTACTCAAGGAGTGAGGATGAGCATACCAATCATTTGAGAATTATGTTGCAAGTTCTCAAGGACCAACAACTCTTTGCAAAGTTTAGTAAATGTGAATTTTGGTTGAGATCAGTGGCTTTTCTTGGTCACATTGTTTCAGGTAAGGGCATTGAGGTAGATCCTAAGAAAACAGATGTGGTTAAGAGTTGGCCTAGACATCTGTCCCCTTCAGATATCCAAAGTTTCTTGGGTTTGGCTGGTTACTATAGGAGGTTTGTTGAGGGGTTCTCTTTGATTGCCTCTCCATTGACGGCTTTGACCTAAAAGAAAGTTAATTTTGTATGGTTTGAGGCATATGAGAAGAGCTTCTAAGAATTGAAGGATAGACTTACCTCTGATCCGATATTGACTTTACCGAAAGGATTCGATGTGTTTGTGGTTTATTGTGATGCTTCAAGGATCGGACTAGGATGTATCCTCATGAAAAATGGGAAAGTCATTGCTTATGCTTCAAGGCAACTTAAGATTCATGTAAAGAACTATCCTACTCATGACTTAGAATTAGCGGTGGTTGTGTTTTCTCTAAAGATTTGGAGGCATTACTTGTATGGTGTTCATGTTGATTTCTTCACCGACCACAAAAGTTTTCAATATGTGTTCAAGCAAAAGGATCTGAATCTTCGCCAGAGGAGGTGTCTTGAGTTGCTAGAGGACTATGACCTGAGTGTCCTCTATCACCCCAGCAAGGTGAATGTGGTAGCAATTGCTTCAGTCGGTTATCCATGGGTAGTGTTGCACATGTTGAGGATAATAAGAAGGAATTAGTTCAAGATGTTCATAGATTGGCCCGATTGGGTGTTCAGTTGATTGATTCCAACGAAGGTGGCATTGTTGTTCATAATAGTGCAGAGTCGTCCTTTGTGTTATATGTGAACACAAAGCAAAGTTTTGATCCAATCTAGATGGAGTTGAAGGACCAGTTCTTAAAAAGTCCATTGAGGCTTTCTCCCACGAAGGCGATGATGCACTCTTATATCAAGGTTGTTTGTGTGTTCCGAATATTGATAACTTGAGGGAGCATATTTTATTGAAAGCCCATAGTTTATGATATTCCATTCACCCGGGAGCCACCAAGATGTACCGTGACTTATGTGAGGTCTATTGATGGAATGGGATGAAGAAGGACATTGAGGAATTTGTGGCTAAGTATCCTAATTGTCAACAAGTGAAAGTTGAGCATCAAAAGTCGAGAGGCTTGTCCCAAGATATTAGTATTCCTACTTGGAAGTGGGAAGATTTGAATATGGACTTCATTGTTGGTTTACCACACACCGATGACAATATGACTCGATTTGGGTTATTGTGGATCGTATGACGAAATCGGCTCATTTCATTCCCGTCTAGGTTTCTTATTCGATTGAAGATTATGCTAAGTTGTACCTAAGGGAAATGGTTAGATTGCATGGAATGCCCCTATCCATTATATTCAATCATGGTACCAATTCACTTCTTAGTTTTGGAAATCTTTCCAAAAGGGCCTTGGTACTCATGTCAAGCTTAGCACGACCTTTCATCCTCAAACCGATGGACAAGCGGAGCGTACTATCCAAACTTTGGAAGATATGTTGAGAGCTTGTGTGATTGACTTCAAGGGTAATTGGGATGATCATTTGCCTTTGATTGAGTTTACTTACAATAATAGCTATCATTCCAGTATTGAAATGGCTCCATTTGAGGCACTTTATGGTAGGAGGTGTAGATCTCCTATAGGTTGGTTTGAAGTTGGCGAAGTCACTTTGATAGGTCCCGAATTGGTTCATGAGGCTATGGAGAAAGTTTAGCTTATTAGAGAAAGGTTGAAAATGGCTCAAAGTCGACAAAAGTCCTATACTGATGTTAGAAGGAGAGATCTAGAATTTGATGTTAGTGATTGGGTTTACTTAAAGATCTCACCCATGAAGGGTGTGATGAGGTTTGAAAAGAAAGTGAAGCTTAGTCCCCGTTATGTGGGTCCATATCAGATTTTGACGTGAATTGGTACGGTTGCTTATGAACTTGACTTGCCTAATGATTTTGCATCAATTCATTCGGTTTTCCATGTCTCCTTATTGAAGAAATGTGTTGGTGATCCGGCATCATAGTGCCATTGGAGAGTCTTGTGGTATAAAAGAGAGTCTTTCTTATGAAGAGGTTCCGATTGAGATTTTAGACCGGCAAGTTCAGAAGTTGAGAAATAAAGAAGTTGCTTCCATTAAGGTTCTTTGGAGAAATCATTTAGTTTAGGGTGCTACTTGGGAGGCCAAGGCCGATATGATGTCCCGTTATCCTCAAATTTTTCCCTCCGCTCCTACTCTAGCTTGAGGTATTTAGTTCCTCATGGTTCACTCTTTGGTGTTATGTGTCTTAGATATTTCTATGATTCCTCATTTGTGCATGTTCGTGAAAAGTTTGATTTTGAGAAAAAGAGTTAACTTGATTGATTCCTTTATGATTATGTGCATTTGAGTGTGAGTTGCATATAGACCTTATGAGATGATGCTTTGAACATGCTTTAGCTTGGAGTTGATGTTTCCTCCTCGGATATGTGCATTATGTGATTGCATTCATGTTGGGTTATTAGATTAAGTTCTTACCCCTCTTATGATGTCTTGATTCCCATTTGAGGACGAATGTTTCCAAGGGGGAGATATTGTAACACCTCGGATTCGACAAGAAGGAGAATTTCTAGTTTTTTTTCTCATATGGTGCCAGCACTGTTGGAAGCCACCTATGAACCGTATGTCGACTTATGAGTCATAGGTGGGAACCGTAGATCGCAAGGTAAACTTTTTAAACATGTCAAGTTTCAGGATTCTTTCTACGACCCAACAGGATGGTCTGTCATTGTTTCTACTAACCGTAGATAGGTTTTGTAGGTCACTCCAAGACTTAGTGAAATTTCGAGGGTTCAAGGTTGGACTGACGGTTGGTATGTACGGTCCGTTAATGGACCTACTAACCGTACATGGGGTCTCGTAGTTTAAAGGTCCAAAATCATGGTTTTTGAATCTTTGTATGGTTGAGCAGGACGGTCCATAGTTGGACCTATAGACCGTAGGTCAGAACCATAGGTCTAAGTCCGGCAGTTATTTTTAAGGGCTTTTTGGTCTTTTTTCTAATTGATCTATTCCTAATATTAGTCGGTTTATCCAAATCCTAGACTCTATATAAGACTTCTAATCCTAATTCTACCCATTCTAATCACTTCCAAACTCTCTCCAAAGCTTTCCCCAAATATTTCTCTCTCTATAAGCTTGAAGAAGAAGAAGAATCTAGAGTTTAAAGATCAAGCCTCCTAATCCTCCATTGCTAGTGGGCTTTGAACTTCAAGGTATGATAGTTTTTTACCTATGGAGTCCTTTCCTTCATAGGTTTCCCAAATTCTTCAATCTTCACAAGTTAGATTCTTCAACTGAAATTAGGGTTTCCTTAAATCTCGTGGGTTCTTTCCACTTATGATTTAATTAATTGAATTATGTTTATTTATGCATGAATTGAGTTAATTGAATGATTCTAAGATGAAATTACATGAGCCCATGCATGATCTATGATTTCTAAGCTATGATCCTATGATGAAGTTTATGAATGATCAAAAGATGAATTTATGAAGATATGCATGTTCAATTATAAAATTGATGATGAATTTAGTTGCTTTGAGAGTGAAGCATTGTTGTTCTTGAAGTTGTGAAAGGATTTCTCACATATAGGATTCATAAGGGTTGAAAGGTTTTCTCAACTAAACTTTGAATGAAGAACTATTCTAATGATAAGACAAGAGGCGATTACCCATGTCTTCTAATGATAAGATAAGTAAAGACTTATGATTAATCCATGGGAATTATGCTTTGGACCGAGCAGATATTGAGATGGAAGCTCTCCCGTATTAGAGATCAGGTTTAATTTCTTGTAGCAATCTCCATATCCCATAACTATGTGCTACCATAGGTTGTCTTAGATAGACATTAGCCAGTGGATCCACTTAAGCTAGAAGTTATGGTTCTTACCTTGGCAAGGAAGGACACCTTTTTTCGGTGTGGGGTAGACACCGGATTCCATGTTATAGCTCACATGGTCTATGTCGGTTAAGGCTCACTTCCCACAATAAAGAACTAAAGTTACTTCTAAAGGTATTTCAAGCATGTGTTATTTCAAAGATGATTTCTTTGCATTGACCATGGTTTTGTCTCATGTTTTTCCACTATGTCACTTTATGATTTAACATTGGTCATTACATCTTATGTATAGCCCTTTTTTAGCATTGATTTTATAACTCTTATGCATTGCTGTCATACTTGGTATATTCCATGTACTAACGAATACTTTTTGCCTACATTGTCTCAAAATGTAGGGCTTGACGATTCTTCTCCTTCCATTTGTGGCTAGTGAGTACTTAGAGATTTTGAAGATTTGGTGAGTCCTCATACATTCGAGGACAATGCTACGTTTATCTTTCATGTTATGTTACTTTTGAACTTGTATGGGTTACGTCCCAAATTTCATTCCATTGCTATATTAGATGGCTTTGAGACTATGTTAGACTTACGCTACTTTTATCAACTCTTGATATACAATTGTATTTTGAACTCTTAATACTATTTTCTTGTATGATGTATGCTAAATGGCTTGTGTGGGGCCTTTCAGGGTCTTATACGCCATGTCACGTCTAAGGGGTAGTTTAGGTCATGACACTTAGTTAGGAACTAGAGGTTGCTACTAGAGACTACCCTATTTGAGGCTCCACCTCAAAGTCCTCTCGGTGCTAAGTAAAGTTCCAACGGAATTAGTTATAAACATATTCATATTATTATACTTGAAAAGACACAATTAAATTACCAATCCAATATTAAGTGATCATAGAGTAGCTCCTTTAAATCATGATTCATACATATGTGAGAAAACTTTATAACCATGATTTCATAATATGTAAGAAAATCTTTCATAATTCATGCATATGGGAGAAACTCTTTTACAATTCATTGATTCTTATCTCATAAGCATCCTTAGTTCAAAAATATCATTTTCATAAACATGCATAACTTCCATAAATTATACTTCATAAATTCATAAGCAAAATTATGAATAACACATGGGTTCATATGGAATCAATTGGAAAACATGAAATTGAATCAAATCATGCATAATAAGATTGAAATCAAACAATTGAATCATAATCAAATAGAACCCATGAATATTTTCATGAAATCCTAGATAATTAGGTGAAATCGAATTGGAGAATTAAGAACTCTTGGGACCCAATGGATGAATGGAATCTATTGGTGAATTTCCACATACCGTGATGATCAAAGCCCAAAAGCAATGAAGGAAAAAGGAGACTCGAAGGTTGAACCCTAGATTTTCTTCCTTGAAGCTTGAGAGAGATTTTTTGAGAGAATTTGGAGGGATTTTGTGAGAATAGGGGATTTAGGATAAGTTTTATGAGTAAAAACGGTTAGGGGTAGATTATAGGTCTAAAACAATGTGGTTTAGAGGTTGGGTTGATAGAAAAAGACCAAAAACCCCTTAATTAAAACTACTAGAAGTGACCTATGGCCAGTAGAACTTTCTACGGCCCGTACTGGTCAACTGTAGAACCAACTTCAGAAATCCAAACATCATTCAATTCCCACGGGACCTTCCTATGGTTTGTCATCCGATTTATGACTCGTAGACACCCTTCCATAGAACTCAAGTCAGAGTCCAAAATTTTACTAAGCTGTAGAACCATTCTACTGAACCCATCTACGACTTGTCATACATCCTACGACTCATCTTGTTCACTCGTAAGTTCATTTTCAGAAACTTGAATTTTCCAAAACTCATCCAAGGTTCTACGATCACCTTCCTATGGCTCGTGGGATTTTCGATGGTTCATTGGTCAGTCTTGTAGTGTCACAATCCAAAGTATACCCTAGTCGTAACATGGCATATAGAATCCCCAAAGGCCCTACATAAGCCACTTAGCATACATCATACAAGATAATAGAAATAAATATTTCAAAATTAGCATTTTCATATCAAAAGATCTTGACAAAGAAGAAGTCTAACATAGTCTCAACAAGACATCTAATACATCAAAAGAAGTTATATGGACGTAACCCATACATCACGTACAATGTCTGAAAACCGTGATAAAGGAAAGCATATAAAGGTGTCATGGTCCTCAGAACATGAGGACTCACCAACTCTTGATCTTCAAATCGCCAATGAAATTAACTAGCCACAAGTATGCGAGGCAGGAGCATCAGACTAGATTATGAGACAATGTAAACACAAGTATGCATTAATACATGGAATGTACTAAGTATGATAGCAATGCATAAAAGGTATGAATTCATGCTAAAGGGACTTTTTATGTCATTTAATGACCAAGCTAAATCATAAGATAGGATTAGAAAACATAAGTTATAATCATGGTTAATGCAAGCTTAAAATATTTAAAACACTTTAAAAGATACCTTAAAAGTAACCTTAGTTCTTATTGTGGGATGTTTACCATTAACCGACATAGACCATGTGAGCTAAAATATGGAATCCAGTGTACTACTCCCTCACCAAAAAGAGAGTATCCTACTTGCCAAGGTAAGGATCATGAGTCTGAATTAAGGTGGATCCACTAACTAATGTCTATCTGAGACAAAATCTTATGGTGGCATATAGTTTTGGAACTTAGGGATTACTACCAAAGGTCCACGAATGCTAAACAAAAACCTTCATCCCAAAAGTCCTCTCAGTGCTAAGTAAAATCCAAATGAAATAGTCATTAATCATATTCATATTATCATCCATGGAAAAGTACAATTAAGTTACTAATCCAAGCTAGAAACATCATAGAGTAGCTCCTTAAACCATGTGTGAGAAAACCTTTCACCATTCATGACTTTTCATAATAGCTTTATAAGACCTAGATTCATTGACTTCATACAAAAAATACCATACTACTAATGATATTAATTTAAGAAAACTTAATCCATGATCAGTGATGGAATATTTGGATACCATACTAATCAAGACCTAATATAGAAAAATAATCAAAAGCATTGATGGAAAATCTAGATGTCATTCAAGTCATGTGGCCAAGCTTCACAGAACATATAGATACCTTCATCTATAAGCTTACTTGATTCATAAACATTGCTTTCATAAAATATGCATAATTTTCATAAAACATATTCATAGATTTATAACTTCATCATGTGTTCATAGCCAAAGCATCCTCAAATTCATTTACATCAATTTCATAAAAGCAAGCATATCTTCATAAATTCATATTTCATAGTTCATAAAATTCATCATGAGTTCATAATCTAAAATCATGGATCACACATGGATTCATGTGAATTCAACTCAAAATTATGTAATTACTTCAATTCATGCATCAGAAGATAGAAATTAATCAATAAAATCACAATTGAAGAGAACCCATGAGGATTGAATAAAACCCTAACTTTTGAATTGAGAATCTAACTTGTAAAATTGGAAGATCTTGGAAACCCTATGGAGGAAAGGAATTCATAGGTAAACACTAACATACCTTGATGAACAAATCCCAAAAGCTATGGTGAATTGGAGACCTTGAAGTGAAACCCTTCTTCTTCTTCCTTAGCTTTAGAGAGTGAATATTTGGGGAAGAACTTGGAGGGAATTGGGTGTTAGGAGAGTGATTTAGAATGGGTAGTTTTAGGACTTAAATCACTTATATAGGGCTTAAGATAGGGGTTAAAACGACATAGCTTAGGTATCAAACACATAGGGAAAGACTAAAATAGCCCTGACTTAAATAGGTGAAGGGTGACTTATATGGATCCCTAAACAGTTTGTATAAGACACCACTGGCCGTATAGGCAACCGTCCAGGTGACCCTTTGCAAGGCTTCCATAAACGGCCAGTCCACTGCCCCTAAATGGCTAGAGAACCTCTAAACGGACCGTTTAGGCTTCCTTTAAGGGTTCATGGCTTGTTTTAGGCCTATGGACTTATCTGTTAACCTCCCTTACCTTTTCCAAATTCTGAGGTATTACAATATCTTCCCCTTGGAAATATTCGTCCTTGAATGGAACTTAATCTAGTACGAAGAGAGTTGGAGAGAAACTAACAATCCAACATGGATGCAATCTCATCAAAATGCACATAAACCAGGAGAAAACACAACTCCAAGCTAAAACATACTTCCAAACCTCATTTTATAAAACATACATGCAAATCATGCACAAATGCACATAATCATGAATTAATCAATCTAGCTAAATCATATAAAAGAGAAATCAAATTTTCATGAGCATGCATGCATGAGAAAACATGAGAATGACTAATAACGCAAGAATCCTAAAGAGTGAACATAAGGGGCTAATGCCTTAAGCTAGACCCAAAGACAACGAAATGAGATAGGGATACTAAGACATCTCATCGCCTTTATCCTTTCACATACCAAACTATAGCAAGGAACCCTTCTAATAATTTAAATGATTCCACACATCCCCACCATGAAGCACACTATCTCCCCGTTGGGAGCAAACCTCTCTAGTCTTTTCGAATCTATCTCCCTCAACCCAAGCATAGAAGCAAAGTCTTAACAACCATGGAACCATTAATACAAGTAAACACTTAAGGAATTTCCACACAGATTTCAAATCGACTTCAAACATAATAACTATACATGGAGTCTTACCATAGCCAACGAAACACCCAATATCAAGCAATGCATAACCACAAGCTAAAAGACCATAACTTACCAATCGCCGCATTTGGGGAACCCTCGTGATCTTGTCGAATCTGAAGAACATAGAACCTATGTTTCTTCGGAGCACTCGAACCGGAACCACTAGGTTGAATTTGCCTACCATCCCTTCCCTTAGTAGTAAGCAATGGCAGATCTCTTATTTTGTGACCACTCTTTCCACACCTAAAGTATGCATTTGAACCGCCTAGACACTCACTCTTATGGCATTTTCCACACCTCCAACACTCGGGCACCATTTTCTCACTAGAACCATTACCTTGAGAATGATTACCTCCATCGGACCTTGAATGTGAGAAATCACTATTATCCGTTATTACCCTCTTTGCCTCCCTAGATCTTTTCTTAAGCTTCTCCTCTTCTATTTGTTGAGCATGAATCATTAAAGGGGAAATATCCATTTCCTTATTGGGCATGGAGGTATGACATTCCTTGACCACCATTTCGAACACACCCAAAATAAACTCACTCATCCTTGCCCTAGAATCGGCAACCATAGTTGTAGCATACCTAGCCAATTGAGTGAATTTCAAAGCATACTCATTCACACTCATATTTCCTTGATGAAGGTTAATGAACTCAAGAACTTTCACTTCTCTCATTTCAAGAGGAATGAAACGATCAAGAAAAGCAACCTTAAACTTATCCTAATCAAGAGGACCCGCATCAACCTCCCTCTCACTCTTCCATTGTTCAAACCAAACTTGAGCAACACCCTTAAGTTGATAAGCGGCTAATTCCACCTTTTCCACCAGTGTCACTCCCATGATCATCAAAACCTTATACACCTCATCAATGAAATCTTGAGGATCTTCCTCAACTTTAGACCCATAAAATTCTGGAGGATTCTTCCTAGTAAACTCCCTTACCCTTTGCCGCTGTACCCACCCATGGGTTCACGGGATCCACAACCTCTCTATTTGCTTGAGCCATCATAGCTTGGGCCAATGCGTGAAATAAAGCTCGAAACATCATTAGTCACTTGTTCGGCCAAAGGGTCATCCAGAACTTGAGAAGCTTCTTGTTCGACATTCTCACTCACATTCCTTCTAACGTATGTTCTTCGAGGGGTCATATCCTAAAAAGCATTGGAGAGGGATTAGGAGAGAGACATATAGAGTTACATTCTATCGCATGACTTTAGAATGATGAAAGAAATGGAATTTAAACGTCTTATAGCCTCTTATTCATAAATGTGGCACGCTTCACACTCATGAACAAGACTCTACTCAACAAGGCTTGTGAGACATCCTAGGACCTTTCTAAACCTTATGCTCTGAATACAAAGTTTTTCACCACCCAAAGTATACCCTAGTCGTAACATGGCGCATAGAACCCCGAAAGGCCCTACACAAGCCACTTAGCATACAACATACAAGATATTAGAAATAAAGATTTCAAAAGTAGCATTCTCATATCAAAAGAGCTTGATAACATAGTCTCAACAAGCCATCTAATACATCAAAAGAAGTGTTTGGTATGTAACCCATACATCATATACAATTTCTGAAAACTGTGATAAAGGAAAGCATATAAAGTGTCATGGTCCTTAGAACATGAGGACTCACCAACTCTTGATCTTGAATCGCCAATGAGATCAACTAGCCACAAGTATATGAGGTAGGAGCTTCAGATCCTACATTATAAGATAATGTAGGCACAAGTATGCATTATTACATGGAATGTACTAAGTATGATAGCAATGCATAAAATATATGAAACCATACTAAAAGAATTTCTCATGTCATGCAATGACCAAGCAAAATCATAATATAAAAGAGTTAGAAAACATAAGTCATAATCATAATCAATGCAAGCTTCACATATTTAAAACACTTTGAAAGATACCTTGAAAGTGGCCTTAGTTCATTATTGTGCCGGCATAGATCATGTGGGCTAAAACATGAAATCTAGTGTACTGCTCCCATACTGAAAAGAGAGTGTCCTACTTGCCAAGGTAAGGACCATGAGTTTGAGCTAAGGTGGATCCACTAGCTAATGCCTATCTGAGACAAAATCCTATGGTGACACATAGTTCTGGACTTAGGGATTTCTACTAAAGGTCCACTGATACTAAACGGAAACCTTCATCCAAAAAGCCCGCTCGGTGGTAAGTAAAATCCCACAGAATAGTCATTAATCAGATTGATATTACAATCCATGGAAAAGTACAATTAAGTTACTAATACAATCTAGAAACATCATAGAGTAGCTCCTTAAATTATCTGTGAGAAAACCTTTCACCATTCATGATCTTTTCATAATAGCTTTATAAGACTCATAGTCATTAACTTCATACTAAAAGCGTCATACTACTAATGATATTAGTTTTAGAAAACTTGATCCATGATCATTGATGACATATCTGGATACCATACTAATCAAGACCTAATATAGTAAAATAATCAAAAGCATTGATGGAAAATCTAGATGTCATTCAAGTCATGTGGCCAAGCTTTATAGAACATATAGATACCTTCATCTATAAGCTTACTTGAGTCATAAACATTGTTTTCATAAAACATGCATAATTTTCATAAAAAATATTCATGGATTCATAGCTTCATCATGTGTTCATAGTCAAAGCATCCTCAAATTCATTTACATCAATTTCATAAAAGCATGCATATCTTCATAAATTCATATTCCATAGTTCATAAGCTTCATCGTGGGTTCATAATCTAAAATCATGGATCATGCATAGGTTCATGTGAATTCAACTCAAATCATGTAATTACTTTAATTCATGCATCAAAAGATAGAAATTAATCAATAAATTACAATTGAAGAGAACCCATGAGGATTGAAAAAAACCCTAACTTATGAATTGAGAATCTTAACTTGTAAAATTGGAAGATCTTGGGTACCCTATGGAAGAAAGGACTCTATAGGTGAACACTAACATACCTTGATGTGCAAAGCCCAAAAGCTATGATGAATTGGAGACCTTAAAGTGAAACCCTTCTTCTTCTTCCATAGCTTTAGAGAGAATTGTTGGGGAAGAACTTGGAGGGAATTGGGTTTTAGGAGAATGATTTAGAATGGGTAGTTTTAGGACTTAAATCACTTATATAGGGCTTAAGTTATGGGTTAAAATGACATCGCTTAGGTATCAAACACTTAGGGAAAGACTAAAATAGCTCTGACTTAAAAAGGTGATGGGTGACTTATAAGGATCCCTAAACGGTTCGTATAAGGCACCACTGGCCGTATAGGGAACCATCCAGGTGACCCTCTACAAGGCTGCCTTAAACGGCCAGCCCACTGCCCCTAAATGGCTAGTGAACTTCTAAATGGACCGTTTAGGCTTCCTTTAAAGGTTCATGGCTTGTTTAAGGCCTATGGACTTGTCCGTTAACCCTCTTACCTTTACCAAATTCTGAGGTGTTACATGTAGACGGCTGTGTTATGCAAAACTGCACTTTTCCTTTCCAATCAACTTTCTAATTTCTGAGGTGTTACGTCCTTAAATGGGACTCAAGCTAGCATGAAAAAAGTAGGAGAGAAACTAACAACCCAACATGAATGCAAATCTCATCATAATGCACATAAATAAGGAGAAATCACTTCAAGCTAAATCATAACATCACAATCAAGTTTTTCATGAATACGCATGCATATGGAAACATGAGAATGACTTAAATTCATGAATCCGAAAAAATGAATCATGAGAATCTAATACCTCAAGCTAGAGTAGGAGCAGAGGGAAAGAGATGAGGATACTTAGACATCATATCGGCTTCGGCTTCCCAAGTAGCACCCTTAACTAATTGATTCCTCCAAAAAACTTTTATAGAAGCAACTTTTTTATTTTTCAACTTTCGAACATGTCAGTCTAAAATCTCAATCGGAACATCTTCGTAAGAAAAACTTTCCTTAACTCCCAAATTTTCCGAAGGTACAATGGAAGTTGGATCTCCAACATACTTTTTCAACAAGGAGACATGGAATACCGAATGTACCAATGCTAAAGCATTAGGTAACTCTAACTCATAAGCAACCTTGTCAATAAGTCTAAAAATATGATATGGGCGCACATATCGGGGATTAAGCTTCTCTTTCTTTCCAAACCTCATTATACATTTATGGGTGAGATTTTCAAGTAAACACAATCATCAACATCAAATTCAAGCTCGTTTCTTCTAACATCGGCACAAGACTTTTGTCGACATTGAGAAGTTCTCAACCTCTCTCGAATAAGTTAAACCTTTTCCATAGCCTCATTGTAACACCTCGGATTCGTAAGGGAAAGAATTTCAGTTTTCTGGGATTTGCTGGTGTCAGTACCAACGGAGCCACCTACGGCCCGTGGACTGACCTACGAACCATAGGTCAGGCCCATGGTTGGCTAGTCCAGGTTCCTTAAAAATGTTAAGCCTCAACACTTTTATGCGGCTCGCCAGGACGGACCATCGATCCATGTATGAGCCGTAGGTAGGTCCCGTAGGTGAGACCCATACTTAGTTAAATTTTCAGGGCTAAGAATTGGATATACAGTGGCCATGTATGAGTCGTTGATCGACCCACGAACCGCACATGGGGTCCGTCATTGCAGGGTTCGAGTTGGTAGTCTCTGAATCTGTCTACGGTGGGACAGGACGGTCCGTAAGTCCAATAGTAGATAGGGGTTCGAAAGTTATTTTAAAGAGATTTTTGGTCTTTTCCCTAAGTGTTTAATTCCTAATCTAAGTTGGTTTGGCCCTAAACCTAGACCCTATATAAACCTTTTAAGCCAAATTCTACCCATTCCAAAACTTTCCCAAAACTCTCCTCTCCAAAATATTTCTCTCTCTAGAAAGCTTGAAGAAGAAGAAGCAATAGCTAGGGTTTTCAAGATTCAAGTCTCCTAATCCTCCATTGATTTCAAGGTTTTGGCATTAAGGTATGATAGTCTTCATCTATGGAGCCCTATCCTCCATAGAGTTCCAAATTTCTCTATTTTACAAGTTAGAGATCCTCCATGAAAGTTAGGGTTTTTCTTCTATGTCATGGGTTCTTTTCAATGTTGATTTAATTGATTGTTTTATGAACTATGAAGCATGAATTGAGTTGAATTTTATGAATTAAGATGAATCCCCATGAACCCATGTGATTTTCCCAATTTTGAAAATTATGAATTTGTTGATGGGTTGAATTGTGAAGAAGATGAATTTTATGAAATCTATATGAACCCACACATGATTTATGTTTTCTAAAGTTATGATTTCAAGATGAATTATAATTGACCAAAAGATGGGTTTTATGAAATTATGCATGCTCAATTATGAAAATTATGATGATTTATGAATTGCTTTGAGATTGAAGCTTAATTGATGATATTGTTGAGTTGTGAAAGGTTTTCTCACATATTACTCAATCTATGAATGTGAAAGGTTTTCTCACATATTACTCAATCTATGAATGCGAAAGGATTTTTCTCACATAAAGGATTCATAACTTGTTGAAAGGCTTTTTCAACTAAAGTTGAATCAAAAAGTTTAAGGAGTTATTCTAATGAGCTTTAGCTTGGATTGGTAACTCTAGTTGTACCTTTCCATGGATAATAAGATGAATAAGAACTATGACTATTCCGTGAGATTAATGCTTAGCATCGAGCGGATATTGAGATGGAAGCTCTCCCGTAGCAGAGTCCAGGTTTCTAGTAGCAATCTCCTTACCCCTTACCTATGTGCCTCCATAGGATGATGGTCTATGATAGACACTAGCTAGTGGATCCACGTAAGCTACAAGTTAAGTAAAGGGTCCTACCTTGGCAAGTAGGATGGCCCCATCGGTGTGGGGTTAGACACCGGATTCCATGTTGATAGCTCAGATGGTCTTACAAGTCAGTTAAGGCTACTTTCGGTTAAGGCTACTTCCCACAAACAATGAACTAAAGTGCTTTTAAGATATTTCACAAGTGATGTAAAGATGTTTAGCTTGCTTTGACCATGATTTATGACTTATGTTTCTAACCTTTTTCATGTTTTAGCTTGGTCATTGCATGTTATTAACATGTCCCCTTTTGCATGTTTAAATGATTTTGTGCATTGCTATCATACTTGGTACTTGATTGTACTAACGCATACTCTTGCCTACATTGATTTATTAATGTAGGGTGTGATGACTCTTCTCCATCTATTCGTGGCTAGAGCCTAGTTGAAGGATTCTTGAAGATTGGTGAGTCCTCATGCTTCGAGGACCGAGACTCTTTCATTTCTTTTATGTCTTTCTATTCTAGACTTTTGTATGTGATGTATGGGTTACGTTCCTGTCACTCCGTGATATAATAGATGGCTTAAGACTATGTAGATTTTCGCTTCATTTTATAAAACTCTTATGACTTGAACTTGTTCTTATATACTCTTGATTTCCATTATCTTGTCTATGCATGCTAAGTGGCTTGTAGGAGGCCTTTTGGGGTCTTGTACGCCATGTCACGTCTAGGGGGTACCTTGGGTCGTGACACTCATGCACAACTCGGGCCCTATCAAAGTGACCTCACCAACTTCAAACCAACATATAAGGGACCCACATCTCCTACCATAGAGAGCCTCAAATTGTGCTATCCCAATTCTAGAATGATGGCTATTGTTATAAGCAAACTCAATCAAAGGTAGATGATCATCACAATTACCCTTGAAATCAATCACGCAAGCTCTTAATATATCTTTCAAAGTCTAAAAAGTACGCTCATCTTGTCCATCAATATGAGGAAGAAAAGCCGTACTAAGCTTCACTTGGGTACCAAGACCATTCTGAAATGACCTCTAAAACCAAGATGTAAACTAAGTACCACGATCTGAGAAAATAGAAAAAGGCACTCCATGCAACCTCACCATTTCTCGAATATAAAGCTTGGTGTACTCTTTGGCTGATAATGAAGTCTTTATGGGAAGAAAGTCAGCCGACTTCGTCATTCGGTCCATAATAACTCAAATCGAGTCAAACTGACAAGGAGTATGAGGTAAACCCGTAATGGAGTCCATATTCAACCCTTCCCACTTCCAAGTAGGAATACTAATGTCTTGAGTCAAACCACTGAGTTTTTGATGCTCAACTTTCACTTGTTGACAATTCAGACATTTAGCCACAAATTCCATAGTATCCTTCTTTATCTCATTCCACCAATAGACTTCCCGCAAGTCACGGTACATCTTGGTGGCTCTTTGGTGAATCGAATACCGAGAACTGTGAGCTTCTGTCAAAATCTAATTTAACAACCCATTGACATTGGGAACACATAACCGATCTTGATATCTAAGGACACCATCTTCCCCATGGGAGAAAGCCTCAACAGTTATTTTAGAAACTGACTTCTTCAAATCAACTAACACCAGATGAAGATCTTGCTTAGCCTTCACATCCGATACAAGAGATGATTTCGAACCATTCTGAATAATCACACCACCCTCACTAGAATCAACCAAGCGAACACCCAATCAGGCCAGCCTATGAATATCACGAACTAGCTCTTTCTTATAATTCTCAACATGAGCAAAACTACCCATTGATAGCTGACTAAGAGCATCCGCCACACTATTTTCTTTTCGAGAATGATAGAGGACACACATGTCATGATCCTTTAATAACTCAAGCCACATTCTTTGGTGAAGATTCAAATCCTTTTGGGTAAACACATAATTTAAGCTTTTATAGTCGGTAAACACGTCGACATGAAGACCATATATGTAATGCCTCTAAATCTTTAGAGCAGACACTACCGCTGCTAACTCCAAATCACAAGTCATATAATTCTTTTCATGCACCTTCAATTGCCTTGAAGCATAAGAGATGCCTTTTCCATGTTTCATCAAGACACTACCAAGACCAATTTGAGAAGCATCACAATAAACCACAAAACCATCCGTTCCTTCCGATAAGGTCAAAATAGGGGCTGAAGTGAGTCTATCCTTCAACTATTGAAAACTCTTCTCACATGATTCTTACCATAGGAATTTCACCTTCTTTTGAGTCAATATCGTCAAAGGTGAAGTAATTGAGGAAAATCCTTCCACAAACCTTCTATAGTAACCGGCCAAACCCAAGAAACTATGAATATTTGAAGTGGATAAGGATCTAGGCCAATTCTTAACCACCTCGGTTTTCTTAGGATCAACTTGAATACCTTCACCAGAGACAATATAGTCGAGGAAAGCAACGGATCTCAACCAAAATTCAAACTTGCTAAACTCAGCATACAATTCACGATCCTTTAGAATTCGCAACACAATCCTTAAATGCTCAACATGCTCCTCCTCACTCCGTGAGTAAATCAAAATATCATCAATAAATACAATCACAAACATATCAAGATATTGCTTAAAGTCTCTATTCATCAAATCCATGAATGTCGTCGGGGCATTAGTCAAACCAAAATACATTACCAAAAACTCATAATGACCATACCGAGTTTGTAAAGTCGTCTTCGAAATGTCATCGTCCTTCACCCTCAATTGGTGATAACCCGACCAAAGGTCAATCTTAGAGAAGAAACTCGCTCCTTGGAATTGATCAAACAAGTCATCAATCCTTTGAATAGGATACTTATTCTTTATTATAACCTTATTCAATTGACAATAGTCAATGCACATTAAGAGAGAACCATCCTTCTTTCGAACAAGCAACACCGGAGCACCCCATGGAGAGATACTCAGTTGATAAAACTCTTATCTAACAAATCATTCAATTGATCCTTTAACTCCATAAGTTTTGTAGGGGTCATACGGTAAGGAGGGATAGATATAGGCTACGTATCTAGGAGAAGGTCAATACCGAAGTCTATTTCCCTTTTAGGAGGAATACCGAAAAGATCATCGAGAAATACTTTCAGAAACTCATTTACAATTGGGACTGACTCAAGAGTAGGGGTTTCAAAATTTGTATCCCTAATTCTTACAAGATGATAAATTCAACCCATAGAAATCATTTTCCTAGCTTTTAGGCAAGATACGAACTGACACTTAAGAGCAAAATCCCCCCCTTCCTATGACATGATAGGTTCGTTCAGAAGCTTAAATGTGACAAATTGGTTCCTACAATCTATGAAAGAATAACATGCATGAAGTTAGTCCATTACAAGAATAACATCAAAATCTATCATATCAAGCTTCACAAGATCAACATGAGTGACAGAAATAGGGCAATTTCTATAAACTCATTTAGCCACAATAGAATCACCGACAAGAGTAGAGAAAGGATTTAAGGACAAACATAAAATATCGTGGCCACATAAGGAGTAACAAATGAAAATATAGCACCTGGATCAAGAAAAGCATACACATCAAAATGAAAGACTTTCAACATACCAATCACAACATCCAGAGAACCCTCATGATCTTGTCGAGTCTGAAGAGCATAAAACCTATTTTTCTTTGGGGCACCAAAACCACTAGGCTGAATTGCCTACCCTTTTTTCATTTGTTCATGGGACAATCCTTTATCTTAGGACCACTCTTCCCACAACCAAAACAACTATCGGTACTGACCAAGCATTTGTCATCATGTTTCTTCAAGACCTTGTGCAAGTACTCATTGAAGACCCATTACCACCACCTCCTTGAGACTTAGGGTTAGACACTCTATCTTTGTTGAACTTATAGGTCGAGGCATTGGAAGAACCTTGACTGGAAAACCTTTGCTGAAATTTAAAATGACCTTGTCCACCGTACTTAGAATGAGAAAAGACACCATCACCCATACAAGCCCTCTTGGACTTTCTTGCCCTCACTTTGAGTTTATCTTCCTCAATTTGTTGTGCATTGACAACCAATCTAGAGATATCCATTTCCTTGATTAGCATGGCGGTTCGGCACTCTTTGACAACTAAGTCAGATGCACCCGACACAAACTTTCTCGTTCTCACCCAAGAGTCAGCAACCATAATAGGAGCATACTTAGCCAATTGAGTAAACTTCAAAGCATACTCCTTCACACTCATATTTCCTTGACAAAAGTTAATGAACTCAAGTACTTTTTCCTCCCTCATCTTAAAGGGAAAGAAATGATCAAGAAAGGCTCCTTTGAATTTCTCCCAATGAAGAGGACCCGCATCAATAGCCTTGTCACTTTTCCATTGTTCAAGCCAAACTTGAGCAACACCCTTAAGCTGGTAAGCGACCAATTCTGCCTTCTCCACCGTTGACACACCCATAATCTCCACATCATATACACCTCATCAATAAACTCTTGAGGATTCTCATCCACTTTTGACCCATGAAACTCCAGAGGATTCATGCTAGTGAAGTCTCTCACCCTTATCGCTGTCGTACCCACAATTGGATTCACGGGAGCAACGACTTCTCTATTAGCTTGGGACGTCATAGCTTGAGCCAACACTTGGAAAACAACTTGAAATTTGGCATGAGTCACTTGTTCGGCCAAAGGATCAACTAGAACTTGAGGAACCTCGGGCCCCATATTCTCGTCCACATTCCTTCTCACATATGCTCTTCGAAAGGCCATCTCCTGAAAAGTATCGAATAAGATTTAGGAGAAGGACCTTTATAGAGATAGATTCTATGGCACAACTTTAGAGTAATGAAAGAAGTGAAGTTTCCTAACCTCCTTGTAGCATCCTATACATAAATATGGTGCGCTTCATACTTATGAACAAGACCCTACTCAATGCGGCTTGTCATACATCCTAGGACCTCTTCAAAAACGTTATGCTCTAAATACCAAGTTAGTCATGACCCAAAGTACACCCTGGATGTGACATGGTGTATAACACCCTAGAGGCCCTACACAAGAAATTTGACATGCATACAACACAATAAAATAGAAAATACATGAAACTTAGTAGAAAGTCTCATATCAAAGAGTTTGACATAAAAGTAGAAGTCTAAACATAGTCTTGAAAAGCCAATCTAATACATCAAAAGAGTGGTTGGGACGTAACTCATACACCACATACAAAGTCTAAAAGTAAAGACATAAGAAATAAAGTCTTCGTGGTCTTGCCCTCGGAGTATGAGGACTCACCAAATCCAATAGCTAAGCAACCCAAATCTAGCCACAAGCGGGAGGAGAGAGATAGTCGGACCCAACATTATTAGAAAATGTAGGTACAAGTATGCATTAGTACATGAAATGTACTAAGTATGAGGGAAATGAGTAAAAGCATAAAAATGATCATAAAGGGGAAGTTTAAGCATGATATGCATGACCAAACTAAAAACATAGTAAAATCTTTAAAGATGAATCATAAACCATGAACATGGTCAATGCATATTAAAAATCATTTGAAAGCTTTCATAAAACCTTTGAAGGTAACTTAGTTCATTTTGTGGGATGTTTACCATTAACCAACATAGACCATGTGAGCTATAACATGGAATCCAATGTCATGCTCCCACACGGAAGAAGGATGTCCTACTTGCCAAGGTAAGGACCATGAACTTCTAGCTTAGGTGAATTCACTAGTTTAGTCACTTAAGAAAATCCTATGGGGGCACGTAGTTAGGAACTAGAGGTTGCTACTAGAGACTATCCTATTTGAGCCTCCACCTCGAAGTTTTCTCACTGTAAAGTAAAGTCTCAATGAAATTAGTCATAAACATATTCATATCATTATACTTGAAAGGGAACAATTACATTACAAATCCAATTTGAAGTCATCATAGAGTAGCTCCTTTAATTCATGATTCATACATATTTGAGAAAACCTTTCACAACCATGATTTCATAATATGTGAGAAAACCTTTGACAATTCATACATTTGTGAGAAAACCTTTCACAATTCATTGATTCTTATCTCATAAGCATCCTTAGTTCATGAACATCATTTTCATAAAACATGCATAACTTCCATAAATCATACTTCATAAATTCATAAGTAAAACCATGAATAATGCATAGGTTCATATGGAATCAATTGGAAAACATGAAATTGAATCAAATCATGCATAATAATATTGAAATCAAACAATTTAATCATAATAAAATAGAACCCATAAAGATTCACATGAAACCCTAGATAATTAAGTGAAATTGAATTAGAGAACTTTTGGAACCCAATGGATGAATGGAATCTATTGGTGAATTCCCACATACCTTGATGATCAAAGGCCAAAAGCACTAGAGGGAAAGGAGACTTGAAGCTTGAACCCTAGATTTTCTTATTTGAAGCTTAAGAGAGAATTTTTAAGAGACTTGAGAGAATTTGGAGGGATTTTGGGAGAATGAGGGATCTAGGCTATGTTTTATGAGTAAAAATGGTTAGGGGTAGCTTATAGGTCTAAAGCAACATAGTAAGGGTTTGGGTAGATAGGAAAAGACCAAAACACCCTTAATTAAAATTGTCGAAAGTGATTACGGCCCACACTGGTCAACCATAGAACCAACTTTAGACATCCAAACTTCATTCAAATCCCATGGGACCTTCCTACGGTCCATCATCCGATCTACGACTCGTAGACACCCTTTCGCAGAATCCAAGTCAGAGTCCAAAATTTCATTAAGTGTAGAACCATTTTATGGAACCATCTACGACCCGTCATACATCCTACAACTCGTCCTATTCACTCGAAAGTTCAACTTTAGAAACTTGAATTTTTCTAAACTCATCCAAGGTTCCACGATAACCTTTCTATGGCACGTGGTATTTCTTACGGTCCATAGGTCAGTCTCGTAGACCACTATATTAGTGCAAAAACTACAATTTTCCTTTCCAATCAACTTTCCCATTTCTGAAGTGTTACAAAAATCCACTGGAAACACAAACTTGTCCACCCTGACAAAAACATCTTTAATTATTGCTTCAGGGATAACTGTGGATTGGTCTTCCAACTGTAAGGACACATGAATGGTCTTAATTATTCCAAGCTCTCCTTCTAATTTCTTGAAAATTGATAGCGGCATGATATTTATAAAAGCTCATAAATCGCACAAGAATTTCTCAAATCTCACCGTCCCTATTCAGATGGAATAGTGAAGCAACCCGGATCACCACAGTTTTTATGTTGTCAATCCTTGGCAATGACGCCAAAATTTGACGAGCACAAACACACTGTAAGCTTAACATTTCGCTAGTCAAATATAGTATAGTATAAAGATTGTCTCTACAAGGATTGATACAAATATTAATTCAATCAAATCTTGCTAACTATTATTCAAGTGATCCAAAGAAGAGAGTTGGTTATGGTTATGAACCACATCTATAGACTATTTGAGAATTTAAAACAATTGATAACTATGAAGTTTAATGTCAACAATAAAAGATAGGGTACAAGATGAAACAAGTGCATAATGATAGTCAAGATTTGACCACGTTCATAGATCGAATCGAAAGTTCTATCAATTCTCTCAAATTTGATAGTTGATTGGAATATCGTTAAGATTTAGATTTTTCTTTCTGAGTAAATATCAAGTTAAAGAATAAACTAATTATAACCTAGTGATCCTAATATGTAAGAACATGTTATGGATTATTCTTAAGGTAGTAATGTGATAAGTCTGAGATTTTGACTAATTTGAGGTCTTTTTAGTTCAACAAATAGTGTCCTAAATGCCTATTTATGTCCTTATCAGATGTTAATTTAATGTTTTACAACTATGAAGGCTAAAGACCCAGGCAAGGATGAATCTATCAAAAAAAGGCCAAAAATATTGAAAAGAGTGTCAGATCAGAGCTGAGGGTCGTCCAACACAAAGGGCGGATCGCTCAATAGGTTGGAGCTCGCCTAAAGTGATAGTTTTCACTCTTGAAAATATTCAAGGCGGGTTGGTGAAGCAAAGAGTAAATGGTGATTCACCGAAACAGTTAGGCGAGCTAGAAGTTCCATTGCCGAAGGTGACAGACTTCTGAGTTAAAATGAAGGTTGAATGAGTGAACAAGGTGGTACTCAGTGATTCGCCAAACATAGGCTGAATCAATCGAGTTCGCCAACTGAGGTTCAAACACCTGAAGCCTGAAGCCAAGAAAGGGCGAGCCAAAGAACAAATGACGATCCGCCGAATTAGGAAGATGAGCCCAACTAACGTTGCCAATCAGGTCACGTGTGAAATTTTAGACCAATTTTTGGAGATATTATAAATAGTCCAAAGGAGAGAGAAAATAAGGAGTTTTTCAGAATAACTTTTTACTTTTATGCATTCTAACTTTTTCATATTGAGAGAAAGACTCTTTCTACTTAGTTTTGGGGTTTTGAACAATCTTGTAATTGACAATTGAGGGTTCAATTCAAAGTGGGTGTTGAATATTATTCCTGATCATCAATACTTTAATGGTTGAAAACATAATTGGTGTAATTTCTGTCCCTTTTATGATGCTTCGCTAAAATCCCAATTCTGTGGGTGTGATTATGGAGTTGGGTGTTGATTTAATTTAGTAAGTCTAGTGTCTTTCTTTGTTTTTCTGTTGTTTATTCATGGATTTGAGCTATTAGCATGGGGTTAATTCATAGGTTGAGGTTTCAAACTTAATCCTAGCTTAGATCTTCGATTAATGCTCGAAAGAGATTAATTGAAGTGGGTAAATAGCTTCATGCTTACAAATTGGGTTTTATTATTGTAGTTTGCTCGAAAGAGAAATTGTAGTTCAATTCTAATTGATAAATCTACTCAAAAGAGAGATTTTAGTAAGGTATTGGGTTGATTTGTTTATTACATAGATGAGACCGAAAGGAGACTCTATGATATGATGTATTGAGATTGAAAGAAGATTTGTGTCATTGATGATTACCCAACCTATCCATGATTATTAAGCATTATTGAGCAAGCACTTGTACCCCTATTTGATGTTGATACCAACTCCCACACCCCTAGAATTGTCTCTTACTAGTTTAAATCCCTGTTTTTAGTTGAATTATGATAACTGATACCAAAATCCTATCCCTAGCCCAGGTGACTCACAGCCACTCTCTCGCCCAAATAAATGAAATGGGATGAATCAAATCAATAAGTTTTTTGATTGGAGTACCCTCTATTTAATATATGATTTCCTGCCCGGAGGGATATGGAAACATTGAATTCGCCAAATTAAATTTGGTGGAATCATCCACCTATTTTTCCTATTTGCTACAATGAAATTTGTTTGCATTTATAATTTCCTAATTGAATTCTTCGAATAATATCACTCCTTGTGGGATTCGACCCCGACTGTTTTGTTAGGTACTTTTATTGCTAGCGACCACTTACTCTTTTAGTAGCTTTTAAGAGTAATTTGAGAGTTATCAAAAATGGCGCTGCTACTGGGCAATGATGGCTAAGAATTCAATTTGTGAACTAGTTTGTTTGTAGTAGAATCAATTTTTGTTTGTTTTTGTTGTTGTGCCGATTTGTTGGTGGAAACATGAGTGAGGATGGAAGTGATGATGCTAGTCAGTATGGGCAGAATGATAACATGAGAGATATGAACGACATGCATGCTAATGTCATTGAGAGTACAGGAGCAATCCGGTTACCTCCTACCACTGGGAGAGCCATGTTTCATGTAATCGAAACTATGTTGCAATTGCTCCATATGAGATGAATATTTGGAGGTCTTGCTCATGAAGACCCCCAAGAACATTTTTTAATTGTGTGGATGTTTGCGGACCTTTCACTTTTAAGAATATTACACAAGAGTCCATACGTTAGAGGCTATTCCCTTTCTCCTTAACGGGGGAAGCAACTAGGTGGCTGGTTGAACCACCACAATATTCCATAATTTCGTGGGAGGAACTAACAGAAACATTCTTTGAAATATTTTTCCCTCCTTCGAAGATGGTGAAACTTAGAGTTTGAATCCAAAATTTTAAGAGAGTGGATGGTGAGCATCTACTTGAAACTTTGTTGCAATATCCAAAGTTAGTGCTACAATGCCCAACACATGTTGTTCCAGACAACTTGTTGCTGCAATATTTCTATTGTAGCCTTGATACAGTAAACAAAGAGTTGGCTAACCAATTCATTCAAGAAGGGCTAATGCTACAGCCGTATGATGTGGCAACAATGTTACTTGATGACATGACCAAAATAAACCAAGCATGGCATACTAGGGAGGATCAAGTATCTTCTCTACAATTGGGTCTGACCAAGGAACAACTAGAAAAGAACCAAAAGCGTGATGAGAACATGGCCAAGATGATGACTCAACTTGACTTGTTATCCAAACATGTCATGGGGTTGGATTCAAATCAGTAAATGCAGTTGGTATGAGCAGTGGGCAATGCCCGGAGGATGCCAAGTTTTTTGCCTTATAAAATGAAGAAATGCAATACATGGGGAACCAAATGAGGGGTTCTCATCCGAACTATCCTATATCGGGTGGGAACCAAGGAATGACTAAGGAAAGAGATAATGGCTGGAGAGATTGGCGAGATAAAGGAGGTAATTGGAGAGATCGTGAAGCTGACAAAGATAGGTACATACTATCTCATGATAGTCCCAAAACCAAAAGAGCAAGCTGGAGAGGAGGGAAACCGAACTGATGATATGTTATCTAGGATCTTTAACAAGGTTCAAGGGTCCGACAAAGTGTTGAAAGACTTGAAAAATTATTTCTCCACTTTGACTCAAATGGTTACTTCTCACTCCGTGTCAATTAAGCAGCTGGAAATTCAAATGTGTCAAATCCCCCTTATCTAAATCCAAGGCAAAAAGGGACTTTGCCTAGTGATACCATTCCTAACCCCAAGAATGATGCTTGATGAGTAACAACTACGTCATGCCACGATGTTATATAAGATGCTTCTTGGGAGGCAGCCAAAGTTTATTTTATTGTTTTCAATAACATGTGTTATGAGTGAAGGTTCAAATGAATTCAAAAGGTTAGAAAGGACACAATGGGCGATGCAACTATCAATTCGGCTATCCATCGAGTTGCTTGGGCGGATATCTTCATATTTGCCTTTTTAGCCAAGAAATTTTTAAAAAATGACACTATCAACTTCGGCGTTGAGGTAACAGTTTGATGATCCGCCGAATAACATTGAGTAAACTACATAGAGTCCACTGAATTAAACTTTAGGTTTGGTATTTGTACGACCATCATCAGTGACCTTATGCTCCTTCAGGGATTCCATAAACTCGTTTGGTGACATTAGTCACAGACCATCGAATGCGCTTGACATAAAAAGGCCAATAGTCTTTTAACTTTTAAAAGGCCATCCTTTGATCTGTTTTGGAACTTTTCACTTCCTACACTCCACACTATGTCTAAATTCTAGTTTGTGCCCTTCTTTGTTTCAATTTGTTACGTGGAGTGCTATTTTGCTCGTGATTCTTGACCCAAACCCTGAACCCCTCTTTGTTCAAAGAAGCTTTGCTTGTGAGGTTGGTTTTCGAGTTCACCTTTTATTATTTTTGCTTGAAATTGATGTATATTGTTGGGTTAACTATTGATAGTGCTTGTTTGCTGAGCATTATCATTTTTAAGATTCACAATGATATCACTCGAGAGTCCTCCTTTTAGACTTGGATTTAAATGGGCTGAAATCTACCTCATTTAAGATTCAAGTTATTTTATAAGGATTGAGTGGGAAGTGATTTTATGATTTAATGAAAAAAATCGATCTTCATCTCTTTGAGCACTTTTTCGGACCCTTTAACCTTGTTAAGGATGCGAGCAAGCGTATCCTCGGTCTAAAAGCTTTTGGGGTTGGCATTTATTTCCTTAGGTATGCGTCTACAATGAGAAGATATGTAACAATCTCTCTCATTCTCTAGTTCGCTCCAGCCAGTGCTTTCGATCACACCACTCTCTTTCACGATCTCTCTAATTCCCATCTCTTTCCTTATTTCTCCATTCAACTTCTCTATTCTTGTTCCAACCTTGATTTCTGCCTTACTTTCGGAAGGTAGGACGAGAACCCCCTGCTTGATTTGATAGAAATTGCACCTCTTCATTATACAAGGCCTTAAATTTTTTGTCTTCATAACTTCAAACTCTGCTTGATGTCACTGCACTCACACTCTTTGAACCACCTCCCATAACATTCTTGGTCAAGAGGTCCATTTGTGTCATCATCTTTGCTATATTCTCGTCTCTTCCTTTGTCTTCAATCTTTGTTCTTTGGTACTAGGTGAGGAGGAAGGAGAATTCATTGCCACTTCGACCTCCCTAGTGTGCTAAGCTCTATTCATTTTTGTCATCCTATCAAGCAAAGTGGATGTGATGCAAAAGGTTGACTCATGATAGTGTCTTCGGCAAAATTATAAGCAATAGATTTATTCATTTGATCAAGTGTCTGGTAGAAATTATGCAAAAGCACCTTATCCGGCGGGCCATGAGTTGGACATTAGAGTAGCTTTTTTTGAAAGTGCAACCAAATTTCATGAAAAGGTTTGCCAACATATTGGTGAAAATTGGTGATCTTATCCCGAAAATTCAGAATTCGAGAATGTGGAAAAACACTATCAAGGAACACAATAGTGAGTTCATCCCACGATGTAATAGATCCTTCGACATATCATCTAATCAAGTGGTAGTTTCTCCCATAAGGAAGAAGGGAATAGCCTCAACTGAATTAACTATTGAGTTATATTGGCAAAAGTGGAAGACATGCACACACCAATAAAATTTTTGAGATGATTGTGTAGATCCTCATGATCTTGACCTCTATAGAGCCCTTTCATTTGAAGAAAATGTACCATAGTGCTACTGACATGAAAGATAGTGCTTCACGGTTGGTTGTATAAGGATGGCACTAGCTCGACCTGTATCTCCCAAGTAATCATCAACAGCAAATTGACTATTATAGCTGGTAGTGTCAGTGTCATGAGCACTCATGTTTTCACCTATTGAGACAACAAAATAATAAACAAGGTAAGAGTAAATAACGAAAAAAGACTAGTGTAATAAAATAATTTAATATCACCCCTGATTTATCTTTCTTGTATCTACTTTTCCTTGTCTTCCACTCATTTCTTCTCTGTTGGTTTCCCACTACTCTTCCCCTTTATAAGGTTCTCTTCTCTTGTGCAGCAGTTCCTGTGACATTGGTTGTGATAGTCTTCTCTCCTTCAACTTGCTCTTGTTCTTGTTTTTCCTCCCTTAGTGTAGGATTTATACTCCAGCATTCATGCTCATTGTGCCCTTGCAGAGAACATTCCTGACAATACTTTTGCATGTAATCATATTGAATTTGGATCCATTTTGATTTAATTTCTCCAGTATCATCATCATCTTCACTAATCATGATTCTTTGTTGTAACTTTGCAGTGATATCAACCTCAACTTTGACTTTGGCATAGCTAGATCGCGTTTGATTTCTGGTAGCCATATCAACTGTGAGTGATTTACCTACTGCTGAAGCTATTTAGAAAATGGCATTTTGAACAAAGAAATTTGAAGGAAAATCAGGAAGAGAGATCCATGCAACTGCAATCATGGTTTCAACTTCAGGATCAAACAATGGATCCCATTTCAAGGTCCGCATCTGCCATACCATCGCCTTCACCTTCAGGTACATGGCCGGCGTGGACATCAATTTGACATAGTCATCAAGTAAATGCAATCTTATCAACACATGCCTACTTTCCAACACTCCAATATTACATTGCCCTTTGATTCCAAATTGTGAAGGGACGGTTTTTCTCAGTTCATTTATCTCCGGTCTACCATATGAAAATTCCCTATTACAAGATATTGAAGATTCTCTTGTATAATTAATCTTTTGATTTCTAATTTCTTCCATGTAATTGTGGGTTCACCTTGCTGAAAGACAATAGTTTTTGGAGGTACTGTATGTTTTTGTGGTTGCATTTGAGTAGGTTTCAGAATAACTGTATATTTAGGGGATTTGGGTGTGATATTATTAGTTCCTTCGTTAGGCAAGCTTGTCAGGGTTGGTTGGGCAGTCTTCGATGACTGTCCACCAGAGGTGGTGGCCATGGTGGCCGGTATTAGGGTAGGCAAATTTTAGGTTTTTGGTGGCGGCTAGTGAGAGCGTTTTAGGGTAGAAGAGCGATACTGCAAATCCCTTTCTCTGAAAATAATGGATTTTGAACTAGCAAGTAATGTCATGCTGGAGGGCCTCAATTCACACCAACCCAATAACATTTTTTACGCTCATAATTCATTTCTTTTACATTTGGGTGCTCATCAAATTCAATACCACTGAAAAAACGTTCTTTATTTGTTTCATCATTAGGCAAATCCAATTCATTAGATGATCACATTGTTAAGAAAATTTAATTTTTTTAACAATTGGATGACCACAAGTATTATTCTCGTTTTC
The DNA here is from genome assembly GCA_018342035.1 of Solanum appendiculatum. Taxonomy (NCBI): domain Eukaryota; kingdom Viridiplantae; phylum Streptophyta; class Magnoliopsida; order Solanales; family Solanaceae; genus Solanum; species Solanum appendiculatum. The sequence goes on along the minus strand of JAGDQO010001404.1, from coordinate 79,552 downwards.
CTAATATTTTGAAATGGGATTTTGGCGAATATATGGCATCTTTCCAGTCCCCTTTTTTTCACCCTTGTTCTCGAACTTCCTTGTACAAACAAACCATTCATCATTTTGATCAAACTTTAAGCTCAAATCTACAACACCAACATTTCTCTCATCAACCACAAATATGTTGGGGATAAACTTATGCTTTGCTGAACTTGTTTGTCTCACTATTTTGGCTTTTATAGCTTTTTGGCTTCTTCTTCAGAATGTTGGTTCACAAGACCACAAAGAATAACTGATTTGTAAATTTACAGCTAGTGTTTGGTCTACACTACATTTACATAATAGGAATACTAATTATATGCAAATTTGAGGCAAAAAAGGAAAATAATATGTATAATATATTTTTAAAGGATTACCAAAAAGAAAACATCAATATTCTTAGTTGAATTTACATTTTAGGTTAGATAAGTGTATGTATAAGAGTTTATGAATCATCTACATCCTTATCTGGTTTACCATTTTTGGGTAAATAAATGAAAGGAAAAAAGTTAAAGAAATTTTCCATGTATTTATCTGATTAACTTTTTTAGATTATAAAATCATCCATAACCTTCATAGATTTTCCTTTTTAGGTTAGATAAACTAAAGGGTGAGATTTAATGAGTAGTCTCATTACATCTCAACTTTCATCAATCGAGAAACTTTTCATATTCTTTTCTACTTATGTATTAAGTTTTGTATAATATATTTTCATCTTACCAAACACCCCCAAATAATTTTAATATTAATAATAAGTATGGGTTATAATAATTCTTATGAGTTTTAGATGATATTGGTGTAATGCTTCAATGATTTTTTTATTCATCACTCTCATGAGTATACATGGTGTATGTTTGTTATAAGAAACTTCCCACTTAGACTTTATATTTTTATATATAATTTTAAAGTTTGAACATATATGATCATGTATATAGTCATAGATATGATGTCAGATAACATCATTTTCACATATGCATCCTTTCAATTATTGTTTCGAAAAGTCTGTTCTCAGATATATAATATCTTTTGAGAAATATTTATTTATGATATTTCACTACATTCTTCCTCAGTTAATGTTTACGTATTCAAAGATTCATTATGATCCCACTCACAACTTATGATAAAATGAATTTAGCTATTTAGTTTTGTTCCTACATACTCAAGCTATTTAGTTTTCTTCCTACATACTCAGTACTTTCCATTTACTTATCGCATACTTCTTTTCATGTGATGTAGATACGAGTGATAAATCTCAAGCTCAAGTATTGAGTAGCTATTCACTAGTTCAGCAGTAGGTGAGTCCTCATCATTTGGGGACCTAGTTTAGTTGTTTCTATTCTTATTTTAGACTTTTTTATGGCTAGTTCGGAACCTTGTCCCAGCAAATCCTTTTATTAAGTTTAGAGCTTTTCAAATATTAGTATTCAATTGTATTAGACTTATTTCCAAGAACTATTTCAGTTATGATTTTAGTTTATAGCTTTTGCTTCAGTTTAATATAGTATGATTTGATATGTTGTGCCAGGGGTTAGCTTGAGTTCACTTTTGGTTCCAAGTACCGTGTCTCAACTACGATGTAGATTCAGGCTATGACAGAAGCAAACAGATGGTCTTCTCTTTGTGTAGCTCAACTTTGAAATTAGGAAAGTGAGATTTTCAGTGCCAAAAGTCATCAGCCTGGACAATTGTTCCTCGTCTTATCTGAGCTAGTGTGTGCTTAGACACTAATATAAGTTTCTAAGAAAACAATCATAGTTGAGTAAATCTCCATCGATGCTTCGATAACTCAAATTCGAGATACTCAAACTCAGTCATGGGTGAGTTCTTATGGCTGATTCTCCCATTTTATGTATTTATCTCCCATTTTCATTTGTTGTTCAGTTTGAAAGACGACCCTTCTCCATTTCAGAAGTTGGAGATTCTTCTTGATTTTAGGTACAATCTGAGCTCTATATTTCATGGTGAGCTTCACTCCATAACCTTGAGCTTTGTATCATTGATGAAATACTTTGCAAGTGCTTCTTATGGTAGATAGAGCTTTCCTTCCACTTGTTTATGTTTGAGAATGAACATGTGATATCACATGTGTGCATCGATTTTGCGTATGTTTTATTGTTATTGTTTTAAAAACCTTGTTGGTCTACCAAAAAAAATAACTTTTCATGACTACTTCTTAACGAATATATACAAATCTGGTCGATATAAAAATAAGTATAGCGACCAAATTTTTTCGGGCGTTATAGAAAATTTTAGCTTATCATTAACAAGGAGATAATATTCCATCCTTAAAGGAAATAATAATTAGTCATTAAAACTTAATTAATCAATCAAAAATGGGCCCCACAAGTGGCCAAAAGCTAACCCATAATCTGACATGACACTAAGATTTATATAAATAACGATCGAAAGTAACTGATACAGAAGCTGAATATGAAAGGCGTATTAAATTCGAAACACCAAATAGATAAGTTGAAAAATATCTATAAAACATAAACCTCAACCTATTATATCTAAAAGCCTCTAAGAAGAGTTATTGGGACAGACTCCCAACGAGCTGTAATTATTTGAAAACAAAAATTCGAAATAACTTAAATAAAGAGTTGCCCTTGAAAGATGAGGATATACCAAAACTACTGTGACCTGATTGAAAATCATACTAATCGTGAGCTGAATGCTGAGCTTTTTAACCTATATTATAAAATAATATAGTACATAAAGGTATATGGTCATTAAATAGAATTTATTGAGTGTTAGACATGTACCACAATTTAAGTAAATTGAATATTGTAAATCTAAGATGTAGTACTGAATAGAGTAGAAATACATGAACTAATGCAGTGACCATGCAAATAGACATGCAACTGATAAGTACTGAACAAAAATAACTGAATACAAGGTCAAAGAAATATTGTGAGACTGAACTATGGGAAATACTAATAACGTCATACTCTATCTAAGCTACATGGAGTCCAACCTGTACCTCAGCTAAAAAGGCACTTCGTACCTTGCCAATTGCACAAAACTAGCTGGCGTGAATCCATTAATATGATGTTCAAAGGACTAACTTATCCATCCAACGCTGCCGAGTAACCCTTTATTACCCACTGTGACACATAGCTGTGGGACATAGGGATTTCTACTAAAGGTCTCAGTCTAAACTGATGGTGAGACTTAATCCCTATATCTACTTGGTGCTATGTAATACTCCCAACTAAATTTATGATGATAAATTTAGATAATGCTTATAACCAGAAAAGCTCATAAATAATGAAATCTGAGACTAAAATTATAGACCCTATATCTGAAGCATCCTTAAACACGTGGAACAAAAAACTGAATGTACAATTAATCATGACAAACTTAATCATTATGAATAGAGTATGCAATTTAATAAACAAACATTCAAAGACATGAATTTTCCCTATTTTGAGGGCCCATAACTACTATAGAGAAATACTAACTTTTAGGTTAAAACATATATTGATAGACTATTCATGAAGAAGAACTAAAATATGATGAACCTTGATCCAGCTCAAAGACATGTATTCCTCTCATAGGCAGCTCCTCAAATGTAGCTCCTCCTTTAAGAGTTAAGAAAGCTCTATGTGTAATTTATATCTTGGTCAACCTTTGATTTTTGTATGGGACATCATTGAAAGCATACAAGTAGAGACAAAACACACTGAAACGGGTAGCTCTGGAGGCCAAGAGCTCACCCAAGTCTTTGAAACTATAAGCTGCTCCTCACGACTCCAAATCAATGGTGATAACTCAAACTGTAATCTACAAGGGGCAGAAGTGTAGCATGAGTACCCAAAGTGGTACTCAATAGGCAATGACCGACTGAGCTCAAAAGAAAATCCCAAGCATAAATAACAAGTAATAACGAGAGCATAGCACAAGTAACTAAACATGAGAGGCTAAAGTAGATAGATAATAAAGAGCATAAATAGGGTACACGGGGTGAGAAATCTAGTCAAGAATGTACCTACAACACGAGCCAACAACCTATTCACAAGAAACTAGGATACCAAGTCAACTACCTAGGGTCAGGTGGACCCACGACCACTATTCTAAAGCCAAAGCCTATCAGCTAACAAGAAAATAATAACATAGAACATAATATAGTCAAACAATAACCTAGCCGGACTCCAATAAGCCCAGAAGGTAAAAATCAATCGGACCCCATAAACAAGAGGGTATAATCAACAACAAAGTATACTAGTGACAGGCAATGCATATGAATGTAGAGGATTCACTAGTACCATTAGAGAAGTGCCACGAATCCATACCTATGAAGTGAAAAATGGGCTCCCAGCACAAGTAACCACGACCATGCTCAACTCCCAGCCCAGTAATCAAGAGTGACAAATCAATCCAGGCTGCCCAGCCGGTCAGCCCACACCCAGCCTAGCTAGTAAGAGTGATCCGGGGGTGGGTCGACTCCGAAGAGGATCTCAGTATATCAAATCCACCCATCCAGACAGGCCAATTTTAGGGGCGTAAGCCACCCACTTAGTAAGAGTGGCCCGAAGGTGTGTCGACTCCGAAGAGGATGTAAAAGTAGCCAAAATCATGAAAGAAAAGGCATCATGTGTCAGCTAATCAAGTAAAAACTAAGTGCATTCCAGATGCCTCTAATATCTCAAGTAAAAAAGGAGCACGTCCCTGATTCCTCGTGATATAAAAAGCCAATATATCAAGTGGTCCAGGTGGTACAACTCACGTTAAAACCAGTTTATAATAAAAGAGGAGTAAAATAGTATTTCATTATGAATGATAACTATTCCAATACATGAACTGGTATCATACCATAATAATCCATGCGAATGAACAAACAATGCAATGCATGACATCACCAATATTCAAACAAGGCACTTAAGTCAAATAACTATACTGCTAACCAAAACACGCTACCAAAGGGAATTGTACTAACCTGGGATCCAACCAATCCTCGGATATGGTCTAAGGCCCAACAATATAACCAAGCTTAATAAGAGTATAACAGGTCTACCGCTAAATGACAAGTGAAGGGACCAAAGAAAAGGTCTCAAATAACTAAAAAGGAGGATGAACTCAAGGGATGACACTCTGCCCTAACCACACTGCTCCAGTCCTTAACTGAGCATAGCTAGGACCAACTCTTGGCTACATCGAGCCACCAATGTCACAAGCACCAACACAAGGAGAAAAACCCATTACAAGACTTACCGGGAGTCGATCGTAACTATAAAGTTGCTAAAGCACAACCTAAAGCATCTAAGGTCAAACCTAGTCTAAGGCCACAAAGTACCAATCCTAACAACGGTAAAATAGATCATCTACACCACAAGAGAAGCTCCAAGCTTAAACTAAGGATCCCAACACCCACACTAAGCCCAAGGCTCCTACATAATCAAGAAAACATTGAACAACAAGAGGAAAGCTAAATATTTGATAAGTACAATCTAAAATTACATGAAATATATATTAAGCATTATCTATGAAGCTCAATCAAGAAAGTAGACCGAAGCCTACCTCAAAGCCGATCATGAGTACTTTGAATACCTTGCACAAGGGCTGTCCACTTTCGAAACACCTCCAAACACCGCCACACTATCAAATTATCGATCACAACATCATTAGGGATGTTTACACACTAAATCAGAAACAATTAAAAATGGATCCAAAATTGAGTCAAAAATGGGAATGCGGGACCCGCACTGGGAATCCCAAAATAGACTTAATTAGAAGGTCTAAAACAATACCCCAAACTTGTGTTCCAAAATGGAGCATAATTCGGGGCTCAAAAAAGCTAAAAAATTAGCATGCAACTTATCACAATTTAAAGAGCTGGAAAGGACTACAACACCACATAAAATTGCATCTTTACCTCAAACGGAAAGCCTATGATAGTTTCCGATCATGCCAACACATAGCCACAATCAACACAAATCCCCAGCACTTTGAATCGCCTCAATCGGGTCTCCCAAGCTCAAGAAATCGCATTTTGATGTTTGAATGGATTGTTGAAAATGACCCTAGTCTTTATTTAAAAGACGAGAAAATTGCCTTCCGCAAAAGCGGGATCAGGTTCGCAAATGCTGAGGGAAACCTCACCCTTCTCCACAAACGCGGGGACCAGGTCTGTGAGTGCAGAGAACAATCAACTCCTCCTCTGCAAATGTGGGACCTAGTCTGTGAATGCGGAGACCAAGTTTAGATGCACCAGCTGAACTTTAAGAGTTGAAAAATACTCTGAGGGGGTGCTCGGGATTCGCTCGGAACCCCGTGGGTGCAAACGAAATATGCTACCCCATCAAATTTGGTATTCTAGACTCAATGGAATCATCGAAACATCCATCTGAGGTCATCTTGATGAAATGTGGGTCCTATAGTGAAGTTCCATTTTAAGCTAGAATCTATAAGAAGACTCAAAATGAGACCAGAAGCCTGAGGAGTCGCAAAGAAGGTCGTTCTAGGCCAAACTTGACATTCTGAAGCTAATCGTGCTGAAAAAATTCTTTAATTTGAGCATGTTTTCCAAGAATGTTAATCAAAGTCAAACCTTAGCTTTAAAGTTAAAATGCCTAACGGCAAAACTCATACCGAAAGCCTCGGGGCCCGAACCAACCATGCCCCTAACCTAAAATTGTTATTCCGGAGCTAATGAAACCGTTAGAATTGCATTCCAAGGACTTCTTTCTAAACTTTTGACTGAAGTCAATCGTTCAAGTTTCAAAGGCTCCAAAACAAGAAAACTTGCACAAAACCCAAATAAATGACCCGGTGACCAAACTGTCAGTCCCAGCAAGTCATCAATGATTTGTGGTTGCTATAGGAAAGCTTTAAACGCTTAAGAGATCGAAAAATGAAGAAAATGACCTGGAGGGTCATTACAATATCCTCTACTAAAGATGAATATAGAAGGATAGAATTACCCTGAAGGCACAAAAGGGTGACGATACTAGGTCAGAATGCTCCGTCAGACCCTCAGATACCTTCTCAGACCAAAAAGTGCCATCATAGAACTCAAGCTAAGAGGAAAAACCTCAAATTCACTTTCAAACTCCAAAAACTCCCCCAAATCCATTTTGGTCTCCAACTTCTACCCAACAGAACTGAACATGCTTGAAAGCACCAGATTAATCTGAGAAGACAACCACCATACAAAAACAACATATTATAGCAACCGCAAGACCATGGCAGATGTACCCCAATTCCCAAATAAAAAAACTAACCTTATTGTCCACATCTAACATCTTCTAATTATCATAAGTGTTCTAGTGATCCTTAGCCATCCCAAATATCACCTGCAGCCAAATCTTATCTATCAACCCATACAACATAATCCACGGAAGGACAACAAGCTCCACCTGAACGTCAAGGAAAAAAACCACCAAAACAAGGAATTCAACCTAAAGGTAAGGCCCAAAATAAACATTTGGCTCACAAATCCAACAAATTCAGCTGAAACACAACCTTCTGAAGCTAACAATGTGAATCCAAAGGACGACCATCCTGCGAATGACAAGTTTGCACTGATCCCGGCTCTAAGGACCTACTCCAATCAAAGGAACCTCTAAAAAGCCGACCCTATGTGTCCACAAGCTACTCTGCCACCACAAATCTCAACCAACCACCTAGTTTATGGGAAGCTAAGCTGACAGGTGGCGTATCAACATAGTCAACTTGCTAGTAGTGGCCCAAGGGCACCAACTCTTATCACGAATCACACAAGCTACTAGGCATGACAAAAGCAAACCCCACATCCTGAAATAGAACCAACACATAGATTCTACAAATTAGTTTGACCCCATTCTAAAGATGAACCGTCTGAGAGATTTCCATTTTCTAGCAGATGCTAAAGTCTGAACCTACTGATGAACACTGCCATCCTATTCTAAATCACACACGAACCTCGAGAGCTATCAACACACAATCCAAAAACCAACACAAATAGTAACAAGGTACAACAAAGAATCACAAGGAGTCACACCTTCAAATTTTGGTTAGCCATAATTAAACTCTGAGACCACCAGAAGATGACGAATCCAAAAGGAGCTAAACGAGTGAAAACACAACTCCGCAATCAAGAAAAGACTAAGGCAAAGGGAGAAAGCAACCAAAAAGGACTACCACAACTAAAGAAGGGAAACTACCCAATATACAACTCTGAAAAATAGCAATCTCCTAACTACTACTCAAAAGGGACGGCACACAACTAAGCCAACCTCCTAAGCCAACTAGGCTCAACAATACGCAAATCTCACACTGGGCAAAGTTGATCTAGCCACCTATCTGACAAGTGTTGGAATCATAGCAAAAACACACAACAAGGGTGGAAAAAGGGAAACCAGCTATCCCAATGCCACAACCACAACAGGACTATCAAGGCAAAGGAATGGGGATTTACCCAACACTACTCCCAATTGAAATGACACAACCTAGTCAATCCACTACTAAAGAAATCAACTACAGGAGGCAAAACACATGCACAATCCTCAAATCAAGCTGCCATAACAAGCCCGCGCTAGATAATAAGCCAAATAACCCGGATAGGCATAAAAACCCCAAATAACACAATTAGGAGCTTAAAGAGGTAAACCATAAAAGTACATAAAAAGAAGGGATATCCTGAGCCTCGGCCTCTGGCCATCATACAGAAGCATAAAATAGATCATGCCCCACCTCAACTTGAACCTCAGATGTAGCACTAGCAACACCGAAGGCACCACCCCTGACTGAAGGATCCAACAACCCATGAGATTGATCTAACTGAATGCCTCTCATCATGGTCCCATGCTAGAGACAAGTTGTAGGATGATGACCAAGCTCCCTACGGGTAAAACAAAGTCCGACCACCCTAGCCTGGGAATATCACATGTATGCAATTCTTGGAAAAGCAACTCCCGCCTGAGCACTCTCTAGATCAATTGTCATGCCCTCCGCATTCATAACAACCTTTATAGCATAAAGCCCAGCGTGAAGAACATAGTTATCTGCCCTATCTACCTCTGCCAAATTCAGAACCAACCCTAGCTGATTGCACTGGGGCCTTGTGACAATCTCTAACATAGTGGTCTATCTCAATGCACTTATACCAACAATCACCGAGAGCAACTGGCTGCGAGTACCCAACTGGAGTAACATGAGGCCCAATACCTAAGATCTAGAATGAACACTGTGAGAAGCATGGTCTGTACTCTGCTTGATGGTCACACCACGACCTCCTCAGAACCCCCTAGGACCTTAGATACTACCTCCATAGGCCTAATAAGGTCATGAAGGAATATGTTCTTCACTGAACTGATACTCACCTCAAAGTGGAATACCTTCATTGCTGTACTAATAACAAGGCCTCTTACCAATATCTCTGTTAGTCGCAAGGCAAGCGTACTCCACAACCCTCACATGACTCACAACCAGGGGAAATGTTGACCCCACTATATCCGATGCTCTGGTGCCAACTAGAGAGGCAAAGCCAGCCCTCTAATAAACCCCTGGCTCAACTCCTGATCTGAAGGGAACAATGTGGGGTTATGATAAGCCCACTCTAGAAATCCAAACAAATAATAAGAAATAGACGATGAACCCTATTGGGGAAGAGTCAACCAAACTCTGCTATGAGGAATACCCATTGCACCAAGAACTACACCCACCTGAGTTGTACCCTCAAAGAAGCTTAGATGTCTAAACATTGAATATCGAGGAACCGAGGTAGCCAAATACCCTGTCAAAGCCTAGGCTACCCCCAGACTCTTTGAATGCTAAAGAATGCCTCTGATCTCAAGATTCATGCCCGACTAAGGCTCCCTAGCCTGACTATATGCTGAAACTCTAGTGGAATGTGCTTCTGCTCCATCCACGTCTATTGAATTCTTCGTACTATCCATCTAGGAGAGAGTAGATTAGAAACAAGAAGTTTTAGAGGTTAATCATAACAAAAGCACACGATAAGAGTCAAAAATATAATTTCCTACGAATGTCCTATAGCCTGCTGAAGATAGGATACATATGTCTCCGCACCGATCCACATGACTCTACATAACAATTGCCCTTATACCAATAATGTCGGTCAACCTAGAGCACCAATACCAAACTGTCACACGACCCAATTTATCAGGTCATAATGGCACCTATTACACCCCACTAGTAGGTAAGCCTAACCTTTAGCTTGAAGCCATGAACAATGGACTACCAAACGGATATCAACAACAAGAGCATAAAGCTTAAAGCAAAGCGAAGAAAGGATAATCAATAGCAAATAATACATGAACAATCCCTAAACCTAGAATTAGTCAGTAGTTAATCCTCTAAAGCAAAATAAGAGTACAAGGCTTTTACAAATACAAGATTAGTACAGGCAGCCTCTAAATACAATATAAAGACTAAGCCTAAGCCGAAACACACAGAAACCTGTAAATCCGGATGCTAGGAGCTCACCCAAGTCTCTGAAACTCCGAGCTACTCCGTACAACTCCAAATCAATGACGATAACTCAAACTGTAATTTGTAGTGAGCAGAAGTGTCGTATGAGTATCAAAAATTGTACTCAGTAGGCAATGGTCGACTGAGCTCAAAAGAAAACCATAAGCATATGTAACAAGTAATAAGGAAAGATAGAACAAGTAACTAAATATGAGAGGCTTAAGTAGATAGACAATAAAAAGCAGAAAAAAGGTACAAGCAGTGAGAAGCCCAATCAAGAAAGTACTTGGAACACGAGACAACAACCTATTCGAAAGAAAATAGGATACCAAGTTAACTACCTAGGGTTAGGAGGACCCACAACCACAATTCTAAAGTCAAAGCGTATCAGCTAACATGAAAATAATAACATAGAACAAAAAATATTCAAACAATATCTTAGCCGGACCCCTATAAGCCCGAAAGGTTAAAACATCAAACATAACCCAACTGGCCCCCATAAACCAGAGGGTAGAATCAACACAAAAGTATACTTGTGAGAGTTAATGCATATGAATGTAGAGGATACAATAGGACCATCATAGAGGTGCAAAGAATTCGAACCCAAGAAGTGAAAACTGGGCTCCCAGCCCATGTAACCACGATCACAGTCAACTCCCACCCCATCCAGCAAGAGTGAAAAATAAATCGAGGCCGTCCAGCTAGTCAGTCCACTCCCATCCCAACTAGTAAGAGTGACCCGGGAAAATGTTGACTCTGAAGAGGATCTTAGTGTATCAAAGACACCCAGTCTAAGAGTCCACTCCCGGCAGCATAAGTCACCTAGCTAGTAAGAGTAACTCTATGGTGTGTCGACTCTGAAGTGGATCTCAAAGTAGTTAAAATTTATGCATGAAAGGGCACCGATGCACTGACTAATTAAGTTAAAACTGAGCACATCCCAAATTCCTCTTATATCTCAAGTAGAAAAGGAGCACGTCCTTGACGCCTTCTGATATCAAAAGCCAATAAATCTAGTTGTCCAGGTGGTACAACTCCCGTTAAAACCAATTTAGAATAAAAGCCGAGTAAAACTGTATTTCATCATGAATGATAAATATGCCAAAGCATGAACTGGTATCGTACCATAAAAATCCATGAGAATGAACAAAAAATGCAATGCATGCCATCACCAACATTTAAACAAGGTACTCAAGTCAAGTAACCATACAGCCAAAAAAGACACGCTACCTAAGGAAAGAGTAATAACCTGGGATCCAATAGGTCCTCGCATATGGCCTCGGGCCCAACAATATAGCCAAGCTTAATAAGAGTGTAACAGGTCAACCGATATACAACAAGTGAAGTGACCAAAGAAGAGGTCTCAAATCACTAAAAAGCGGGATCAACTCAAGGGACCACACCCTACCCCTACCATACTGCTCAACTTCTTGACTAAGCATAGCTAGGACTAACTCACGGCTACATCGAGCCACCAAGGTCACAAGTACCAACACAAGGAGAGCAACCCAATACAAGCCTTACTGGCAGCAAATCATAACTACAAGGGCAATAAAGCCCAACCTAAAGAATCTAAGATCCAGTCTAATCTAAGGCCAGAAAGTACCAATCCGAAAAAGGGTAAACAAGATCATTGTAACACCTCGGAATTGAAAAGAATGAAAAAAATGCAATTTTTAGAAAATTTTAGCCTCACCAACTGCCACCACCAACAGTTGGTGGTTTGACCTACCAACCATAGGTGGCTATCGTGGATGGCACTATTTTGGGGTAAATGTTTTGGCAATTGCAGCATGATCTACGACTTGAACCTACGGTTGGTGGTTTGACCTACCAACCATAGGTCAAACCGTAGGTGGGGGTATTCGGTTGAAATTTAAAGGGGTCTTTTAGTCTTTTCCCTAATTGTTTAATTCCTAAGTTAGGTCGGTTACCCTCTAATCCTAAGCACTATATAAGCCTTTTAAGCCTAAATTCTACCCTTCCCAATCACTTTTCAATTACTCTCAAAACCTCTCCAAATAATTCTCTCTCTGGAAAGGCTTGAAGAAGAAGAAAAAGCTAGGATTCTTCAAGTTCAAGCCTCCATTCTTCATCATTGTTTAGAGTTTCAATTGAGGTATGTAGGGAGTTCATCAATAGGTTCCATTCACCCATTGAGCCCCCAAGGTTTCCTTAACGTTTCCAATTCAATTTCCCAAAATCGATTAAGGGTTTGATTTAATTCTTCATGGGTTCTATTTGTATGGATTTAATTGTTTGCCTTTGATTTTATTTTGATAATTTAGATTTGATTACATGCTTTCCAAGTATTGATCTATGAATTTGACTATTAACCCTAACTTTCTAAGTAAGAATTGTTCAATCAAAAACTAGGTTTTCTTCTATCATGTGGGTTCTTTCAATTATGATCAAATTGCTTTGTTTATGGTTTTCTAAGCATGAAATTAGTTTGAATTGCATGTTTTAAGATGAATTCCCATGAACCCATGTGAAAGCCCTAAATTTCTAGATTTTGATATATTGTTGGGTTTGAACCATGAAAAGATATGAAATCATGCATGTTTTTATGAAAGCAATGTTTATGACTCAAGTAGGCTTATAGATGAAAGTTTTTATATGTTCTATGAAGCTTGGCCACATGACATGAATGACATCGAGATTTGCCATCAATGCTTTTCGGGATATTTTCCCAAATTAGGTCTTGATTAGTATGGTAGCCGATTATGCCATCAATGATTATAGACCACGTTTTCAAAACTATTTCCATTAGTAGTATGGCACTTCTAGTATGAAGTTTTAATGACTATGGGCCTTAAAAGCTATTATGAAAAGATCATGGATGGTGAAAGGTTTTCTCACACATGGTCTAAGGAGCTATTCTAAATGACGTAAGCTTGGACTAGTCCATGGAAGATGAAACGTCTATTTTAACGAACTTTAGCTTGGATTGGTAACTCTAGTTGTACCTTTCCATGGATAATAAGATGAATTATGATTTAATGACTAATTTCATGGGATTTATACTTAGCACCGAGAGGATATTGAGATGGAGGCTCTTCTGCTAGTAGAGGCGGGGTCTCTTATAGCAATCTCCTTATCCCTTAACTATGTGCCACCAAAAGATGATGTCTAAGATAGACATTAGGTAGTGGATCCACGTAAGCTAGAAGTTTAAGGGTTCTACCTTGGCAAGTAGGATGGCCTTATCAACGTAGGGAGGACACCTGATTCCATGTTGATAGCTCACATGGTCTGACATGTCGGTTAAAGGTAATTTCCCACAATAATGAACTAAGGTTACTCCTAGAAGTATCTCGAAAATGTTTTAAAGATGTTTAGCTTGCATTAATCATGATTTATGACTTATGTTTCTACCCATTTATATCATATTTTAACTTGGTCTTTGTATGTCATGAAAATGTCCCCTTTTTAGCATTAGTTAATGTTTTATTGCATTCCCCTCATACTTGGTACATTCCATGTACTAACGCATACTTTTTCCTACATTGTCTCATAATGTAGGACTTGGTGATTCTTCTCATTCCGCTCATGGCTAGTGAGTACTTAGAAGCTTGAAGACTTGGTGAGTCCTCATATGTTCGAGGACATTGCCTTGTTATTCTTTTATGTTTCCTTACTTGGACATTGTATGGGTTACGTCCCAACGTTTCTTTCTATTCCTATGTTAGATTGGCTTTGAGACTATATGTAGACTTCCACTATTTTCTTTAACTCTTTTGATATGAAATTGTCTTTTGAACTCTTAAATTGCTCTTATCTTGTATTATGTATGCTAAGTGGCTTGTATGAGGCCTCTCGGGGTCTTTATGCCATGTCACGTCTAGGGGGTACCTTGGGTCGTGACAAACTTGGTATTCAGAGCATAAGGTTTTAGAAAGATCTGAGGAAGTCTCATAAGCCACGTCGAGTAGAGTCTTGTTCACGAGTGTGAAGCGCGCCACATTTATGAATAATAGGCTATAAGATGTTTAGGAAATTCCACTTCTTTCATTATTCCAAAGTCGTATGATAGAGTTTAACCTCATAGGTCTTTCTCTCCTAACTCCTATCTATGCTTTTCAAAATATGCCTCCACGAAGGAATTCAGTAGAAGGAATAGGAATGTTGGTGCAAATGTGAGACAAGAGGTTCCCCAAGTGCCGGTCAACCCTTTGGCCGAGGAAGTGACTAATAATGAGTTTCGAGCCGCATTTCATGCATTGGCCCAACCTACGATGGCCCAAGAAAATAGAGAGGTTGTGGCTTCCGTGAACCCAAATGTGGGTACGGCGGCATCTAGAGGGAGGGACTTCACTAGAATTAATCCTCCAGAGTTTCATGGTTCGAAGGTTGAGGAAGATCCTCAAGAGTTTATTGATGAGGTGTACAAGGTGTTGATGATCATGGATGTGACGCATGTGGAAAAGGCGGAATTGGCCGCTTATCAACTTAAGAGTGTTGCTCAAGTGTGGTTTGAACAATGGAAAAGTGATAGGGCAGTTGATGCGGGTCTTCTTGATTGAGAGGAGTTTAAGGTTGCTTTCCTTGATAGGTTCTTTCCCCTTGAGATGAGGGAGACAAAGGTACTTGAGTTTATTAACCTTCGTCAAGCGGATATGAGTGTGAAGGAGTATGCTTTGAAATTCACACAATTGTCCAAATATGCTCCAACTATGGTCGCCAATCCAAGGGCAAGGATGATTAAGTTTGTGTCGGGTACTTTTGACATGGTGGTCAAAGAATGTCTAGCCGCCATGCTTGTTAAGGAGATGGATGTCTCCCGTTTGATGGTTAATACACAACAAATAGAAGAAGAAAAGCTTAAGGAGAAACTAGAGATTCAAAGAGGGCAAGAAGCGATAATGGTCGTTTTAGGTCTCGACAAAGGTTTTTCGATCAAGGTTCCTCCAATGCTCCCCCTAAGTTCAACAAAGATAGGGTGTCTAACCCCAAGCCTCAAGGAGGAAATGGTAGTGGATCTTCATTGACTACTTATGCTAGGTGTGGAAGGAAGCATGGCGGTAAATTCTTAGCCGGTATGGATGACTGCTATGGTTGTGGTAAGAGTGTCCATAAGATAAGGGATTGTCCAACGCTTACGACTAAGGGAAGAGAAGGTAAGCAAGCTCCGCCTAATGGTTCGGGTTCAAATGCTCCTAAGCAAAATTGATTCTATGCACTTCGAACTCAATAGGATCACAAGGGTTCCCCGGATGTGGTAATTTGTAAGTTATGGTCTTTTAGCTTGTGGTTATGCATTATTTGGTGTGGGGTCATTTGTTAGCTATGATAAGATTCTATGTGTGATTAGTGTGTTTAAGGTGGTTACTTATATCAATTTAGATCAGATAGAGTATGACGATTATTAGTATTTCCAATAGTACATTCTAAAAATATAACATTGACCTTGTATTTGGTTATTTTCTTTAGTACTTATTAGTTACATGTCTATTCGCTTGGTCAATACATCAGTACATACAAGTAACAAGTAAAAGTTGAGCATTAAAAGCGGGGAGGTTTGTCCCAAGATATTAGTATTCCTACTTGGAAGTGGGAAGATTTAAATATGGACTTTATTATTGGTTTACCACGCACCCGGTGACAATATGATTCGATTTGAGTTATTCTGGATCGTATGATGAAATCAGCCCATTTCATTCCCATCAAGGTTTCTTATTCGGCGGAGGATTATGCTAAGTTGTACTTGAGAGAAATGGTGGGGTTGCATGGAGTGCCATTATCTATTATCTACGATCGTGGTGCACAATTTACTTCTCAATTTTGGAAATCTTTCTAATGGGGTCTTGGTACTCGTTTAAGCTTTGCACGGCCTTTCATCCTCAAATCGATGGGCAAGCGGAACGTACTATCCAAACTTTTGAAGATATGTTGAGAGCTTGTGTGATTGATTTCAAAGGTAATTGGGATGATCATTTGCTTTTGATTGAGTTATCTTACAATAATAGCTACCATTCTAGTATTGGTATGGCTCTGTTTGAGGCTCTTTATGGTAGGAGGTGTAGATCTCCTATAGGTTGGTTTGAAGTTGGTGAAGTTGCTTTGATAGGTCCCGAGTTGGTACATGAGGCTATGGAGAGAGTTTGACTTATTAGAAAAAGGTTGAAAATGGTTCAAAGTCGGCAAAAGTTCTATGCCGATGTTGGAAGGAGAGATTTAGAATTTGATGTTGATGATTGGTTTAATTGAAAATTTCACCATGAAGGGTGTAATGAGATTCAGGAAGAAAGGGAAGCTTAGTCCCAATTATGTAGGCCCATATCAAATTTTGAGACGTGTTGGTAAGGTTGCTTAAGAACTTGACTTGCCTAATGATTTGGCATCGGTGCATCCGGTTTTTCATGTCTCCTTGTTGAAGAAATGTGTTGGTGATCCGACATCTATAGTGCCATTAGAGAATCTTTGCATAAAGGATAGTCATTCCTATGAAGAAGTTTCGGTTGAGATTTTAGATCGGCAAGTCCGAAAGTTAAGAAATAAAGAAGTTGCTTCCGTGAAGGTTCTATAGAGGAATCAATTAGTTGAGGGTGCTACTTGGGAGGCCGAGGCCAATATGATGTCCCGATATCCTCATCTTTTTTCCTCCGATCCTACTCTAGCTTGAGGTACCTAGTTCCTCATGGTTCATTCTTTTGGTTTCATATGTCATAGTTGTTTCCATGATTCCTTGTTTATGCATGTTCATGAAGAGTCTAATTTTGAGAAAATGAGCTAGCTTGATTGATTTCTCTATGATTATGTGCATTTGAATGTGAATTGCATTAAGTCTTCATGAAATGATGTTTTGAACATGCTTTAGCTTGGAGTTGATGTTTCCTTCTCGGATATGTGCATTTATGTGATTGCATGCATGTTGGGTTGTTAGATCTTGATCTTACCTTCCTTATGATGTTTTGAATCTCATTCGAGGATGAATGATCCCAAGGGGGAGATAATGTAACACCCCGGATTCGAAAAGAACGAAATTTCTAACTTTTGAAAACTTTGGTGACCTACTACTTTGCCTACTAACCATTGGTTGACCTACCAACCGTAGGTCAAGTAGTGGGAGGAACCGTGGATGCTACTGCCTAAGGGGAGGGAATTGGAAAAGAATTGCTAAGGAGTGACCTACCATTTTGACCTACTGCCCGTCGTTTGACCTACCAATCGTAGGTCAAGAGGGGGGCAGGGTGGTAGGTCATTCTGTTTTGGGGGAGGAATTTAAATAAATTTTGGGGCTTGGACAGGCTGACCTACGGTTGGTCACCTACGGGCAGTAGGTGGACCTACCAACCGTAGGTGAAGGGTTTCGAGAAATATTTTTAGGGATCGTTTGGTCGTTTCATCCAATGACTTATTTATCAACCAAGGTCGGTTTATAACTACTCCTAACGCTATATAAGCCTTTTAATTCAAAAAATCTACCCTTCCAAATCACTTTACAAGTTTCCCCAAACTCTCCTCTCTCAAATATCTCTCTCTCTAAAAGTTAAAAGAAGAAGAAGAAGAAGAGGGCAAGCTAGGGTTCAAGAAATCAAGTTTTCTTCATCAATTGCTTAAGGAAATTGAACACTAAGGTATGTTAGTCTTCATCTATTGAGCCCTTTCCTCCATAGAGTTCCAAAATTCTCTATTTTACAAGTTAGAAATCTCCCATTGAAGTTAGGGTTTTTCTTCTATGTCATGGGTTCTTTTTAATGTTGATTTAATTGATTGTTTTATGAACTATGAAGCATGAATTGAATTAAATTTCATGAATTAAGATGAATCTCCATGAACCCATGTGATTTCCCCAATTTCAAAAATTTGGCTATGTTGATGGGTTGAATTGTGAAGAAGATGAATTTTATGAAGTCTGTGTGGACCCATGCATAATTTATGTTTCCTAAAGCTATGATTTCATGATGAATTATGAATGATCAAAAGATGGGTTTTTATGAAATTATGCATGTTCAATTATGAAATTTATGATGATTTGTGAATTGATTTGAGATTAAAGCATGTATGATGTTGTTGTTGAGTTGTGAAAGGGTTTCTCACATATTACTCAATCAATGAATGTGAAAGGGTTTTCTCACATAAGGATTCATAACTTGTTGAAAGGTTTTCTCAACTAAAGTTTAATCAAAGGTTTAAGGAGCTATTCTAATGACGTAAGCTTGGACTTGTCCCTGGAATATGAAACGTCAATTCTAATGAACTTTAGCTTGGATTGGTAACTCTAGTTGTACCTTTCCATGGATAATAAGATGAATAAGAATTTTGACTATTATGTGGGATTAATGCTTAGCACCGAGAAGATATGGAGATGGAAGCTCTCCCGTAGTAGAGGTCGGGTTTCTAGTAGCAATCTCCTTATCCCTTACCTATGTGCCCCCATAGGATGATGGTCTATGATAGACACTAGCTAGTAGATCCACGTAAGCTACAAGTTAAGTAAAGGGTCCTATCTTGGCAAGTAGGATGGCCCTATCGGTGTGGGGTTAGACACCGGATTCCATGTTGATAGTCCACATGGTCTTACATGTCGGTTAAGGCTACTTCCCACAAACAATAAACTAAAGTGCTTTTAAGATATTTCATAAGTGATGTAAAGATGTTTAGCTTGCTTAGACCGTGGTTTATGACTTATGTTTCTAACCCTCTTTTTCTTTCATGTTTTAGCTTGGTCGTTGCATGTTATGAAAATGTCCCCTTTTTGCATGTTTAAATAATTTTGTGCATTACTAACATACTTGGTACTTGATTGTACTAACGCATAGTCTTGCCTATATTGATTTATTAATGTAGGGCGTGACGACTCTTCTCCATCTATTTGTGGCTAGAGCCTAGTTGGAGGATTCTTGAAGATTGGTGAGTCCTCATGCTTCGAGGATCGAGACTCTTTCATTCTTTTATGTCTTTCTATTCTAGACTTTTGTATGTGATGTGTGGGTTACGTCCCCGTCACTCTATGATGTAATAGATGGCTTGATACTATGTAGATTTCCGCTTCATTTTTTAAAACTCTTATGACTTGAACTTGTTTTTTTATATACCCTTGGTTTCCATTATCTTGTCTATGCATGCTAAGTGACTTGTATGAGACCTTTCGGGGTCTTGTATGCCATGTCACGTCTAGGGAGTACCTTGGGTCTTACAGATTCAACTTTAGTTGAGAAAACCATTCTACAAGTTATGAATCCTTATGTGAGAAAACCCTTTCACATTCATAGATTGAGTAATATGTGAGAAACCCTTTCGCAACTCAACAACAACATCATACATGCTTCAATCTCAAATCAATTCATAAATCATCATAAATTTAATAATTGAACATGCATACTTTCATAAAAACCCATCTTTTGATCATTCATAATTCATCATGAAATCATAGCTTTAGGAAACATAAATTATGTATGGGTTCACATAGACTTCATAAAATTCATCTTCTTCACAATTCAACCCCTCAACATAGCCAAAATTTTGAAATTGGGGAAATCACATGGGTTCATGAAATTCAACTCAATTCATGCTTCATAGTTCATATATCAATAAATTAAATCAACATTGAAAAGAACACATGACATAGAAGAAAAACCCTAACTTCAATGGGGGATTTCTAACTTGTAAAATAGAGAATTTTGGAACTCTATGGAGGAAAGGGCCCCATACATGAAGACTATCATACCTTAGTGTTCAATTTCCTTAAGCAATTGATGAAGAAAACGTGATTTCTTGAACCCTAGCTTGCCCTCTTCTTCTTCTTCTAACTTTTAGAGAGAGAAATATTTGAGAGAGGAGAGTTTGAGGAAACTTGTAAAGTGATTTGGAAGGGTAGATTTTTGGAATTAAAAGGCTTATATAATGTTAGGAGTAGTTATAAACCGACCTTGGTTGATGAATAAGTCATTGGGTGAAAAGACCGAATGATCCCTAAAAAATATTTCTCGGAACCCTTCACCTATGGTTGGACCTACGGTTGGTAGGTCCACCTACTGCCCGTAGGTGACCAACCGTAGGTCAGCCTGTCCAAGCCCCAAAATTTATTTAAATTCCTCCCCCAAATCAGAATGACATACGCCCCTGCCCCCCTCTTGACCTACGATTGGTAGGTCACCCCTTAGCAATTTTTTCCAATTCTCTCCCCTTAGGAAGTAGCATCCACGGTTCCTCCCACCACTTGACCTATGGTTGGTAGGTCAACCAATGGTTAGTAGTTCAAGTAGTAGGTCACCAAAAATTTCAAAAGTTGGAAATTTCATTCTTTTCGAATCCTAGGTTACCGAACTATTTGTACCAGCAAGTCATAAATGACTTGGGGTCCCTATAAGAATGCTCTAAACGACAAACTGAAGGCATTAATACAAAAATAACCTGGAGGGTCATTACAATATCCACTACTAAAACAAGACTTTCATTAGCAAAAGTAAAATCAAAAAGTACTCAAACAAGGCAGGAAACTACTCTCGCATCTTATCTTGGTCTCCTAGGTAGCTTCCTCAACTGGATGATGCCTCCAATGGACCTTCACCACATGAATGGCTCTTAAATGCAAATGTCACACATCTCTGGCCTGAATAGCAATTGGCTCCTCCATAAAAGTCAAACGATTATCCAACTCTACCACATCATATTGGAGGACATGAGACTCATCAGGAACATACCGATATAGCATCAAAACATGGAAAATTAGGTAAATAGTTAAAAATGCTGGAGGTAGAATCATCTATAAAGGACCAATATACTTGGGGCTAAACTTGCCGTGCCTTCCAAATCTCATCTCACCTTTCATGGACGACACACGAAGGAAAACCTGATAACCAACTGAAAACCTCAAAGGGAGACACCTATGATCAGCGTAACTCTAGTGTCTACTCTGTGTTGTCCAAAGCCTATCCTAATTCACCCACACCTAGTAGCAGGCCTCCTGAATCAAGTCAGTACCACGCGGCCTATGCCTAATAGAATAAAACAAACATACCAGAGAGTGACAATGCCTACCATATAAGGCCTCAAACGGGGCCATTTGGATACTAGAGTGGTAGCTATTGTTGTACTCAAACTCTGCCAAGGGCAAGAACTGGTCACTATGACCTCCATACTCCAAAACATAGTCCCGCAACATAGCCTAAAGTACCTAAATAGTACATTCTGACTGCCCATCATTCTACTGGTAGAATGTTGTGCTAAGGTCAACAAGAGTGCCTAACTCCTCCTGAAAGGTCCTCCAAAAGCTAGAAGTGAACTGAGAACCACAATTTGAGATAATAGACACAGGTGCATTTTGAAAATGAACCACCTCCTGAATATAGATGCAAGCCAACCTCTCGATGCTAAATGCAGACTGAACAAGGAGGAAGTGTGCTTACTTTCTCAATCGATCAATGATTACCCAAATGTTGTCAACACCTCTAGAAGTTCGAGGCAAACCCACAACAAAGTCTATAGTGATTCGATCCCGCTTCCACTATGAATTTGTTAATCTCTGAAACTCAACTCCAGGCCTCAAATGGTCGGCGTTCACCTACTGGCAACATAGACAATGGGACACATAGTTTGTAATATCTCTCCTTAAGACGTTCCACATGTAGTGGTACCTAAAATCATAATACATCTTCACACTACCCGGATAGATATAGTATCTAGAATTACGGGCCTCAGAAGGATTAAGCGAATCAAGTCCCTGATTTTAGAACACAAATATGGTAGGAAAATCTCAAAACTCCATCTAAATCTATGGTAGCCTAATCAGAATCACCCTCTAACACAAGATCTCGAAGAGCCACCAAGGTGTCATCCTAAAATTGATGACCACGAATCGACTCCACCAAGGATGAATAAATTCACACATAAGCAAAAACACGCCTAGAGTTTGAGATATCAAACTGAGTCATCCTATTTGCTAAGGATTAAATGTCAAAAGCAAAAGGTTGCTACACAGTAAACAAGAACGCTAGACTACCCATACTCACAACCTTCCAACCTAAGGGCTCCGTTGCCTTATTCACCTTGCTCGGATGCTAGAGAATATAGAGGTCATAGTCCTTTCGGAGCTCAATCCAATGGTGCTGCCTCAAATTAAGGTCCCTATGACTCATAATGTAGTAAAGATTCCTGTGATCAATGTAGATCTCAGGCACTTTTTCATTCTAGAGAGCCTCAGAGTGAAGCAAAGTTACCAACATCGCCAAGGGAACACAAAAACAAGCACAACAATGCTACAATTAATAATGGAATTAGAAAAGGGCAAGAAACCCCAAAAAATGTGGGGCTCGAGCACAAAGTCAAAAAATTGACTCCATCATAAGGACACAAGCTGCTCAAGAAAGTTGTGCCATAAAAATGGGCACAATCCGTGCTTCGATCAAGCTAAAACATCCCCGCCATCAATAGAGCTCAAAAAGGTTTAAAACAGTGAATGAAAGAGAAATTTAGGAGAATTACCAAGAGAAACGGACGATTCAATCAACACGAAATGTGCCCACAAACATCCCAGATGCTCTCGAATAAGAATCACTCAATTCCAATACCAAAGGCTCTCAAAATCACAAATTTACTAAGCCTAGAATGTTGAAATGTGAGTTGCCTTCATCTTTTAAAAAGATTAAACTGCCAAGGAAAAACTCCCTTCACGAATGCAGAGGCCTCCCTAACGAAAGCGGAGGTTAGCAAAGCTGACCCTTCATGAATGTGGTGCGAGGCCCACGAATGCAAAGGTCAAGAGAAGCAACCCTCCGTGAATATAGCACAAGCCTCACAAATGTGGAGGTCTGTGGAAACTGATCTCCACGAACTCAACCATAGGCACTCCACGATTGCGAAGAAGGAATCAATGTTGCATCAGCAACAACTCAAAGTTAGAAAATTCTCCATTGGGGTTCATAATTCGTTCGGGACCCATCAACATAAACTAAATATGCTAAAAACCAAAAATGGCATTTTGGACTCAACAAAATTAAAAAAATAGCCTACAGAGGTTGTCTCATCAAAATGTTGACCAAATTCAAAACTTACAATGAAATACCAAACAAAATGCTAAATGCCACAAAGTCATCCTAATTGCCTCGAGAACTGAACCAAATGTCGTTCTAGACCGAACTCGACATTCTAGGGCTAACCACATTGATAGAAATCCATTTTGAGCATGATTACTAAGAAAGTTGACCGAAGTCAAACTTTGGACAAAACTTCAAAGCTAAAATGCCTAATCACACCAACTCTAAAAGAAAGCATCGAAACCAGATCTAATTATCATACTACACCAAAATGACCCTGTCAAAGCTGATGGAACTAACAAAATTCTTATCTGACATTAGAGTGTCTGGATGTCGACTAAAGTCTTCAAATGTCGACTAAAGTCATCTCTTTCAAGCATTAAGCCACCCATACTGAAAAACTCAAACCAAACTCAACCGATCACCTGAAGAGGTATGCCACCTAACCAGAAACCACACCAAAGCTATAAGGAAGCTATGGAAAGGGGCAAAATAGTAAGAGCATGCAAAACACAAGAATTACCTTGAGTGTTATTACAAGTTGGATCTTTTCCTACTCTTTTAATTCCTACACTACATCGTTTTAAGCTTATTTTTTAGACTATAACTGATTCCCAAGACCCCTAACCTCCCCATTCACTCTTATTCTTCAAAAACCCAATTTTTTTCTCTCTTAAGTCTTCTCCCTTAAGCAAGCTAGGGTTTGAAGCTTCAAGTCTCCATTGAAGGAATTCACCTAGGGTTTATATCAAGGTATGTGGAAACTTTATCAATGGGTCCTTCTAGACCCATTGAGTCCCAAAAAAACCTCAATAAATGACTCTTCGCCAATTCTAGGGTTTCATGATTTCTTATGGATTTTATTGAATTTATGTTATTCTTCATGATTGGTCTTATTATGCACGATTTGATCATAGTTCAATATTTTCAATGATATTTTAATGAACTTATACTATGCAAGTATTTTTATGATCATGATTAAGCTGTTTCAATATGCATAGAGTATGTTATGGAGATTTTCATTAATCTAGGAACATTTAGATAAAGTATTATTCAATTTAAAAGATTATCATGATTTAGATACTTCATATAAGTGTCTCAAAGGTTATGTAATGAAATCATGGTTTTAAGGAGATATTTTTGTGATTTTGAGATATTCCATGAATGATTCAGTATTACCAGATTCTTACTGTTTCTATGAATATGATTATGCATATTTTCCATTGGGTGTTTACTTAGCACCAAGTTGACCTAGAGATTAAGTCTCATCTGTTAGTAGAGCCATGAGACCTTTAGTAGCAATCCCTTTGTCTCAAAACTGTGTGACCCCATAGGACTTTATCTTAATTGACTTTATCTAGTGGACCCACCTTAACTCATGATTTATGGTCCTTACATTGGCAAGCTTGACACTCACTTTTCGATGTGGGAGCAGTACACTGAACTCCATGCTACAGCTGACATGATTTATGTTGATTAACGGTATCTCTCACATTATGTTATGGTTATGATTTTTCAAAAATATTACATGACCTTGTACTATGTTTTTAGAAACCGGTCTTCTATTTTATGTTATGTTTACTTGTTCATTGCATCAGTATGTTTTGAGACTTATCATGTTATTATATTATGTTTATTGCATTTCTCCATATGCAGTACATTCTGAGTACTGACCACATACTTTTCTACCTATAATGTTTCATAAAATAAGTTCAGACACACCTTCTTCCGGCCATGGTTAGTACGAGATCCTTATCAACATTGTATTTTTTGGTGAGTCCTCATAGTTCTGGGACATACAACTTATATTTTATTATGATCATTTCAAACTTTACTTTTGAGTTTCAGATGTTCGAGTAAGCTAGGGATTGTCCTAGCAACTCACTTATGATTAGAAGCTATTTTAGACATTAGTATTTTTGCATATGTGTCTTTGTGCTTTGATTTCCATATTATGCTGAGATAGTCATTTGAAACTTTATGCCTCTTTCCGTGTTATTTCATTTATTTATGTTATCTTAATTTCATGCTATGCCATGTGGTTAGCTTGGGGTCACTCGTGGCTCTAGGTTCCATGTCACATCTAGGGGGTAGTCTTGAAATGATCGGCATGCTCGTCCTCCCTCAAAGAATAGAATAAGATAGCATCATCTCACGTCTCAATTTTTTTAGTCATGATGGAACCTACTACAATCCTCTAGTATGTTAGCCAACCCATAACCCTGAACAACAAGTAATGGGTGTGATGGTAGAATCAAGCGGATATGACAAATAAATAACAGAAATAGAAGAACAAGTGGAAGAAACAAAAAAGATATATAAAATAAAAGATCCCTCCCAGAACCTGGAAGTGACAAGTACAGATCTTCTAAAATAAAAGAGTACCATTCCCAAAAGTGGACCCAAAATACAAGGCTTGCCTCAAAATGCAAAATACGAGCCACCAACATACAGATAGAGACAGGTAAGTCTAGGATGCCATGTGCTCACCCCCGCCTTCAAACTGAAGCTACAACAGGCTCGAATCTCAACATAGGAAACTGATGCTCGTACCTACATCACGAAAGAAATGCAAAGTGTAGCATGATTACCAAAACAATAGGTACTCAATAGGTATTTTATGCCAACTGATCAAGAAAAATAAAAGCAATAAAAAATGGTAGAATCTAAACAAGAGGGAAAGATCAAAAAACTTAAAGGAAAGCACACGAGTGTAGTGATAATGCTCAACTATACCTCTTACGATTCGAAGAGCAGGCGGTCGCTAACAAGTGTAAATCCAACGATGAGTTGGGGTCGATCCCACGAGGAACAATGTGTAGGCTATTGAAGAAATAAAGAATTACAAGCTACTAATTTGAACCCGAAATAAAAGATACAATTATAAAATGAAAATATCAAGTTACAATTTAGGATAGGGAATAGAGGAGAACAAGGGCCAAAGCCTTTTCGAGCAAGAATACCAATGGGATTTGGGAATGGGAAGTCAATCAACACCTATACGATCCATTGCATACTAGCATCATACAATCTCAATTAATCATGGGTAAAATCATATATGCCATGGAATCTAAATTATTCACCTATTTCTCTCGAACATCAGCAAATACTTCTCAACTAGTTCTTTCAAACCTAGTCAAGTGACAACACAATTATTCCAATTATAGGCATTGCAAGGAATCACTATTTCTAGCTATCATCCGGTATATGAGTTGCTACACCTTAAATAATGCACCAATCAACCTTTCCCAACCTCAATTGACTCTCACAAGCTCAATCAAAGTAAATGGGCAAGTTCTAGAAGTGATCAATTCGATAGAAAAGCAATTAAATCATGAAATTGATTGGATAATCAAAACCCATTTCATATATGAGAAAATATTCAACTAATTACAAAAGCACAAAGTAAAGATTAACAACCCAAATACTATTTATCACTAACACTATATCCAAATCACCAAATAACAACTACACCTAAGATTTAAGCATTACAAAGCAAAGAGTTGAAGAAAGGGTGAAAAATAGTTACAAATCAAGCATTCAATCTTCACTCTAATGGTGTTTGTTGTGGAAACTTGCCCTCAAAGCTATGCCTTAGTTCCAAGCCTCTATTAATTGTTTGGTGTATTTCAATCTTCCCTTCCAAAATGGCTAAGTCTCGGTGTATATTGTGAATTAGGGTAAAAAGATGAAATTCCAAAACTACCCACATGCCAGGCACGTTTTCTTCTTCGCATTCACGGAGGGACAAGCGTGTTCATGGATCCCAGCAAGCTTGTGCTCCGCATTCACAGAGGAGTTGATCGTGTTCGCGGTTCATGAAGGACTAAAGTTCTGTGTTCACAGAGAACATTTTGCTGCTTGTTCCAAATTGTCTGCTTTTAGCTCCATTTTGCATCAATTTCCATTCTTTTCCTTCAAAACTCCTTGCCAACCTAAATATACCTGAAACAACCATATTCAAAGGATAACTAGCCTGTTTCTCTACTTGAGTGCCACAAAATCATAAGAAAAGAGCTCCAAATGAGTGAAAATCACCCGCTCATCAACACCCCCGACTTAGAAACTTCGTTTGTCCTCAAGCAAAACAAAATAAAAAACACAAGAGGTAATGAGGTTAAGCACAACACACTTTCATTCCAACTAAGGGTCATGATCATGACTTTGGTTGGTACTAACAAATAATCTCATGCAAACCTTACACAAAAGAAACCACTCATTCACATGGTAAATTTCTCAAAAACCAAGAATCATTAAGTGACAACAACTCAAACTCTAGAAATGACTCAACTCGTTAGCTCTTTCACATGCTCACTTGCTTCAATTAGGAATTTTCAAAATCACCACTTAATCAACTTACATGCCCTCACAAGAAAAGAAATGTCTCAAAACACTCACAAAGTATTTACAAACGTGGGACAAAAGTACAAACACTCACACTCACAATAGAACATCTCATGAACGCAAATGCCACACCATAGGCTTGCCCATATTTTCAATCAACATTGACTCAACTTAATTTGGTTATAAATCACAAAGGACTTTGTTAAGCTTGTAATGTAGGCTTGGGGAAGGTTAGGATATCATTTAGGTACAAGTGACTACACCCTCCTTGAACTCTACACAACAACTCATCATTTTCCAATCTTTTCCACATTTTCTTCACTTTCCCAAACCAATGCACATTTTACATTTTCACTTTTCTCATTTTCATTCTAGATGCCCCACATGCAACCATTTTCAACTTTTGGAGGATTCAAGACTCATTTATTTACTTTCTTTTCAAAACTTTTTTTTAATGACTTTTTCCTCCATTCACCAATCTCTTTTTTTTATTAAGCTCTTATGTGAATGGCATCCCTTCTATAAGTTTCCCACAACACCCCCAACTTAGGCTTTTAGCCTCAACTTTCACAATTTCAAGTTCAAGGAGGGAAAAGGTTCAAGAGAGACATATATTTTCAAAATGGATAAGGCTTGTAATAAGGTTGCCAATAAAAAGGGATTAGGCTCAAAGGGGACAACTAAGGATATATTTAGTGCAAAGGTGGGATTTTTAGGCCAAGTGGACTTCAAGAACAATCAAAGAGAGCCTAAGATCATTTTTCCAACCAAACTCAATTAAGACCAATGCTTCAAGACCAACCGGGCAAGTTCTAGATGGCACAAGTGAACACAAGGCATTATTCAATAACTCACCACACATGGCATGCAAATCACTTAAGATGGTTCAAAATCTTATTTCATTTTCATCATGCAAGTGGCATCGAACATTTAAACCGCTAACGAATCAAAAGTCACAAAAAGAGTCACAAGAGTTGTCACAAAATCATTAAAAACATGCTCAACTTTGAAAAATGGAGGGGTATGTTCAAAACATTTTTCACATGTAAAACTATATTTTTAGTACCAAACAAGCCACAACCTCCCAAAAGGACGACAATTTTGCCCTTAAGAATGTCGTCAACCAATCCATCATTGGGAAAACTCATATATCTATTTGAGGCCGGCTACTCAGACTTCACCACGCACATATGGTTACTCAAGCTTCACCACACATATGGCTACTCAGACTTCACCACACAACCAACCGACGATTTACCCTTAAGAAAGTCATCACTCTATCCATCATAGGGCGTCGCCAATCAACAACATCTCCAATCAACAACACCATCACACAATAAAAAAAACAAAGAAGCTATCAAAAGAAATATAAACTAATAAAACAAAAACGACTAATCCAACACAATTCACAATTTCAATCCAAAAGCCCGACAAGGGAACATCATCCACATAACAAAACAAACATCCAACATACCAATCTCAAGCATCCAAAATAAACATCCAAAACAAGAAATACGTAACAAGAGTCATAAGGGAGGCACCCCCAACTAAAAATGAAACTGTGTCCTCACAGTACAAATATCAAAAGAGAATATGAGGGGCTCCCTGAGATGCATCACTATGAACTCGAGCCGGAGGGAAAGGTTAAGTCCTCATCATTAGAAGCACCACTACCGCATAAGCTCCTAAGCTTGCTCATCATCTTGCTCAAGAACTTGCTCTTCTTCTTCTCGTGATCTCTGAAAGTCCTCTAGCGCTGCTCAATCTTCCCCTGCCTCCGACTCATCTGCTCAAGTCGGTCAGACATGGCCTTCTGTGCAGCAGCTACAACAGCAATAGTAGGTAGTGGGACACCCTCAGAGGTGGTGGCTCCAGATGAGCCAGAAGGAAGTCCAGCAACTAACTCACTGATCTAAACATCAACTCCATGGATCTGAGAAGAGATACGGCGCATAGTGGTAGTTCCAAACTGAAGGGGTCCTGCAGAAGAGGAGGTACATGCCTCAGAATTGGGCTCGATAAACTAGCCAAACTGAGGTTCTAACACATCAATCTTTTTCTTCTTGTTCTTGCCATTCTGGACACCCTTCTTCTTTAATGGGTGAATCTCTTTTCCCGGCTTCTTCTCCTTATCAGTAGGGAGCTTTGACACCCCAACATTGTAGCACAACTGAGTAATCAATGAAGGGAAGATGATGCTCTTGGCTCTCCCCTGAGCCAACTCACATATGTGGTCAACAATAAGCCGCCCCATATTAACCTCTAGCCTATCCAAAATAGCTGCAATCACCAGTGCCCTGTCCAAGGTGACCTCGGTATCATGGGTGGAAGGTATGATCGAGCATGATAGAGAGCCAAGTCTTGGACTTAGTGGTGAAGTCATGGGACTCGATCCCCCTCTTAGACTCAAACCACTTTGGACGCTCTCCGTCATGTAGATTGTCCACAAGACATTGACTACCCAACTCTCTGTAAAATTCCAAGTACACCCTATTATTAGCATCAGGGAGACCGTATAATGCATTGATCACTGTCGGGCTAAAATTTACATGCACCCCTCGGACGATTGTCAACTCAACTTCTCAAAAATCAGTCTCCAAGGCATTAGCATAAAACTCCACTACCAGTGTGTGATTAGCCTTGATAGGCTCAGCAGCAAAACAGACCCACCTACTAGACATGAGCCGGCCATAGAAGTTCGGCATTCCACCTTCAAGCTTCTCCAAACAAATGCCTTTTTCCTTCACCGCAGCGCGGCCCAAGTATTCATTATATTTTCTGGCACATTTGGATGATAGGAATCTGCTAGCATCAAAATAGTCCTCTTCTAGAATTTCTGGTTCAATTTCTAGCACATGGGCGATGTTGTCGGAAGACATATTAAGCTCAAAGTACCTACAAAAGAAGCCAACATGTTAAAACAATGTATTAGAAAGTATTTAG
The DNA here is from genome assembly GCA_018342035.1 of Solanum appendiculatum. NCBI lineage: Eukaryota > Viridiplantae > Streptophyta > Magnoliopsida > Solanales > Solanaceae > Solanum > Solanum appendiculatum. The sequence continues at coordinate 48,854 of JAGDQO010001404.1, read as the reverse complement.
GCCAAAGAAAATAATTAAAAGAGGTCCCGAGCTATGCATTCAAAGCTACTATTTTAGACAGAAGCAGATTCTTCTTCGCGTTCGCAGAGATGCATCCACTTTCGCGAAGAAGCCAGGTCCATACCTCCGCGTTCGCGGAGAGGAACCCACGTTTGTGGCTCAGCACACTTCAGACCTCCGCATTCGCGGAGCACATGGAGTCAGAGACTGCCGGGATCGCGACTAGAGGTCCGCATTCGCGGAGGTGTCATCTTCCTAAGAAAAATAGAATCTGTCATGACCGAAGGTACCCCCTAGACGTGACAAGGCATACAAGACCTCGAAAGGCCTCATACAAGCCACTTAGCATATATACATACAAGATCATACAGGTTAAGAGTTTAAAAGACATGTCATATCAAAGCTTTTAAAAAAATAGCGAAAGTCTGCATCTCATGTGTCAAGCCAATCTAATCATAAGAACAGAAATAAGGTTTGGGACGTAACCCAATACAATGCAAAAATGAACAAAACATAAAGGTAAGAATAACTAGGCTATGTCCTTGAATGGATGAGGACTCTCCAAGTCTTCACACTTCTTCTACTAAGCTCTAGCCACGAGTGGATGGAGAATCGCCACGCCCTACATCAACAAGTCAATGTAGGCAAGAGTATGCGTTAGTAAAATCAAGTACCAAGTATGATAGCAATGCACGAAATCATTTAAAACATGCTAAAACGGAACATTTTCATGACATGCAATAACCAAGCTAAACATGATAAAGGTTAGAAAACATAAAGCATAAACCATGGTCAAAGCAAGCTAAGCATCTTTACTTTACTTGAGAAACATCATAACAACACTTTAGTTCATTAGTTTGTGGGAAGTAGCCTTAACCGACATGTAAGACCATGTGAGCTATCAACATGGAATCCAGTGTATAACCCACACCGATTGGGACATCCTACTTGCCAAGGTAGAACAATTTACTTAACATATAGCTTACGTGGATCCACTAGCTAGTGTCTATCGTAGACCATCATCCTATGGTGGCACATAGTTTATGGGACATGGGCAATCGTCACTTGTCCACTCGATGCTAAGCATAATTCTCACGGATCAGACATAGTTCAATTATCATAAGTAGACATGGGTAGTCTCCTCTTGTCTATCATTAGTCATAAGTTCATTATTAGTAGACATGGGTGATCGCATCTTGTCTACATTAGGGAACATGGGTGATCGCCTCTTGTCCCTTCATTAGAATAGCTCCTTAATCATCAATTCAAGGTTAGATGAGCAGTCCTTTCAACAAGTTATGAATTATCACATGTGAGAAAACCTTTCACATTCATAGGTTGAGTAATATGTGAGAATCCATTTCACACTCTACAACATCATCAACATATCATATACTTTAGTACTTCAATCTCAAAGCACCCTTAATTCATCATTGACCTTATATGAGACATGCATAATTTCATAAACTTCATCCTTACATAGTACATCATACTCATAACTTGCAAATCATAGGGTTCACATAGGTTCATGAGAATTTCTCTTAAATCATGCAATTCAATGCAAACTCATGCTTGGAAAGCCATAAACAAGTCAATTTGACCATAATTGAAGGAACCCGCTTTATAGAGGAAAATCATAGTTTTTGATTGAACATGCTTACTTCACAAAACCATCATTAGGTCATTCATAATCTCATCATGAAAAGCCTTAGCTTAGGAATCATAATTCATGCATGGATTCATAGAGATTTCACATAATTCATCACTTTATAATTCAACCCCACCAACAAGCAAAATGTCAAAATTTGCGAAATTGGCATGGGTTCATGGGGATTCATCTAAATTCATGCTTCATCATTCATAAATCAATCAATTAAATCAACATTACAAAGAACCCATGACAGGGAAGAAATCCCCTAATTCAATTAAGGACTTCTAACTTGAAAATATGGAGAATTTAGGGATTCCATGGAGGAAAGGGCTCCATGGATGAACACTATCATACCTTAGGGTCTCAATTCCTTAAGCAATTTGATGAAGAAAGCTTGATTTCTTGAACCCTAGGCTGCCTTCTCCTTCTTCTTCTTTTATCTTCTAGAGAGAGAAATATTTGAGAGAGGAGGGTTTGGGGAATTTTGTAAAGTGGTTGGAAAGGGTAGATTTTAGGATTGAATAGACTTATATAGTGTTAGGAAAAGAGGGGAACCGACTTAAGAGTAGTAAATAAGTCATTGGGTGAAAAGACCAAAAGACCCTTTTAAAATAACTGACGGGCCCCAACCTACGGTGGGACTTATGGTCCGTAGGTCAGACCTACGACCCGTCTTATCCTTCTGTAGGTAGGTTCAGAGACTACAAATTTGGACTCTACAATGATGGGTCCAATGTATGGCTCGTGGGTCAATCGACGAGCCGTACACTGCAACCGTAGGTCAGGACCTATGGTTTAGGAATTTGACCCAGTCTGGAGGAGACCTACGAGACCTATCTACGACTCATTCATTGGACGACGGGCTGTCCTGGCAGGCCGTCGTTGGGGTTCGTAAACTTGACATCTTACAGATTTCTAGTGGGCCAACTACGGTTCCCACCTACGGTCTGTCAATCCATCTACGGTTCATAGGTGGCCTTCGTCACTGGCACCTGAATCCAGAAAAATCAAAAAATTTCCACCCTTTGAATCCGAGGTATTACAGAATCATTTGGGCATTTTATCAAACAGTTGGGGGGCAACAAAAATTTGCTTCATTTTCTCAGAAATTTGTCCCCAATCAAACCCCAAAAATCACAATTATAAAATTATACACAACAAACACCTATTCTACCCCATAACCCCACAATTAAACACAAAAATCAAGTTCAAATAAATAAACAATAAAGCACCATATTTAGTTTCACTCACCAAAAATGAACTCAAGAGAAGGGTAAAGACATACCTTGCAAGTTGATTCTAACCACAAAGTGATAAACTAGGTAGCAATATAGGCTAGAGACGATTTTGAAGGGAGTTTTCGATTCTTAGAAATTGAAGGATAAAAGGGTTATAAACTTGTTTTTGTGAAACTGACTTAGCCTTTACAGTTTCTGCCTATTAATATGCCCGACCTTCCGCGTTCACGGACATCTGGGCGCATTCGTGCCCATGTGAGAAATATTGACCTTCGCGTTCGTAGTGAAGAGGTCGTGTTCGCGGAGGGTATGTGAGTTTGACCTCTACTTTCATGGGAACCACTCCGCGTTCGTGGAGAGTATTTGATGCCTGAATCCCTAGTAGCTTTCTGGAAATTTTGGCTATGGTTGGGTCCATTCGGTGACTCGCCCAATGTATTTTGGTGATCTTCAGCTTCCAAAAAGTGTTCCAAACCCCATTTTGAAGGTAGTTCAACCCCAAACTTCAATCCCAATTGAATTTTTGCATCCAAACCTGTTCAAAACACTTTCAAACACTTTGAAATCATGAGGATTAGTCAAAAACAAAATCCTAATCGATCCTAAGAACTCAAAATTTACTAAGAATTAAAATTTTGGATACCAATAGGTTGCCTCCCATCAAGCGCACAATTTAACGTCGCGGTGCGACGCTGGTTACATCACCCTTTGTGTTTCCAATTCGAGGCAATGTACCTTCTCCCAAATTTTGAAGCATTTTCTCTTCGAAGAGCATGGGGATGACATGAGAGCATCACACATTTCATTCGATCTCTCCACTTCGAAGATTTGAATTTCTTGCCCAACTTCACATCATTTTTTCATGGAGGAGCATTGGCCAATAGTGATAGGGTCACTAGGCCATTCGAGCATCAAACTTCATAGTCCTTGGCCCTCAAGTAAACGACACCATCACCCTCGAATGAACTAGAGTTGTCATATATGATCTTTTTGGCGTTTTCTTGCAACTCTAGTATCATTTCATTGATTTTGGCATCTTGGAATTTTATTGGCTTGGCTTTGCTGCAAATATCCAAGATTTCATCCATGTTAATCATAACCCCTTTTTCTCGAGACTCCAACTTCAACGCGTTTGTTTTGACCACTTGACAAGGAGCATTACATACTCCGACTCTTGATCTCACATTGGCCTTCAAAGTAGCAATTTCGAACTCAAGTTGGATCATTTCATGGCACAGAGTTAGGTGCAAGTTGTGAAATTCATTCCTCAGTTGGAACATTAGATCTCTTAGCCTCACACCCTTTGCAAGTCGTTGAGACAAGTACAAGAGCCAAGCTTGACTCAAAACACCCATCTCTTCACACATCTTTTCATCTAAAGAGGCCTCCATACAACTATTCCCAAAATGAAGTCCTCCACAACAAGGCCATGGGTCATCACATAGGGCTTGCAATCGTCAAACCTTGTTTTTTCACAAGAAGCCATAAAACCAAACAAAAGCAAAGCAAAGATAAATATTCACAATTTGGAGAGAAACTAGTAAACTATAAATTCTAAATCAATTAAATACGCCAAATTGATCCCCGGCAGCGGCGCCATTTTTGATAATGTTCAACTACACTCTTACGGTTTGAAGTGTAGGCAATCACTAACAAGTATAAACCCAACGATGAGTTGGGGTCGATCCCACGAGGAACAATGTGTAGACTATTGAAGAAATAAAGAATTACAAGCTACTAATTTGAACCCGAAATAAAAGATACAATTATAAAATGAAAATATCAAGTAACAATTTAGGATAGGGGATAGAGGAGAACAAGGGCCAAAGCCTTTTCGAGCAAGAATACCAATGGGATTTGGGAATGGGAAGTCAATCAACAACTATACGATACATTGCATACTAGCATCATTCAATCTCAATTAATAATGGGTAAAATCATATATGCCATGGAATCTAAATTATTCACCCATTTCTCTCGCACATCGGCAAATACTTCTCAACTAGTTCTTTCGAACCTAGTCAAGTGACAACACAATTAATCCAATTATAGGCATTGCAAGGAATCACTATTTCTAGATATCATTCGGTATATGAGTTGCTACACCTTAAATAATGCACCAATCAACCTTTCCCAACCTCAATTGACTCTCACAAGCTCAATCAAAGTAAATGGGCAAGTTTTAGGAGTGATCAATTTCATAGAAAAGCAATTAAAGCATTAAATTGATTGGATAATCAAAATACCATTTCATATATGAGAAAATATTCAACTAATTACAAAAGCACAAATTAAAGATTAACAACCCAAATATTGTTTATCACTAACACAATATCCAAATCACCAAAAAACAACTACCCCTAAGATTTAACCATTACTAAGCAAAGAGTTGAAGAAAGGGTGAAAATAGTTACAAATCAAGCATTCAATCTTCACTCTAATGGTGTTTGTTGTGGAAACTTGCCCTCAAAGCTATGCCTTAGTTCCAAGCCTCTATCAATTCTTTGGTGTTTTTCAGTCTTCCCTTCCAAAATTGCTGAGTCTTAGTGTATATTGTGAATTAGGGTAAAAAGGAAAAATTCCAAAACTGCCCAGATGCTAGGCACGTTTTCTTCAATGTGTTCATGGAGGGATAGGCGCGTTTGCAGATCCCAGTAAGCTTGATCTCCACGTTCGTGGAGGAGTTGACCATGTTCGTGGTTCATGAAGGAATAAAGCTTCGCGTTCGCGGGTCAGTTGACCGCGTTCACGGAGAACATTTTGCTGCCTGTTCTAATTGTTTGCTTTTAGCTCCATTTTGCATCAATTTCCATTCTTTTCCTTCAAAACTCCTTGCCAACCTAAATATACTTGAAACAACCATATTCAAAGGATAAGTAGCCTCTTTCTCTACTTGAGTGCCACAAAATCATAAGAAAAGAGCTCCAAATGAGTGAAAATCACCCCCTCATCATGTAGTAAGAACAAAAATGAAATAAGTACAACAAACTAAACCTAGTTGGGCCCCCATAAAACCAGAAGGTACACTAGTGTGCATGTAAAAGTAAAAATCCAAACAAATCCCATAAGACCAATAGGTAACAGAAGAGCTAAGAACTATACCGAGAACTTGAAAATGGTAATAGAACTGCCACATCCTTTCACATATTACAACCATGATACAGGTATCCAAGGATCCAGTGAAGTCACCTAGTCAGACCTTTAATCTAATCAAAGGGGATATGAGACAGAATCTCCCAGCAAAAACTCTAATCGGGTCAAAAGAGATATGAAATAGGACCTTTTCAGTCAAAACTCTAATTAGATCATAGGGAGACATAAGGGGGGATGATACCCGGCTGAAAATAGGTGCATAAAGGAGCATCAAATCATGAGTAATAATAGAGTGTACGGGTTCAAACCGTAGAAAATGAATGAGGGGTTAAGAGCATTCAGAACAAAAAGAAGAAAGAAAATTTATTAGAAGAATGAAGAAAAAGGTGCATGTTCCAACACCATAGGTTTATCTAGGTGAGGCTTTAGCAAACAAAGGTTTTAATGATATTAACAAGCTAAAGAAAAGAGACAAGTATGCTGATATATAGGGGGAGATAAGCACTATTGTAGTAGCTCAGGTATTGATAGTGATGACAATAAATATGAGTTGTATGTTCTAGCTCAAAGAGGTGAGTTGTATGTTCTAGCTCAAAGAGGTGTTGACTTATTGACTAGAAGAAACAATAGAGAATTAAGGTTTGATCTCAATTATCAAATAACTAATTTTGAATATGTCATGGTATTTTCGAGTGCTATGCAATTTAGAAAAATTGTGCAATAGAGAATAAAGTGCAACTCAAAGTTAAGCGTAATGAGAAACATAAAATTAGAGTCAAATGTAAAAGAAAAATGCTATGTAAATGGAAGATATATACAAGTACTGACATGGTTCTGGTGACTTTATTGTAAAGAGCTGCCCATTTCCTCATTGCACTACGAAAAATAACAACATGTTGTGCACTTCTGAGTACATTGCATATAACTTTCAAGATAAGATTGTATCTCAACCAAACATAAAACTTTGTGAGATTCAAGAGTTGGTAAGGGATCAGTTGAGTTTGTATGTAGGAAGGACTATGTTTGTCAGGATCCAAAGTATACCCTAGTCGTAACATGGCGTATAGGACCCCGAAAGGGCCTACACAAGCCACTTAGCATACATCATACAAGATAATAGAAATAAAGATTTTAAAAGTCACATCTCATATCATATAAGAGTTTACAAAGCGAAAGTTAAATATAGTCTAAACAAGCCATCTAAAATATCAAAAGAAGTGATAAGGACATAACCCATACACCACGTACAATGTCTGAAAACTATAATAAAGTAAAGCATATAAAAGTGTCTCGGCCCTCGAAACATGAGGAATCACCAATATTTGAATGCCAAGAGAGATATCAACTAGACACAAGTGTGAAAGATAGGAGCGTCGGACCATACATTAGTGAAATAGTGTAGGCACAAGTATGCATTAGTACATGGAATGTACTAAGTATGATAGTAATGAATAAGAGTTATGAAATTATGCTAAAAAGGACTTTACATGACATGCAATGGCCAAGCTAAATCATAAGATAAAAGGATTAGAAAACATAAGTCATAATCATGGTCAATGCAAGCTTAACATATTTAAAAGTAACCTTAGTCCATTATTGTAGAAAATTTACCATTAAGTGACATAGACAATGTGAGCTAAAACATAGAATTTGGTATCTACCTAAAACCAAAAAGAGATGTCATAGCTTTCCAAAGCAAGAACCATAATTTCTAGCTTACGTAGATCAACTAGTTATACATCCTACAGGGGCACGTAGTTAGGGACAAGGAGATTGCTACTAGATACTCGGCCTCTACTAATAGCAGAGCCTCCATCTTAGTATTCTCTCGGTACTTAGTAAAATCCCACAGAATAGTCATTAACAAATTCAAATATTATCCATGGAAAGGCACAATTACATTACCAATCCAAGCTCAGGTTATTTACGATAGCTCCTTAAATCTTGATTCAACTTAGGTGAGAAAACCTGTCAACCTCATGAATCCTTATGTGAGAAAAAACCTCTCACAATCATAATCATAGTAACATGTGAGAAAATCTTTCTCAATAACATTGATACTTTCCTCTCAAAGTATCCTCAAATCATTTACATCAATTTCATAAAAGCATGCGTATCTTCATAAATTCAAATTTCATAGTTCATAAGCTTCATCATGGGTTCAAAATCAAAATCATGGATCATGCATGGGTTCATGTAAATTCAACTCAAAATCATATAATTACTTTAATTCATGCATCAAAAGATAGAAATTAATCAATAAAATCATAATAGAAGAGAACCATTGAGGATTGAATAAAACCCTAATTTTTGAATTGAGAATCTAACTTGTAAATTGGAAGTTCATGGAACCCTATGGAGAAAAGAACTCAATAGGTGAACTCTAATATACCTCAATGATCAAAGCCCAAAATCTATGGTGGATTGGAGACCTTGAAGTGAAACCCTCCTTCTTCTTTCTTAGCTCTAGAAAGAGAATTTTGGGGAAGAACTTGGAGGGAATTTGTTATTTTTAGAGGAATGATTTAAAATGGATAGTATTAGGACTTAAATCACTTATACAGGGCTTAGAATAGGGGTTAAAGCGACATGGCTTAGGTATTAAACACATAGGGAAAGACTATAATAACCTTGATTAAAAAAGCTTACGGGTAATCTGTATGGACCCCTAAAAGGGCCGTGGTGCCCTAAATGGACCGTATAGGGATCTGTCTAGTTGACCCAAAATTTATGGCAGCCCTAAACGGTTGAGCCAGATCCCTAAATGGCCAATGAACCCTCTCATGGACCTTTTAGGCTTCCTTAGAGGGTTTATGGTAACTTTTAAGCCTGTGGACTTGCCTTTTAACCCATTTTAACCTTTTCCAAAGTTCAAGGTGTTACAATGTTATAGAGCAAAGTGTAGGGTAATGATTCATTTCATGGATGATTGAAACTTGAAATTCTCTAGATTATGTGACTATGGTGACATTATTAAGAAGAAAAATCTTGAAAGTTCTTGTTAGGTTCAGACAAACAAGGACACAATATTTTGAATGAACATGTTTATGTATTTTTTATGTGTGTTTTGATACTCACAAATGGGGTTTGTTAGAAGTATGTAGGAAAATTATTGGTGTTGATGGATGCTTCTTGAAGGGATTGTAAAGGTTCGTTACTTGTAGCTGTTGATAAGAATGGGAACAACCAAATATTTTCCATAGCATGGACTGTTGTTGATCAAGAGATTAAAAATTCTTGGACTTGGTTCTTTGAATATTTGATTTCAGATTTGGAGTTACGAGATGATGTGGGCTTAACGATAATGTCAGATTATCGTAAGGTACTCTCTCTTTAATCATTTATATTTACAACTCACTTTTTCCCTATTTTATGGGCTTAACGATAGTTTCTAAAAATTTCTATTTTTCATGTTTTATAGGGTCTTGTTTCAACTATTCAAGAACTTTTATCTAATGTAGAGCATAGAAGATGTGACATACATATATGGTTTATTTGGTCCATAAATTGAAAAAAAGGAAGAAAGAAGAACACAATGTTGCTATGTGTTAAGCCTTTATATGAAGTGAAGTGTAAAGATGAACTTGAAAAACTTGAAAAGCCTGATGAAGGTATATGTGAAGAGCTACTAGCATACGATAAAGAATTTTGGTGCAAGGCTTTTTCTCTACATCTTCTAAATATGATGTTGTTGAAAACAACTTGAGTGGAACTTTAATTTTTATATAATTGGTCCTAGAAATAAGTCAATTATTGCTATCTTAGATGAAATAAGACACAAGATTAATAATGGGCATGTCATTATGTGGAGATTCACTAATACTTGGATAACAAATATTTCTCCGGTGGCAAGGTTAATTTTAGAAGAAAACTAGAATATCTCTAGGAGGTATAAAGCATTATGGAATGGGGATTCTATATTTGAGATTAATTAGGGTGATATGAGGTTTATTGTTGACCAAGTAATGAGGGTACTTGTACTTGGAGAAGTTGGCAGTTCGATCTCAAACAAGCTATCTGCTTATATTCGGAGGGAGAATTGTATCATAATGATCTACATAGCAATGTATTATTGCTCTTTCTTCTAATCATACTAAGATAATAACTATTCATAAAGTAAGTAGAGAATGTGTATGATTGAAATCAGTAATACATTTCATCAAAAAAAGATGTGGCCTAAAATGTGATATCAAAGTACCCACAGTTCTATTTGAAAATATTGATGCATCATAGCCCAATTAAACGGATGCTTCATAAAAGAAGATAGAATGAAGCATATTTCTCTAAATTTATTCTTCACACAAGATCTTTAGATGAACTGTGATATTGAAATACAACAAATCCTTTCAGGTGATAATCCAATAGATTTATTCACCAAATTTTTACTAAGTTCAACTCTTGAAAGGATAGTACACAAGATTAGAATGCCTTAAACCATATGAATTGCGGTCTTTATCAGAGGAAGTAAATTATGCATTTTACTCTTTCTTTCTTAATTAAGATTTCATCCCACTGGATTTTCTAATAAAATGTAACACCTCGGATTTAAAAAAGGAAAGAAAAGATTGCATAAATTGTGGCTACAAGTTCAGGCCTACGAGACCAGTCTATGGTTCTTAGGAATTTCTATGGGTCGTAGACCAGTCTCATAGGAAGGGAGAAAACAATTTTTGAAAAATCAAGTTTAAAAACTTTTCTACGAGTGAACAAGACGGTCCGTCAGGGGATCTACGATTCGTAGATGGGTCTCGTAGGTAGATCCCAGACATAGTGAAATTTTAAAGCCAAAGTTGATTTCTACGGTTGGGGTCTATGGACCATAGGAATTCATACGAGTCGTAGAAAAGTTCCATCAAAAGTTAGTATATGTTAAAGACTTCTGATCTTTTCTACAGTTGACCAAGATGGTCTGTAGAAAGTCCTACGAACCGTAGGAAGTTTCGGTAGTTGATTTTCAGGGGCTTTTGGGTCTTTTTATAAATATTTTAAGTCTATGCTATGTAATTTTGGCCTCATCCAAAGCCCTATATAAATACTTTAAGTCCTAAATCTATCCACCTTAAACACATTCTCTTATTTCCTCAAAACCCAATCAAATTCATTCTCCCAAATTCCCTCTCAACCTAAGGAAGAAGAAAAATCTAGGGTTCACTCCAAGGTCTTCAATTCACCATTCATCTTTGGCTTTAACTAGCAAGGTATGTGGGTATTGACTCATAGAGTCCATTCATCTAAAGGGTCCCCAAAGTTTTAAATTTTTCAATTCAATTTCAATTGATCAAGTTAGGGTTTTATTTGATCTTTATGGGTTCTCTTCAACTATGGTTTTATAATTAATTTCTATCTTCTAATGCATGAATTGAGTTAATTATATGATTTTGAGTTGAATTCAGATGAACCTATGCATGATCCATAATTTTTTATTGTGAAATCTTGATGAAGCTTAGGAACTATGAAATATGAAATTACGAAGATATGCATGCTTTTATGAAATTGATGTAAATGAATTAAGGATGCTTTGAGAGGAAAGTATTAATGTTATTTGTGAAAGGTTTTCTCACATGCTATTATGATAATGATTGTGAAATGTATTTCTCATATGCTATTATGATAATGATTGTGAAATATATTTCTCACATACAGATTCACATTGGTGAAAGGTTTTCCCATCTATCTTCAATTGTGTTTTAAGGAGCTATTATATGTTTTGATCCTAAGATGTGGATTGGGCTGCCTTTCCTATGTTATAATGATATTTGACTTTTATTCATACCGTTGGAATTTAGGCTTAGCAACGAGAGGATATTAGGTGAAGGCTCAAATAGGGTAGTCTCTAGTAGAAACATCTAATCCCTAACTATGTGCCCCCGTATGATTGTCTTAAATGACCTAGCTAGTGGATCCACTTTAGCAAAAGATATGTGTACGGGTTCTACCTTGGCAAGTTGAATCCCCTTCTTTCTGTATGAGGGATATATTTGATTCCATGATATAGCTCTCATGGTCATATTGTCGGTTAAAGCTAATATCTCACAAAAAACGAATATGTTTCTTCAAAGCTATCTTATGTCTCTTATATTCAATGCATTGACCATATCTTATGATTTATACGTTGTTGCTTCTTTAAGCCTTTAAATGTTTCAATTGTTGGTCATACCTTAAATGTTCAAACACTTTATGATATCATGTCTATTTATGCATATTGCCCCATACTTAGTAAATTCTATGTACTAATGCATACTTATGCTTACATTGTCTCATTAATGTAGGTTCCGACGCTCCTACCTCTCACACTTGTGGTCAGTTGATCCTCCTACCAGATTCAAAGAGTTGGTGAGTCCTCATGTTTTGAGGACCAAGATACATTTACGTACTTTATGTCTTTCTAGCTTTCAAATGATGTACTTGGTGTATGGGTTACGTCCCAACTACTTCTTCTGATGTTTAGATGGCTTGGTTAGACTATATTAGACTTCTGCTTTGTCAAGCTCTTTTGATATGAAAATGCTACTTTAGAAATTTTTTTATTTCTATTATCTTGTATTATGTATGCTAAGTGACTTATGTAGGGCCTTTTGGGGTTCTATACGCCATGTTATTCCTAGGGTGTACTTTGGGTCGTGACAAACATAGTATTCAGAGCACAAGGTTTACAAAGGTTCTAGGATGTCTCACAAGTCACGTCAAGTAGAGCCTTGTCAATGAGTGTGAAGCGCGCCATTCTTATGAATAGGAGGCTATAAGATGTTTTGGAAATACCACTTCTTTCATCATTCTAAATTTGTGTGATAAAGTTTAACTCTATATGTCTCTCTCATAATGCTTATCCGATGCTTTTCAGGATATGGACCCTCGAAGAGCATACGTTAGAAGAAATGTAGGTGAGAACGTGGAACAAGAAGCTCCTCAAGTTCAAGCTGACCCTTTGGCCGAACAAGTGACTAATGTGGAGTTTTGAGCCACTTTTCAAGTGTTGGCTCAAGCTATGACGGCTCAAGCTAATAGAGAGGCTAATGCTCATGTGAACTCAAATGTGGGTACGGCAAAAACTAGAGTGAGAGATTTTCACTAGAATGAATCCCCTGGAGTTTCATGGTTCCAAGGTTGAGGAAGATCCCCAAGAGTTCATTGGTAAGGTGTATATAGTTTTGATGATCATGAGAGTGACACTGGTGGAAAATGTAGAATTGGCTGCTTATTAACTTAAGGGTGTTTCTCAAGTCTGGTTGAACAAATGGAAGGAGGAGAGGGTGGTCGATGCGGGTCTTCTTGATTGGGACAAGTTTAAGGTTGCTTTCCTTGATAGTTTCTTTCCTCTTGAGATGAGAGAGGCAAAGGTACTTTAATTCATTAATCTTTTTCAAGGAAATATGAGTGTGAAGGAGTAAGCTTTGAATTTCACTCAATTGGCTAGGTATGCTCCTACTATGGTTATCAATCCTAGGGCAAGGTTGAGTAAGTTTGTGTAGGGTGTGTGTGACTTGATGGTCAAAGAATGTTGTACCACCATGTTGATCAAATAAATGGATATTTCTCATTTAATGATTCATGCTCAACAAATTGAAGATCAAAAGCTTAATGAAAGGTCTAGGGAGGCAAAGAGGGCAAAGACCGGTGATGGTGACTTTTCACATTCACGGTCCGATGGACATGGTCGTTCTAGATTCTAACAAAAGTTCTCCATTCAAGGCTACTCTAATGCTCTGGCTCCGAAGTTCAACAAAGAGAGGGTGTCTAACCTAAGCCCCAAGGAGGAAATTGATCTTTGTTTCTCGCATTACAATAGTGTGGCAAGAGTCATTCGGGAAATGCTTGATGGGTACGGATAATTGTTTTGGTTGTGGTGAGAGTGGTCACCACTTGAGAGATTGTCCATCTAGAATCGACAAAGGAAAGGATGGTAGGCAAGCTCTGCCTAGTGGTTTGGGTTCAAGTGCTCCAAAGCAAAACCAGTTCTATGCACTTCAAACTCAACATGATCAAGAAGGTTCTCCCGATGTGGTTACCGGTATGTTGAATATCATTCATCTTGATGTTTATGCTTTGCTTGATCCCGGTGCTACATTGTCTTTTGTAACGCCATATGTAGCTATGAGATATGATGTTTTTCCAGATATGTTGTTAGACCATTTTTCTATCTCTACTCCTATTGGTGAATCTATTGTGTCTAAGAGAGTCTATAGAAATTGTTTTGTTTCTTTATCCCATAAAGTCACTCATGTTGATCTAGTAGAGCTTGTTATGTTGGATTTTGATGTTATTCTAAGTATGGAGCTTGTTATGTTGGATTTTGATGTTATTCTTAGTATGGAGCTTGTTATGTTGGATTTTGATGTTATTCTTGGTATGGATTGGCTCCATTCTTTTTATGCTTCTGTTGATTGTAGAACCCGAGTGGTTAAGTTTCAATTTCCTAATGAGTCCATGCTAGAGCGGAAAGGGGGAAATTCTATGCCTAAGATTCAGTTTGTTTCTTGTCTTAAAGCTAGGAAAATGATTTCTAAGGGTTGCATGTATCATCTTGTTTGGGTTAGGGATATAAATTCTGAAACCCCTACTCTTGAGTCGGTCCCTATTGTAAATGAGTTTCTGAAAGTGTTTCCTGATGATCTACCTAGGGTCCCTCTCGAAAAGGAAATAGACTTCGGTATTAACCTTCTCCCATATATGTAGCCTATCTCTATTCCTCCTTACCATATGGCTCTGGAACAACTTAAGGAATGGAAGGAGCAATTGAACGATTTGTTGGATAAGGGTTTCATCTGACCGAGAATCTCTCCATGGTGTGCCCCAGTTTTCTTTGTTCGTAAGAAGTATGGTTCTCTTTGCATGTGTATTGATTACCAGTAATTGAACATGGTTACCATTAAGAATAAGTATCCTCTTCAAAAGATTGATGATTTGTTTGATTAACTCCAAGGAGTAAGTTATTTCTCTAGGATTGACCTCCGGTAAGGGTGAAAGAAGGTGACATTCTGAAGACAGCTTTACGAACTCGGTATGGTCATTATGATTTCTTGGTAATGCCATTTGGATTTACTAATGCTTCGGCCGCTTTTATGGATTTGATGAATAGTGTATTTAGATGATATCTTGATATATTTGTTATAGTGTTTATCGAATATATCTTGATTTATTCTCAGAGTGAGGATGCGCATGCCAATCATTTAAGGATTGTGTTGCAAGTTCTTAAGGATCGTGAGTTATATGCTAAGTTCAATGAGTTTGAGTTTTTGTTGAGATCCATGACTTCTCTTGGTTACATTGTTTCCGGTAAGTGAATTGAGGTTGATTCTAAGAAGACAGAAACGGTAAAGAATTGGCATAGACCTCCATCCCCTTTGGATATTCATAGCTTTTTGGGTTTGATCGGATATTATAGAAGGTTTGTGGAAGGATTTTCATCTATTGCGTCTCCATTAACCTCATTGATTCTAACGAAGGTTATGTTTTTATGGTCGGAAGCATGTGGAAAGATTTTTCAAAAGTTGAAAGATAGGCTTACCTCCACTCCGGTGTTGACTTTATGGGAATGTTCCGATGGATTTATTTTTTATTATGATGCTTCACGAATTGGATTGGGGTGGGTTTGTATGCAAAATGGGAAGGTTATTGCTTATGCTTCAAGGAAACTTAAGATTCGTGAAATGAACTATCGTACCTATGATTTGGAATTAGCGGTGGTTGTTTTTTGCCTTAAAAGTTGGAGGCATTATTTGTATGGTGTCCACATTGATGTCTTTACCGACCACAAAAGTTTGCAATATGTATTCAATAAAAAGGATCTAAATCTTCACCAAAGGAGATTGCTTGAGCTATTGAAGGATGACGACATAAGTGTCCTCTTTCACCCCGGTAAGGCTAATGTAGCGGCAGATGCTCTTAGACGACTATCAATGTGTTGTGTTGCACATGTTATGGATGATAAGAAGAACTTGGTCTATGATGTTCATAGATTGGCTCGATTGGATGTTCACTTGGTTGATTCTAATGAAGGTGGCGTAGTTGTCCATAATAGTTTTGAATCATCTTTTGTATCAGACATAAAGGCTAAGCAAGATCTTGATCTGGTATTAGTTGACTTGAAGAAGTCATTCTCCGAAAAAGCCATTGAAGCTTTCTCCCAAGGGGGAGACAGTGTTCTTCAACATTAAGATCGGTTATGTGTTCTAAATGTTGATGATTTGAGGGAACAAATTTTGTCAGAAACCCATAGTTCTCGGTATTCCATTCAATCGGGAGCCACAAAAATATACCGTGACTTACGGGAGGTCTATTACTGGAATGGGATGAAGAATGATATTGTGGAATTTATGGCTAAGTATCCTAACTATCAACAAGTAAAAGTTAAGCATCAAAAGCTGAGAGGTTTGTCCCAAGATATTAGTATTCTTACTTGTATGTGGGAAGATTTGAATATAGACTTTATTGTTGGTTTACCCCATACCCGGAGGCAACATGACTCGATTTGGGTTATTGTAGATCTTATGACGAAGTCAGCTCATTTCATCTTGTCAAGGTCTCTTAATCTGCAGAAGATTATGCTAAGTTGTATATGAAGAAGATTGTTAGGTTGCATGAAGTGCCATTATCCATTATCTCCGATTGTGGTAACTAATTCACCTCTCAATTTTGGAAGTCTTTCCAAAAAGGTCTTGATACTCGTGTCAATCTTAGTACAGCCTTTCATCCTCAAATCGATGGGCAAGGGGAGCACACTATCAAAACTTTGGAAAATCTATCGACAGCTTATGTGATTGACTTCAAGGGTAATTGGGATAATCATTTGTCTTTGATTTAGTTTGCGTATAATAATAGCTATCATTCAAGCATTGGTATGGCTCCCATTAAGGTTTTTTTTGGTAGGAGGTGTAGATCTCCTATAGGTTGGTTTGAAGTTTGTGAGGTTGCATTGATAGGTCCCGAATTGGTATTTGAGGCTATGGAGAAAGTTCAGCTTATTAGAGAAAGGTTGAAAATGGCTCAAAGTCGACAAAAGTCCTATGCTGATATTAAAAGAAGGGATCTTGAGTTTGACGTTGATGATTGGGTTTACTTGAAAACTTCACCTATGAAAGGTGTCATTAGGTTTGGTAAGAAAGGAAAGGTTAGTCCCCGCATGTTGGTTCTTATCAAGTATTGAGGCGTATTGGCAAGGTTGCTTATGAACTTGATTTGCCTAATGATTTAGCATTGATACATCCGGTTTCCCATGTTTCCTTATTGAAGAAGTGTGTTGATGATCCGTTATCTATTGTACCATTAAAAAATCTTGGTATAAAAGAAAGTCTTTCTTATAAAGAGGGTCCAGTTGAGGTCTTAGATCGGCAAGTCCAAAAGTTAAGAAACAAGGAAGTTGCATCCGTGAAGGTGTTGTGGAGGAATCAATTGGTTGAGGGTGCGACTTGGGAGGCTGAGACCGATATGATGTCCCGATATCCTCATCTCTTTCCCTCTAATGTTACTGTCGCTTGAGGTATGTAGCTCCACGTGTTTCATTCTTGCGGATTAATGTGTCTTAGACATTCTCATGTTTCCATATGCATGCATGTATGTTTTATGAAATGATGCTTTAAAGTATATGTTAGCTTGGATTTAATCTTTTCTTTGATTATGTGCATTTATGTGATTGCATTCATGTTGGGTTGTTGAATCTCTTCCCCTACCCTCTTTATTATGCCTTGAGTTCCATTCGAGGACGAATGTTCCCAAGGAAGAGATATTGTAACATCTCAGATTTGAAAAAGGAAAAAAAAGATTGCATAAATTGTGGCTAATGGTTCCGGACTACAAGACAAGTCTACGGTTCGTAGGAA
Source organism: Solanum appendiculatum (assembly GCA_018342035.1). NCBI lineage: Eukaryota > Viridiplantae > Streptophyta > Magnoliopsida > Solanales > Solanaceae > Solanum > Solanum appendiculatum. Next base: position 31,056 of record JAGDQO010001404.1, on the reverse strand, counting down.
CTTCTACGGGTCATAGACAAGTCTCATAGGAAGGGAGAAAATAATTTTTGAAAAATCAAGTTTCTTAACTTTTTTACGAGTGAACATGACAGTCTGTCAGGGGATCTATGAGTCGTAGATGGATCTCGTAGGTAGGTCCCAGTCATAGTGAAATTTTAAGGCCAAAGTTGATTTCTACGGTTGGGGTCTACGGACCGTAGGAAGTCCTACGAGCTATAGACAGGTTCTGTCAAAAGTTGGTCTATGTAGGCTTCTGAACTTTTCTATGGTTGACCAGGAGAGGTCCAAACCGTAGGATGTTCGAGCAGTTAATTTTCATCGGCTTTTGGGTCTTTTCCTAAATGTTTTAAGCCTGTGTTATGTCGTTTTTGCCTCTTTCCTAAGCCCTATATAATGAATTTACATCCTAAATCTACACACTTTAAACCTATTCTCCTATTTCCCAATAACCCAACCAAATTCATTCTCTTAAATTCCCTCACAACCTAAAGAAGAAGAAGAAGCTAGGGATCACTCCAAGGTCTTCATTTCACAATTCATCTTGGACTTTGAGTAGAAAGTTATGTGGATATTCACTCATCGAGTCCATTCCTCCATGGGGTCCCCAAGATGTTCAATTTAAGTTGATCAAGTTAGGGTTTTATTCAATCTTTATGGGATCTCTTCAATTATGATTTTATTGATTAATTTCTATTTTCTAATGCATGAATTCAATTAATTATATGATTTTTAAGTTGAATTCACAGGAACTCATGCATGATCCATGATTTTAGAATATGAACCCATGCTAAAGCTTATGAACTATGAATTATGAAATTATGAAGATATGCATGCTTTTATGAAATTGATGTAAATAATTTGAGGATGCTTTCAGAGGAAAGTCTCAATGTTATTTGTGAAAGGTTTTCTCACATGCTATTTTGATCATGATTGTGAAAGATATTTCTCACATATGGATTCACATTGGTGAAAGGTATTCTCATCTATGCTGAATTGTATTTTAAGGAGCTATTCTATGTTTTGATCTTAAGATGTGATTGAGTTGCCCTTCCTCTATTATAATAATATTTTACTTTTATCCACTGCATTGGGATTTAGACTTAGCACCGAGAGAATTTGAGGTGGAGGGTCAAATAGGGTAGTCTCTAGTAGCAACCTCCACCCCCTAACTATGTGCCCCCGTAGGATTGTTCAAATGACCTAGCTAGTGGATCCACTTTAGCAAAAGATGATGTGTACGAGTTCTACCTTGGCAAGTAGAATCCCCTTCTTTCGGTATGAGAGATATTTCTGATTCCATGATATAGCTCTCATGGTCTTATTATTGGTTAAAGCTGATATCCAAAAAAAGAATATGTTTCTTCAAAGCTTTCTTATGTTTCTTATTTTAAATTCATTGATCATATCTTATGATTTTTAAATTGTTGCTTCTTTAAGCCTTTAAATGTTTCAAATGTTGGTCATACCTTACATGTTTAAACTCTTCATGCTATCATGTCTATTTATGCATATTGCCCCCATACATAGTACATTTCATGTACTAATGCATACTCGTACCTACATTGTCTCATTAATGTAGGGTCAGACACTCCTACCTCTCACATTTGTGACTAGTTGATCCTCCTACCAGATTCAAAGAGTTTGTGAGTTATCATGTTCCGAGGACCGATATACATTTACTAGATTGATGACTTTCTAGTTTTCGGATGATGTAGATTGTGTATGGGTTACATCCCAACCACTTCTTTTGATGTTTAGATGGCTTGTTGAGACTATGTTAGACTTCCGCTTTGTCATGCTCTTGTGATATGAAAATGCTACTTTTTAAATCTCTTATTTCTATTATCTTGGAAGATGTATGATAAGTGGCTTGGGTAGGGACTTACAGGATTCTATTCCCCAGGTTATGCCTAGGGTATAATTTGGGTCGTGACATAAAATTTTTATTGAGGTAACTAGCAAATGCTTATTACTACGTGTACTCCTTTTTTCTTTACTAATACTTTTTCTCACTAACATTTTTCTAGTAAGATATTTATTAAGAAACATTATCTATTAAATGAACACCAAAGAGGGAGTGTTATAAATACATTGTATTATGAATATCCTTTACACAATTTATTGAATAAACTTTCAATAGAATAAGCATGCTATTAAATAAGCATACAATAAATAAATAAACATGCAATTTGATAAGAATGTAAAGATTTTTAGAAGAGAATAATTCTGAACTTGTATATTGCTGAAAGATTACTAACTAATTATGGTGACTAAACAATCAAATCCCTACAAATCAGCTAGACTAGCATATATACAATATTGCACAACTGTAATGATTCTGTAACAATAATATTAAGCTATCCTTTTGATTTTTAATTTGATTTGATAAGATTATCCTTAACACTCCCCCAGAAGATGGAGGATCCATTCAAGAGACCAATCTTAGAGCTGTTGAGCTGAAACTGATTCTTGGACAAGGGCTTTGTAAGAAGGTCAGATACCTGACCCTTTGAAGAGATGTGAGAAATTCGAAGAGCATCCTTTTTAACCAAATCTCTAACAAAATGGATGTCAATTTCCTGATGCTTCATTTTGGAGTGATGAACTGGATTTTGACTTGTGTATATGGTAGAGATGTTATAAGAGTATATTGTGGGAAGTGGAACTGAATAACCAAGTTCTTGAAGAAAGGATTTAACCCATTAAACCTCGACAGTTGTTGCAACAACGACCATGTATTGAGCTTCAGTGGACGATCTAGCAACTGTCGTCTACTTTTTGGAACTCCAGCTAATTATAATATGACCAAAATATATTTTTTTTTAAAATCAAAATTTGATGTTCTATCCAATGAATCACCAACCCAATTGGCATCAGAGAAAGCATGACACTTTAAAGGAGATTATGGAATAATACAGAGACCAAATGCAACAGTAGATTTCATAAATCGTAGCGGACACTTAAGAGCCAACCAATGATAATGATTAGGACAATGCATGAATTAGGAGAGTTTGTCGATAGTAGAAGAAATGCCAGGCCTTGTAAGAGTTAGATATTGCAAACATCCAACCATCTTGTGATAATGAGTGAGTTCAAGAGCTTTTTTGATGCACTGTGACTTGAGTAGAGAATGTGCAGTAGAAATTTGAGTAGAAATTTTTTTAGCACCCTCCATGTTTGCGTGCTGAAGAATATTTCTAACATAATGATGTTGAGAAAGGAAAATGTGTTTTGATGTTTTATGAACATCAATACCAAGAAAGAGAGACTACTCATGGGGATCCTTTAATGAGATATGGACTCCAAGGGCTTGAATAAATTGTTTGATGAAGGATAAGTTGTTACGTGTAACAATGAGATCATTGATAACGGTCAAGTTACCCTCAAAACAAGTAAAAGAATAAGCGGTTGTTAGCAATAAAAATACCCAACAAGAGTCTGGGTTGAATCCTACAAAGAGTGATATAATGCAAGGAATTCAATTAGGAAATTAAGAGTGTAAGCCAATTCATTTGTAGCAATAAAAAGAAATGGGTGGATGATTCCACCAAATTTACGAAAAGGGTTTTGGTATCAAGTAACATAATTAAACTATAATTTGGATTTCAAAAAAGTAAAAGATGATCTAGGGGTGTGGAGATTTGTATCAATGTCAAGTAGGGGTACTTGTGGTTGCTCATTATCGCTAAATAATCATGGATAGGCTGGGTAATCTTAAATAACGCTAATTTTCTTTCAATCTCATAACATTAAATCATAGAATCTTCTTTCAGTCTCATCTATCTGAATCACAAATCAACCCAATCCTTTACTAGAATCTCTCTTTCAAGCACATTTGGCAACTAGAATTGAACCACAATTTCTCATTCAACCAAACTATAGTAAACAAATCTGAATTGCAGGCATTAAACTAATTACTCACTTTAATTAATCTCTTTCGAGCATCAATCGATGATCTAGTCTAGGATTAAGTTTGCAACCTTAACCCATGAATTAACCCCATTCTGATTAGCTTAAATCCATGAATCAACAACAATAAAATAGAGTAAGATACAAAACTGTCACGATCTAAGGTACCCCCCACCAGACGTGATATGGCGTACAAGACCTCGAAAGGTCCCATAAAAGCCATTTAACATACATCATACAAAATAATAATAGATAAGGGTTCAAAAGGCAAATTTTATATCCAAAGAGTTTACAAAACATAGCGGAAGTCTAAACATAGTCTCAAAGCCATCTATCAAAGAATAGAAAGAACATTGGGACGTAACCCAATACAAGTCAAAAGGTAAAGAAACATAAAAGAATAACAAGGCAATGTCCTCGAACATATGAGGACTCACCAAGTCTTCAAGTCTCTATGTACTCACTAGCCATGAGCGGAATGAGAAGAATCACCCAGCCCTACATTATGAGACAATGTAGGCAAAAAGTATGCGTTAGTACATGGAATGTACAAAGTATGATAGCTATGCACAAAATCATCTAGTCATGCTAGAAGGGGGACAATTTCATTACATGCAATGACCAAGCTAAAACATGAGATAAGAGTTAGAAAACATAAATCATAAAAACATAGTCAATGCAAGCTAATCATCTTTAAAACCTTGGAACGCCTTCATAAGCAACTTAAGTTCATTATTGTGGGAAGTGAGCCTTAACCGACATAGACCATGTGAGCTATATTATGGAATCTGATGTCTACCCCACACCGAAAAGTGGTGTCCTTACTTGCCAAGGTAAGAACCATAACTTCTAGCTTAAGTGGATCCACTAGCTAATCCTATGGTGGCACATAGTTTATGGGACATGGGTAATCACCACTTGTCCACTCAGTGCTAAGCATATTTCCCACGGATTAATCATAAATCATAATTCATCTTATCATTAGTAGACATGGGTAATCGCCTCTTGTCTATCTTTAGAAAATATGGGTAATCGCTGCTTGTCCCTTCATTAGAATAGCTCCTTAATCATTGATTAAAGTTTAGTTGCGAAAACCTTTCAATGTGTTATGAATATTTTATGTGAGAAAAATCATTTCACATTCATGGTTTGAGTAATATGTGAGAAACTCTTTCACAACTCAACAACAACAACATCAATTATGCTTCAATCTCGAAGCAAGTCTTAAATCATCATAAATTTCATAATTGAACATGCATGTTTTCATAAAAACCATCTTTTGATCATTCATAACTTCATCATGAAAATCATAGCTTAGAAAACATCAATCAAGCATGGGCTCACATAAATTCATCTTAGAATCATTTAATTTCCCCAATTCATCTTTCATAGTTCAAAACATCATATCATGATCGTAGTCTAGAAATGATGAAATTCATATGGGTTCATGGGATTCAACTTGAAACATGAAATTTAATTCAATTCATGCATAATTAAACATAATTAAATCAATTAGATCATAATTCGAAAGAACCCATAAGATAGAAGAAACCCCTAACTTAAATTGAAGGATTCTAGCTAGAAAATTGAGGAATTTAGGAACCCTATGGAGGAAAGGGCTCCATAGGTGAAGAACTATCATACCTTGATGTCAAAAGCTTGAAATCAATGGAGGATTGGCGGACTTGGCTTGAAAACCCTAGCTCTTCCTTCTTCTTCTTCAAGCTTTGCTAGAGAGAGAATTATTTGGGAGAGGAGAGTTTTGGGAATGATTAGGAATAGGTAGAATTAGGCTTTAAAAGGTTTATATTGGGGCTAGGTTAAAGGCCAAACCTTCTTAGATTAGGAATTAAACACCTAGGAAAAAGAGCAAAAAGCCCTTCTTAAAATAACTATCTGACCCCTATCTACGGTTGAACCTACGGTGTCACGACCCAAGCCTAGGGCCTAGATGTGACCGGCGAATGGGGAACCCGAAGGAACCCCAAACAAGCCTCATAGCGTATCATTACACATCCTTGGTCGCGGAAGCAATTAAATGACCATAAGCGATAAGCATAATCAAGGGGGAAATCGGGACTAAGGGAGCCAGAAAGAAAAAAAAAAGAAATGATACATAAATACCATAGATGAGTCAAGCTCAAGCATAATACACGACTTGTCCAACACCACCTCTAAACATGAGTACTTAGCGGGGGCCAAGACAAACTACCGGGCTCACCCTCATAGTCAAAACATAACTAGAAAGGAAAAGTTTTATACATAGCAAAAGATCATGAGCAACGTCCCCGAAATGGAGGACTCACCAATAACCACTATAGAAAATCGTACTAGCCACGCGGAGGAGGATGGTCAAGCGGTGCTCCGGTCCCTACATGGTGACATCATGTAGGCATAGAGTATGCGTTAGTACATTTGAATGTACTAAGTATATGGGATGCAATGCAATGCTACATTAGATGGACATCATAGGAAAATGCGTAATCATACCCGATAAATAGCATATTAATGAAATGATATGTATAATGATGCTTACATAAAAATCATATTTAGTGGGACGTAGTACATGTGTGGCGAGTGACCATCAATATAGTATTTCCAAGGCCTACCACCCCCTTGGAGAGGCGAAAGAGGTACAAACCCCTCAATATGGTTACACGGGCCTACCACCCCCCGAGCTAGGGACCAAGGTACAAACCCCTCGATACGGTTATACGGGCCTACTACCCCCCGTACTAGGCAACCAAGGTACCAACCCCTCGATACGGTTATACGGGCCTACTACCCCCCGTACTAGGCTTGGTCGACTCACAACACTTATATAGAGAAAATCATATACATGTGTCCATTTCATCATCATTTCAGTAATTACATAACCATCCGACTCATAGGACGTACCTTGGACCTTCCCTTTCCTAAGAATTCTATAAATGGGCATTTTATCAAACACAAGGTGGGCAATTGTTCATGTAAATGAAATCATGTATTTCAAGAATACTAAGTCCAACCAATTCCAAAATCCATATAAATCAGCCCACCAACAACATACATATATATATCAACCTTCATAATTTGATCATGGAAGCATGTAAACCATAAACATCACATAATAATTCCATTTCATGATAATATGCAAAATGGACCATAATAGGGTGTGTAGTAGTAATTCCATAATTCAAGAGTTCATAAATAATCATAAGGACCCATAAACTTGAAGTAGAAATAGAGGATAAATGGTTGGACTTGTGGAAAGGAAGGTTTCCACAATCAAACCCACATACCTCAACTTTGGAGAATCCTTGATGAAGATTGGAATGGAGAATCGAAGCTTGAGATTGAGTCTTGAATCCGGAATTAGAGCTTGAGATGTTTGAATTTGGTTGAAGATCTTGGTGGAATTTTTGGAGAGGGCTTAGAGAGTGTTTTTGGAGTTAAGAAAAATGACTAAGTATGGGACATATCCCCTTTTTATAAAAAAAAAACGTCTCCAACCCGCCTAAAAAAATAGCTCACTGGAAATTGCAAATCTGCACAGACAGGTTTTACGAAAATGGTCATAACTCCCTCATCCTAACTCGGAATGAGGTGAAACCAAGTGCGTTGGAAAGCTAACTCAAAGAGCTTTAATTTAATAGTTTGCAGCCCTTCCAGTTCCTTGTGTGCTAAGAGATATGCCCCTTTAAAGTTGACCCTCCAAATCGCAATTTTTGCGATTTTTGAATTTTGATACGGTTGCTCTAAAATTCGGGTTAGACCCATTTCCCACTCAATTTGACCCCACAAATAAGAATATGAAGTCGAATTTCCGAAATCATGCACGGATTTTGAGATATATGGAAATTACAATTATAGGTGTTTCCGAAGCACATTTTCGGGCATTTTTGGGGTCGTTTCAATATCTCCCCCTTGGGAACATTCGTCCCCGAATGTTAAAGAAACGTACATGAGAGACACAAACATGGCAATTTCAGCCCACATAAGGATGCAACAATGCACTTACACCTTATTTCAAAACCTCAATATAGTTGTAAAACCACAATGAACTTGTCAACTTAAACATGAATGTATGCAATGACATGGGGGCTGAACTTAAGACCTGAGATTTTATAAAGGGCTTAGATCAATACCTTAGGCTCGAGTGGAGTGGAAAAGATAAGGATATCGCCTTTGCATGTCCGCTTCGGCCTCCCAAGTAGCACTTTCAACTTGTTGATTTCTCCAAAGGACTTTAATGGAAGCCACATCTTTGTTTCTCAACCTCTTCACTTGTCTATCTAAAATCTGGACCGGAACCTCTTCATAGGTCAAATTATCTTCAACAACACCCACAACATCAAGAGACACAATGGCATTCGGATCACCCACACACTTCCTCAACATAGACACATGAAATACCGGATGAACCAAATCCATCTCGCTAGGCAATTCCAACTCATAAGCTACCTTGCCAATTCTCCTCATCACCTTATAAGGACCCACGTATCTTGGGCTCAACTTGCCCTTCTTACCAAAACGAACCACACCCTTCATGGGTGTCACCTTCAAATAAACCCAATCACCAACTCGGAATTCAAGAGCCCTTCTCCTCGCATCGGCATAGGACTTTTGGCGACTTTGGGCCATCTTCAACCTTTCTCTAATCATCCTAACCTTCTCAAGAGCCTCCATAACTAGGTCTGGTCCTAACAAGGCCACCTCACCAACCTCAAACCACCCAACCGGTGATCTACAACGCCTCCCATAGAGAGCCTCAAAAGGAGCCATACCGATGCTAGAATGATAGCTATTGTTATAGGCAAACTCAATCAATGGAAGATGATCATCCCAACTACCCTTAAGCTCCAATACACAAGCCCTAAGCATATCCTCAAGTGTTTGGATAGTCCTTTCGGCTTGTCCATCCGTTTGCGGGTGAAAGGCCGTAGTAAGCTTAACTCTCGTACCTAGACCCCTTTGAAAAGACTTCCAAAAGTGTGAAGTAAATTGAGTACCACGGTCCGATATGATGGATAGAGGAATCCCATGCAACCTTACCAAGTCATGAATATATAACCTTGCATAATCTTCCGCCCCATATGTTGTCTTTACCGGTAGAAAATGAGCCGATTTTGTCATCCTATCAACCACCACCCAAATAGAATCAAAACCTTTTCTAGTCTTGGGTAAACCAACTACAAAATCCATATTAATTTCTTCCCACTTCCAAGTAGGAATCTCTATGTCTTGGGTTAGACCACCCGGCCTTTGATGTTCGGCCTTGACTTGTTGACAACTATGACAACCGGAGACGAATTTGGCAATGTCCTTCTTCATGCCTCTCCACCAATACACATCCCTCAAATCTCTATACATTTTGGTGGAACCGGGGTGGATGGAGTAGGAAGAATTATGAGCCTCCTCAAGAATTTTCTCCCTCAAACCATCAACACAAGGCACACACAACCTACCTTGGTACCTAAGGGCACCATCTCCCCCTTGGGAGAAAACTTCCACCTTGCTCTCTTTCACCAAGGCCTTCAATTCAAACAAGGAAGAATCAAGATCTTGTTTTGCTATCACCTCATCAACCAAGGAAGACCTAGCACCATCAACAACGACCACACCACCATTACTAACCTCTTCCAACCTAACCCCCAACCTAGCCAACCGATGTACCTCCCTAGCCATTTCCCTATCACCAGTATCAACATGAGCTAGGCTACCCATAGACACCCTACTCAAAGCATCCGCCACCACATTAGCTTTACCGGGATGATAATGCACACTCATATCATAATCTTTAAGAAATTCTAGCCACCTTCTTTGTCTCAAGTTGAGATCTTTTTGGGTGAAGACATATTGGAGGCTCTTATGATCGGTGAACACATCGACATGTACCCCATACAAATAATGACGCCAAATCTTTAAAGCAAACACCACCGCGGCTAATTCAAGATCATGCGTAGGATAGTTCTTTTCATACACTTTGAGTTGTCTAGAAGCATAGGCTATCACCTTACCATTTTGCATTAGGACACAACCCAAGCCAACTCTAGAAGCATCACAATACACAACAAATCCCTCAAGCCCATCCGGTAGTGACAATATAGGAGCGGACACAAGTTTATCTTTCAAGGTTTGAAAACTCCTTTCGCACTCGTCGGTCCACTCAAACTTAGCCTTCTTTTGTGTCAACTTAGTCATGGGAGAAGCAATAGAAGAAAACCCATTCACAAATCTCCGGTAGTAACCCGCTAAGCCCAAGAAGCTCCTAATATCCGACGGGGTCAATGGCCTAGGCCAATTTCTAATCACATCGGTCTTCTTAGGGTCTACCTTAATACCATCCCCCGACACCACATGACCTAGGAAGGCAACCTCCCTCAACCAAAATTCACACTTTTCATACTTGGCATACAACTTCTCCTCTCTTAATCTTTGCAACACAACCCTCAAGTGACCCGTATGTTCTTCCTCGCTATGCGAATAGATTAAAATATCATCAATGAAGACCACAACAAAGGAATCAAGGTAGGGTTTAAAGACCCTATTCATTAGGTCCATGAAGGTAGCCGGTGCATTGGTCAACCCAAAGGACATGACCACAAATTCATAATGTCCATACCTAGTCCGGAAGGCTGTCTTGGGAATGTCACCCTCCCTCACCTTCACTTGATGATACCCGGACCGAAGATCAATCTTAGAGAAGTGGCTAGCCCCTTGCAATTGGTCGAACAAGTCATCAATCCTAGGAAGAGGATATTTATTCTTGACGGTGACCCTATTGAGTTGCCGGTAATCGATACACATCCTAAGGGACCCATCTTTCTTCTTCACAAACAACACCGGTGCACCCCATGGTGATTGGCTAGGCCTAATAAAACCCTTCTCCAACAAGTCCCTCAATTGTTCTTTCAACTCCTTTAACTCCGCCGGGGCCATACGGTAAGGGGGAATAGAAATGGGTTGAGTATCGGGGAGGAGGTCTATGCCAAAATCTATTTCCCTTTTCGGGAGGAACATCGGGAAGGTCATTAGGAAAGACATCAAGGAATTCATTTACGACCGGAACCGACTCTATAAGAAGGGTTTTGGACTCCACATCCCTAACCCTCACGAGGTGATAGAGACACCCCTTAGAGATCAACTTACGGGCTTTAATGCAAGAGATGAATCTACCCTTGACTACCACATTTTGGCTTTCCCACTCAAGAATGGGTTCACTTGGGAATTGGAACTTGACCCTACGGGTTCTACAATCAATAGAAGCATAGTATGCATGCAACCAATCCATCCCAAGAACAACATCAAAATCGACCATGTTCAATTCAACAAGATCACAAGGCAATATTTTATGCAAGATGCAAATAGGACAATTTCTATAGACCTTCCTAGCAACAATATATGCACAATAGGAGTAGACACCTTATATGACTCACGCAACAAGTCGGGCTCAACATGAAACTTTTTGGCAACAAAGGGGGTGACAAAAGAAAGAGAGGCACCCGGATCAATTAGTGCATATACATCAAAGTCAAAGATTTTCAACATACCGGTAACGACATCGGGGACTTCATCGACCCCTTGCCTCCCATGCAAAGCATAAAATCGATTGTGCCTTGGGGCACCATCTTGTCGGCCCCCTCTCCCCAAAGGAACCGCATTGGCACCTTGTGGACGGACCTCCTTACCCTTGTTGCGATTTCGGGGACAATCCATTGCCTTGTGCCCCATTTCCCCACAACTGTAGCAAGCACCGGTATTTCTCAAACACGGGCCACCATGGTCCTTACCACACTTCGGACATACATCACTAGGACCCATACCACCAACACCTTGGGCCCTTGGAACGTCATTGGCAAACCCCCTATGGGGCGCATGAGAAGACCCTTGGCCTTGATGAAATCGGCCTCCCCTTCGACTTTGGAACTTGCCCTCAAAACGGGCCCTCTTGGCCTCATGACCCCTCCTCTTCCTCAACTTCTCCTCCTCCATTTGTTCGGCATAGACCATCAAGCGGGACAAGTCCATGTCACTAATCAACATTGCGGACCGGCATTCTTCACTCACTAGGTCGGACACACCCATCACGAATTTATTCATTCTAGACCGTGAGTCGGCAACCAAGTGTGGAGCATATCTTGAAAGTTGGTTAAACTTGAGGGCATACTCCCTCACACTCATAGATCCTTGTTTTAAATTCATGAACTCCACCAATTTGGCTTCCCTAAGCTCTAGAGGAAAGAATCGATTAAGGAAAGCCGTTTTGAACTCTTCCCAAGGCACCACATAGTTTGCCCCCTTCTCTTTCTCCCATTGGTTGTACCATATTTGGGCCACTCCTTTTAGTTGGTAGGCCGCCAACTCCGCCTTATTTTCTGACCTCACGCCCATGATAGCTAATATCTTGTGGACTTCATCAATGAACTCTTGAGGGTCTTCATCTAACTTAGACCCATAGAATTCTGGGGGATTCATCCGCACGAAGTCTCTCACCCGAGATGCCGGGGTAGGAGCCTGAGGGGCTTGGGTCCCGTGGTTGGCTTGATTAGCCATAGCTTGTGCAAATAAAGTAAGGGCATCCCGAAGATCCCCATTGGTCGGTTGTTCCTCGGGTGCGCGGGCTCGTCTTCCTCTTGTATTAGGCATGATCTAGCATAACAAAGAACAACCGTTAGGGAAGAACTTAATTCAACTCTACAGCACGACTTAGAACATGGAGAAGGGAAACATTTCCTAAAACGTCTCATAGCCTCCTACTCATAGTTGTGGTGCACAACACAACCATGAATCGGACTCTAATCAACGCGGTGTGTTGGACTCCGAGGATCATTCACCCTAGTGCTCTGATACCAAGTTTGTCACGACCCAAGCCTAGGGCCTAGATGTGACCGGCGAATGGGGAACCCGAAGGAACCCCAAACAAGCCTCATAGCGTATCATTACACATCCTTGGTCGCGGAAGCAATTAAATGACCATAAGCAATAAGCATAATCAAGGGGAAATCGGGACTAAGGGAGCAAGAAAGAAAAAAAAGAAATGATACATAAATACCATAGATGAGTCAAGCTCAAGCATAATACACGACTTGTCCAACACCACCTCTAAACATGAGTACCTAGCGGGGGCCAAGACAAACTACCGGGCTCACCCTCATAGTCAAAACATAACTAGAAAGGAAAAGTTTAATACATAGCAAAAGATCATGAGCAACGTCCCCGAAATGGAGGACTCACCAATAACCACTATAGAAAATCGTACTAGCCACGCGGAGGAGGATGTCAAGCGGTGCTCCGGTCCCTACATGGTGACATCATGTAGGCATAGAGTATGCGTTAGTACATTTGAATGTACTAAGTATATGGGATGCAATGCAATGCTACATTAGATGGACATCATAGGAAAATTGCGTAATCATACCCAATAGATAGCATATTAATGAAATGATATGTATAATGATGCTTACATAAAAATCATATTTAGTGGGACGTAGTACATGTGTGGCGAGTGACCATCAATATAGTATTTCCAAGGCCTACCACCCCCTTGGAAGAGGCGAAAGAGGTACAAACCCCTCAATATGGTTACACGGGCCTACCACCCCCCGAGCTAGGGACCAAGGTACAAACCCCTCGATATGGTTATACGGGCCTACTACCCCCCGTACTAGGCAACCAAGGTACCAACCCCTCGACACGGTTATACGGGCCTACTCCCCCCCGTACTAGGCATGGTCGACTCACAACAATTATTTAGAGAAAATCATATACATGTGTCCATTTCATCATCATTTCAGTAATTACATAACCATCCGACTCATAGGACGTACCTTGGACCTTCCCTTTCCTAAGAATTCTATAAATGGGCATTTTATCAAACACAAGGTGGGCAATTGTTCATGTAAATGAAATCATGTATTTAAAGAATACTAAGTCCAACCAATTCCAAAATCCATATAAATCAGCCCACCAACAACATACATATATATATCAACCTTCATAATTTGATCATGGAAGCATGTAAACCATAAACATCACATAATAATTCCATTTCATGATAATATGCAAAATGGACCATAATAGGGTGTGTAGTAGTAATTCCATAATTCAAGAGTTCATAAATAATCATAAGGACCCATAAACTTGAAATAGAAATAGAGGATAAATGGTTGGACTTGTGGAAAGGAAGGTTTCCACGATCAAACCCACATACCTCAACTTTGGAGAATCCTTGATGAAGATTGGAATGGAGAATCGAAGCTTGAGTTTGAGTCTTGAATCCGGAATTAGAGCTTGAGATGTTTGAATTTGGTTGAAGATCTTGGTGGAATTTTTGGAGAGGGCTTAGAGAGTGTTTTTGGAGTTAAGAAAAATGACTAAGTATAGGACATATCCCCTTTTTATAAAAAAAAACGTCTCCAACCCGCCTAAAAAAAATAGCTCACTGGAAATTGCAAATCTGCACAGACTGGTTTTACGAAAATGGTCATAACTCCCTCATCCTAACTCGGAATGAGGTGAAACCAAGTGCGTTGGAAAGCTAACTCAAAGAGCTTTAATTTAATAGTTTGCAGCCCTTCCAGTTCCTTGTGTGCTAAGAGATATGCCCTTTAAAGTTGACCCTCCAAATCGCAATTTTTGCGATTTTTGAATTTTGATACGGTTGCTCTAAAATTCGGGTTAGACACATTTCCCACTCAATTTGACCCCACAAATAAGAATATGAAGTCGAATTTCCGAAATCATGCACGGATTTTGAGATATATGGAAATTACAATTATAGGTGTTTCCGAAGCACATTTTCGGGCATTTTTGGGGTCGTTTCAATATCTCCCCCTTGGGAACATTCGTCCCCGAATGTTAAAGAAACTTACATGAGAGGCACAAACATGGCAAATTTCAGCCCACATAAGGATGCAACAATGCACTTACACCTTATTTCAAAACCTCAACATAGTTGTAAAACCACATTGAACTTGTCAACTTAAACATGAATGTATGCAATGACATGGGGGCTGAACTTACGACCTGAGATTTTATAAAGGGCTTAGATCAATACCTTAGGCTCGAGTGGAGTGGAAAAGATAAGGATATCGCCTTTGCATGTCCGCTTCGGCCTCCCAAGTAGCACTTTCAACTTGTTGATTTCTCCAAAAGACTTTAATGGAAGCCACATCTTTGTTTCTCAACCTCTTCACTTGTCTATCTAAAATCTGGACCGGAACCTCTTCATAGGTCAAATTATCTTCAACAACACCCACAACATCAAGAGACACAATGGCATTCGGATCACCCACACACCTTCCCCTCCAACATAAGACACATGAAAATACCGAGAACCAAATCCATCTCGCTACGGCATTCCGCTCATAAGCTACATTGCCAATGTCTTGACACTCATCACCTTATAAGGACGCACGTATTTGGGCTCAACTTTCCATCTTACCAAAACGAACCACATAGACCCTTCAATGGGTGTCACCTTCAAATAAACCCAATCACCAATCGGAATTCAAGAGCCCTTCCTGCGCATCGGCAATAGGACTTTTGGCGACTTTGGGCCATCTTCAACCTTTCTCTAATCATCCTACCCTTCTCAAGAGCCTCCATAACTAGTTCTGGTCCTAACAAGGCCACCTCACCAACCTCAAACCACCCAACCGGTGATCTACAACGCCTCCCATAGAGAGCCTCAAAAGGAGCCATACCGATGCTAGAAGGATAGCTATTGTTATAGGCAAACTCAATCAATGGAAGATGATCATCCCAACTACCCTTAAGCTCCAATACACAAGCCCTAAGCATATCTCAAGTGTTTTGGATGTCTTTTGCATTGTCGCATACCGTTTGCGGGTGAAAGGCCGTAGTAAGCTAACTCTCGTACCTAGACCTTTTTGAAAAGACTTCCAAAAGTGTGAAGATAAATTGAGTACCAGGTCGCGATATGATGGGATAGAGGCATCATGCAACCTTACCAAGTCAATAGAATATATAACCTGGCATAATCTTCCGCCCCATATGTTGTCTTTACCGGTAGAAAATGAGCCGATTTTGTCATCCTATCAACCACCACCCAAATAGAATCAAAACCTTTTTTAGTCTTGGGTAAACCAACTACAAAATCCATATTAATTTCTTCCCACTTCCAAGTAGGAATCTCTATGTCTTGGGTTAGACCACCCGGCTTTTGATGTTCGGCCTTGACTTGTTGACAACTATGACAACCGGAGACGAATTTGGCAATGTCCTTCTTCATGCCTCCCCACCAATACACATCCCTCAAATCTCTATACATTTTGGTGGAACCGGGGTGGATGGAGTAGAAAGAATTATGAGCCTCCTCAAGAATTTTCTCCCTCAAACCATCAACACAAGGCACACACAACCTTCCTTGGTACCTAAGGGCACCATCTCCCCCTTGGGAGAAAACTTCCACCTTGCTCTCTTTCACCAAGGCCTTCAATTCAAACAAGGAAGAATCAAGATCTTGTTTTGCTATCACCTCATCAACCAAGGAAGACCTAGCACCATCAACAACTACCACACCACCATTACCAACCTCTTCCAACCTAACCCCCAACCTAGCCAACCGATGTACCTCCCTAGCCATTTCCCTATCACCAATATCAACATGAGCTAGGCTACCCATAGACACCCTACTCAAAGCATCCGCCACCACATTAGCTTTACCGGGATGATAATGCACACTCATATCATAATCTTTAAGAAATTCTAGCCACCTTCTTTGTCTCAAGTTGAGATCTTTTTGGGTGAAGACATATTGGAGGCTCTTATGATCGGTGAACACATCGACATGTACCCCATACAAATAATGACGCCAAATCTTTAAAGCAAACACCACCGCGGCTAATTCAAGATCATGCGTAGGATAGTTCTTTTCATGCACTTTGAGTTGTCTAGAAGCATAGGCTATCACCTTACCATTTTGCATTAGGACACAACCCAAGCCAACTCTAGAAGCATCACAATACACAACAAATCCCTCAAGCCCATCCGGTAGTGACAATATAGGAGCGGACACAAGTTTATCTTTCAAGGTTTGAAAACTCCTTTCGCACTCGTCGGTCCACTCAAACTTAGCCTTCTTTTGTGTCAACTTAGTCATGGGAGAAGCAATAGAAGAAAACCCATTCACAAATCTCCGGTAGTAACCCGCTAAGCCCAAGAAGCTCCTAATATCCGACGGGGTCAATTGTCCTAGGCCAATTTCTAATCACATTGGTCTTCTTAGGGTCTACCTTAATACCATCCCCCGACACCACATGACCTAGGAAAGCAACCTCCCTCAACCAAAATTCACACTTTTCATACTTGGCATACAACTTCTCCTCTCTTAATCTTTGCAACACAACCCTCAAGTGACCCGTATGTTCTTCCTCGCTATGCGAATAGATTAAAATATCATCAATGAAGACCACAACAAAGGAATCAAGGTAGGGTTTAAAGACCCTATTCATTAGGTCCATGAAGGTAGCCGGTGCATTGGTCAACCCAAAGGACATGACCACAAATTCATAATGTCCATACCTAGTCCGGAAGGCTGTCTTGGGAATGTCACCCTCCCTCACCTTCACTTGATGATACCCGGACCGAAGATCAATCTTAGAGAAGTGGCTAGCCCCTTGCAATTGGTCGAACAAGTCATCAATCCTAGGAAGAGGATATTTATTCTTGACGGTGACCCTATTGAGTTGCCGTAATCAATACACATCCTAAAGGACCCATCTTTCTTCTTCACAAACAACACCGGTGCACCCCATGGTGATTGGCTAGGCCTAATAAAACCCTTCTCCAACAAGTCCCTCAATTGTTCTTTCAACTCCTTTAACTCCGCCGGGGCCATACGGTAAGGGGGAATAGAAATGGGTTGAGTATCGGGGAGGAGGTCTATGCCAAAATCTATTTCCCTTTCGGGAGGAACACCGGGAAGGTCATTAGGAAAGACATCAAGGAATTCATTTACGACCGGAACCGACTCTATAAGAAGGGTTTTGGACTCCACATCCCTAACCCTCACAAGGTGATAGAGACACCCCTTAGAGATCAACTTACGGGCTTTAATGCAAGAGATGAATCTACCCTTGACTACCACATTTTGGCTTTCCCACTCAAGAATGGGTTCACTTGGGAATTGGAACTTGACCCTACGGGTTCTACAATCAATAGAAGCATAGTATGCATGCAACCAATCCATCCCAAGAACAACATCAAAATCGACCATGTTCAATTCAACAAGATCACAAGGCAATATTTTATGCAAGATGCAAATAGGACAATTTCTATAGACCTTCCTAGCAACAATATATGCACCAATAGGAGTAGACACCTTATATGACTCACGCAACAAGTCGGGCTCAACATGAAACTTTTTGGCAACAAAGGGGGTGACAAAAGAAAGAGAGGCACCCGGATCAATTAGTGCATATACATCCAAGTCAAAGATTTTCAACATACCGGTAACGACATCGGGGACTTCATCGACCCCTTGCCTCCCATGCAAAGCATAAAATCGATTGTGCCTTGGGGCACCATCTTGTCGGCCCCCTCTCCCCAAAGGAACCGCATTGGCACCTTGTGGACGGACCTCCTTACCCTTGTTGCGATTTCGGGGACAATCCATTGCCTTGTGCCCCATTTCCCCACAACTGTAGCAAGCACCGGTATTTCTCAAACACGGGCCACCATGGCCCTTACCACACTTCGGACATACATCACTAGGACCCATACCACCAACACCTTGGGCCCTTGGAACGTCATTGGCAAACCCCCTATGGGGCGCATGAGAAGACCCTTGGCCTTGATGAAATCGGCCTCCCCTTCGACTTTGGAACTTGCCCTCAAAACGGGCCCTCTTGGCCTCATGACCCCTCCTCTTCCTCAACTTCTCCTCCTCCATTTGTTCGGCATAGACCATCAAGCGGGACAAGTCCATGTCACTAATCAACATTGCGGACCGGCATTCTTCACTCACTAGGTCGGACACACCCATCACGAATTTATTCATTCTAGACCGTGAGTCGGCAACCAAGTGTGGAGCATATCTTGAAAGTTGGTTAAACTTGAGGGCATACTCCCTCACACTCATAGATCCTTGTTTTAAATTCATGAACTCCACCAATTTGGCTTCCCTAAGCTCTAGAGGAAAGAATCGATTAAGGAAAGCCGTTTTAAACTCTTCCCAAGGCACCACATAGTTTGCCCCCTTCTCTTTCTCCCATTGGTTGTACCATATTTGGGCCACTCCTTTTAGTTGGTAGGCCGCCAACTCCGCCTTATTTTCTGACCTCACGCCCATGATAGCTAATATCTTGTGGACTTCATCAATGAACTCTTGAGGGTCTTCATCTAACTTAGACCCATAGAATTCTGGGGGATTCATCCGCATGAAGTCTCTCACCCGAGATGCCGGGGTAGGAGCCTGAGGGGCTTGGGTCCCTTGGTTGGCTTGATTAGCCATAGCTTGTGCAAATAAAGTAAGGGCATCCCGAAGATCCCCATTGGTCGGTTGTTCCTCGGGTGCGCGGGCCCGTCTTCCTCTTGTATTAGGCATGATCTAGCATAGCAAAGAACAACCGTTACGGAAGAATTTAATTCAACTCTACAGCACGACTTAGAACATGGAGAAGGGAAACATTTCCTAAAACGTCTCATAGCCTCCTACTCATAGTTGTGGTGCACAACACAACCATGAATCGGACTCTAATCCACAATGGATACAATTTATTAATTTCTTCTCTTTTCTTCCATTTTTTTAGATAGAGGGGTCCCATTTTTTTTCTATTACAAGATTCTTTCCAAGGATAAAGCTCACGAACTTCTAGCTCGGTTTCTTTCTTCACTCTTACCACACCCCCAACTTAGCCTCTTGGCCTAAGTTGGCTATTCAAACAAACCAATGCTTCACAAAGGTTATAGGTGGGAAAGACATGGCAATTTCAATAACTTGCCTAAACAATTGTGCTCATGTTTCATCCAAAGAAAAGGGTAGGCTCAAATGGTGCCAAGTTGGGTTCACACATCCACAAGGTGGTCAAACAAAGGTATAGCACTTAGGTTCATGTCAAGACCCAAGCCTAGGGCCTAGATGTGACCGGCGAATGGGGAACCCGAAGGAACCCCAAACAAGCCTCATAGCGTATCATTACACATCCTTGGTCGCGGAAGCAATTAAATGACCATAAGCGATAAGCATAATCAAGGGGAAACGGGACTAAGGGAGCAAGAAAAAAAATGATACATAAATACCATAGATGAGTCAAGCTCAAGCATAATACACAACTTGTCCAACACCACCTCTAAACATGAGTACTTAGCGGGGGCCAAGAAAAACTACCGGGCTCACCCTCATAGTCAAAACATAACTAGAAAGGAAAAGTTTTATACATAGCAAAAGATCATGAGCAACGTCCCCGAAATGGAGGACTCACCAATAACCACTATAGAAAAATCGTACTAGCCACGCGGAGGAGGATGGTCAAGCGGTGCTCCGGTCCCTACATGGTGACATCATGTAGGCATAGAGTATGCGTTAGTACATTTGAATGTACTAAGTATATGGGATGCAATGCAATGCTACATTAGATGGACATCATAGGAAAAATGCGTAATCATACCTAATAGATAGCATATTAATGAAATGATATGTATAATGATGCTTACATAAAAATCATATTTAGTGGGACGTAGTACATGTGTGGCGAGTGACCATCAATATAGTATTTCCAAGGCCTACCACCCCCTTGGAGAGGCGAAAGAGGTACAAACCCCTCAATATGGTTACACGGGCCTACCACCCCCCGAGCTAGGGACCAAGGTACAAACCCCTCGATATGGTTATACGGGCCTACTACCCCCCGTACTAGGCAACCAAGGTACCAACCCCTCGATACGGTTATACGGGCCTACTACCCCCCGTACTAGGCAACCAAGGTACCAACCCCTCGATACGGTTATACGGGCCTACTACCCCCCGTACTAGGCTTGGTCGACTCACAACACTTATTTAGAGAAAATCATATACATGTGTCCATTTCATCATCATTTCAGTAATTACATAACCATCCGACTCATAGGACGTACCTTGGACCTTCCCTTTCCTAAGAATTCTATAAATGGGCATTTTATCAAACACAAGGTGGGCAATTGTTCATGTAAATGAAATCATGTATTTCAAGAATACTAAGTCCAACCAATTCCAAAATCCATATAAATCAGCCCACCAACAACATACATATATATATCAACCTTCATAATTTGATCATGGAAGCATGTAAACCATAAACATCACATAATAATTCCATTTCATGATAATATGCAAAATGGACCATAATAGGGTGTGTAGTAGTAATTCCATAATTCAAGAGTTCATAAATAATCATAAGGACCCATAAACTTGAAGTAGAAATAGAGGATAAATGGTTGGACTTGTGGAAAGGAAGGTTTCCACAATCAAACCCACATACCTCAACTTTGGAGAATCCTTGATGAAGATTGGAATGGAGAATCGAAGCTTGAGATTGAGTCTTGAATCCGGAATTAGAGCTTGAGATGTTTGAATTTGGTTGAAGATCTTGGTGGAATTTTTGGAGAGGGCTTAGAGAGTGTTTTTGGAGTTAAGAAAAATGACTAAGTATGGGACATATCCCCTTTTTATAAAAAAAAAAACGTCTCCAACCCGCCTAAAAAAATAGCTCACTGGAAATTGCAAATCTGCACAGACAGGTTTTTAGAAAATGGTCATAACTCCCTCATCCTAACTCGGAATGAGGTGAAACCAAGTGCGTTGGAAAGCTAACTCAAAGAGCTTTAATTTAATAGTTTGCAGCCCTGCCAGAGCCTTGTGTGCTAAGAGATATGCCCCTTTAAAGTTGACCCTCCAAATCGCAATTTTTGCGATTTTTGAATTTTGATACGGTTGCTCTAAAATTCGGGTTAGACCCATTCCCCACTCAATTTGAGCCCACAAATAAGAATATGAAGTCGAATTTCCGAAATCATGCACGGATTTTGAGATATATGGAAATGACAATTATAGGTGTTTCCGAAGCACATTTTCGGGCATTTTTGGGGTCGTTTCAGTTCACTCTCAAAAATTCATGCCTAAGATCATTTCATGCATTCACCAATCCTAGTCAATTCGACCAACGGAGCAAATTCTAGGTATCATCATGCACACCTTTCAAGTAAAGCTCACCACACATGGCATCCAAACACAATTGTGAATCACAACTCTACGAGTCAAGCTTGCGTGCAACGGTCATTGGAAGACTCACTTCGACATTCAACTAGTCACAATGAGATGCTAAGAGTTCCCACAAGACTTATGCAACTCCAATTTCCTCGTTGGACTCACACAAACATATTGTTCATCAAGAGCACTACTCAATTCATTGATACTGATCACAACCGACACTCGAATGTACAAGAGAACATCAACCAATCATTCACATACCAACATTCATCAACAAGCAATTGAGAGAGAGAAGTCAAAGGATCAAGACCAAAATAGTCGTTCACATAGAAAACATAGCAATATCTCGAAAACAAAACAAAAACAACACAATATCTCAAAATGAACATACAATCAAAAAGGGTAGGCAGCTAGATGCCTTCACCCCACCAAAAAGAGACATGGAGTTTCCTCAATGCAAAAATAACTAAAAGTATCAATAGGAAATAAAGTGGAGGGAGAGTAAGGATCCCCATGTCAAGCTAAGCTTGAGATGAGCTCCAGCTCGGTAATTTCGCATACTCTGCTCCAACTCCTGAAAGCTGGGCAACGTCCTCTTCTGTGGGCTTAGACCCACTAGAACCTATCATGGACGTGTCTCGAAGTGAAGCCTCTGCGGCGACCCGTACCAAGTCACCCTCCAAATCCTCCAGATCCTCATACACATCTCTCTCACGAGAGGCGAGGTCCTCCTGATCGGTCTTAGGTGTGTCGGACTCTTGATCTTTATCGGCTGCAGCAGTGGATCCGTCCATAGTAACCGAAAGGGCCCTCGGGGACATCTACACTACCCAGAGCAAGGATATATTGATGGACTTCAGCTCGTCCACATCCCAACGCAACCCAACAATATCAGCCTTCATGAATGTCAAATCATCGAGGCCCTGGTCCGTCTGCTCACTCCTCCATTCTAGTGGTGAGGTGATCCAATGCTAGCCCATGTGCAGTGATTAATCGGTGTTGTTCCTGCAACTCCTACTGAATGGGAGAAAGGGCCGATGCAATGGCACGCTCAATCAATGTGGGAACAATGGTCTCAACCCTCAAAGCCCTCACATCGATCGAATGGGCAAGGTTGCCCATTTTATAGACCATGGCCTGAGTCAAAGGGGGATGGGAGACATGAAATGGGGTTGGAACAAGAGTAGTAGAGGTTGAGAGTGCAGGTATACCTGATGTCTCAATGGCGGGAGGAGGAGATGTAGGGCCGATCTACATAACATCCACATCAACGACTGGAGAAGTATCCACTGGGGGTCTCTTCCTCCTCTCTTCTTCATTCTTTAAGTACTCAGTTTTGATCCTACGGATATCACAAGACGAGGTCAAAGTAACCTAAACATCTATTGTTTTCTCAAAAGGCACACCCACTCGACGACATAAGTCACTGATCAAAATCAGAAATGGCAATGAGGTTTGATTTTGTTTGGCCCTCAAAGCCATCTCTTGTGCAATAATCAACCCTAAATTCATCATCTCCCGGCCAATTATGCAACCCAGAAGTGCAGCTTTGGGATGCTGGACGATAGACTCATTATGAGACGGCATCAATGTACTACTAATGAACCCGAACTAGTAGTGAGCTGCGATGTTCAGGTCCTTCTTTTCAATTGTAGCCCCTGCCTCGATCCATGAGGGTGTTGCATCACTCAGCAATGGGGCAAGCCACCCCTTCAATTCATACAAGGTTTTGATCTTGATTTTGTCGGCCAACGAATGTTGAACCCGCACTATGCAGTTCAACACATAATTTATGTCGCCCTCACTGCACTTAACCTTCTTGCCTCACACCATCACAAACTCAATCGGTGCCATCAACTTAACCTTTCTCTTCCCCTTCGGGATCAACTTCGCGTACTCTCCATAAAATTCTCGGACCCATGTAGGAACATATGGGTTCTGAGGTTTTGTGAGCTATTGGAATTTATGATACCTCAGCGTCTCCAAGATAGTAGGGTATCTGTCCACTATCCCATATGTGGACAACCACTTCTCCTCGAGTATGGTCCTCAAACCCTAGGCCTTTAATTTGTTCATTGACCTCAGAGGATTTACAAGAACTAGGGGTGTTGGTGCTACGTATGGCGGCAATGGTACCTTTGGGGCATTTGCTGCAGCTAGAGGGTCATGAGCTGCTTTGGAGCGCAACACTGAATGCTTTCGTTTGATGAGCTCAGCTATTTGAGCCCCGGACTCCCATGCCTCCTCATTCTCGGAGTATGTGGATGTGAATTGTATGGAGGGAACACTGCTCTCCGAGTTGGTGTTTTCTGATACTTGATGTTTTCCTTTCCCTCTCGCTTGTGAAGTTTGACAGCGAGTGGGTCGGGGTTGTTCACCCTCCTCAGCAATCACCACCCCTTTTGCCCTCTTGTGGGTGATGGACCTTTAGTAGGAACCTTAGGTCGAGCCATACCTAAAAAGACATACAACAAAACAAAATTCGATCACAAACAGGTTAGAAAAATAGGCCTCACAAACAAAATTGCAGAAAACCTTGCCAAACCAGTCGCTGAGTCAGTTCGGCGAGAAAGAGGGGCATCGCCAAAAGTTCCATAAGAAAAATTATCAAAAATGCAGGTAAAAATGGTGATGACAAGACCATTCGGCAAGTCGCTGAGTTCACTCAGCGAACTAAAGGGACCTCGCCGAATATCACAGGACATTTCAGCACACACAAACAGGTCAGAAAGGCTATGGGGAGGGCATTTGGCGCCACGCCGAACCAACTCGGTGAGCTCGACGCAGCTCGCTGAACTGGCCCAACACATCACCTCCGCATTTTTTTTATTCACAACGCACAGCCCACACATATCAATTCAATCACAATTCTCAATAATTAACAATCACCCACTAATCAATTACTACCCGGGGTACTCTGACTTCCCCCAATCAATTCGAAATCAACAAAACGTTGATTTTTCCCTTAAGAATGGCGTCACCCAATCCATCATCGGGCAAAATCAAGCCATTCGATAAAATTTGAGCTACTCAATCTTCACCCACACCTTACCCTACAAGCAATTATCACAATTAATCATCTACTCCAAGCATTTAGGACAAAAGCACCTCAAACAATAGATTTAATCATGCTCGCAATCAAATTAAAATAATACAAAGCAATGGGCATTAATCAAAGAATACAAATCAATTGAACAACAGTTTACCCAATTCACTATCAAATAGCACTTCAAAAAGGCATGAAAATTGACAACGCATGAAAAACCAACCTCAAAGTAGACAACTAGACTGATGCAACAAAGAGGAAGGAAAAACGAGTACAATCGACACTCAACAAGCAAAGCAAACGACACGAAATATGAAATTTAACTCTAAAGTTTGAGGGAAAGTGTAAGGAAGTCGAAGATTTCTAACAAAATAAAATATTTGAATTTAAAAGGTTAAAAATTGTTCTGTCCGCGCCCAGTTGGAGAACTCACTAATGTCACCGATCCACTCGGCGATGTACCGAATGGGTCTTTAGCTTGCCAAACTTAACAGAAGTCTAGCCCTTCAGTAGGTTCAAAGGGCGAGCTCAATCAGGCTCGCCAAACCTACTCGACGACTCGCCGATTTGGCTTTAAGCTCACCCAATCTTCCAGAAGTTTCTTCACTTTTGACATTTAAGGGGTGATGCATTTGGGCGATAATGGGGGCAATTTGGCGACTCGCCGAGTAATCCAGCCCCTCGCCTTTTGCATTTTGTACAAAATACAACTCGAACCTACACATCTAACAAATGTTATTCAAACAACAGAAAGTAAAACTTGGGTTGCCTCCAAAGAAGCGCCTTAGTTAACGTCATGGCACGACGTGGACATGCCTTCAAGCATCATCCAAATACACCACATTAATCACCGTCACGTTGGGGTGCTCTCCAAAGTAAAGCTTAAGTCGTTGCCCATTCACCTTGAACATCGACCCATCACTGTTTTTCAACTTCTATTGCCCCATTTGTAAACACACGATGTACTTTAAACTGACCCGACCATTTTGACTTGAGTTTTCTCATAAAGAGTCTCAGACAAGAATTGTATAGCAACACAAGATCACCAACTTTAAATTCTCGATGAAGAATTATGGCGTCATGTCACTTCTTCATTTTTTCCTTATAAAGAGTTGAACTCTCATAAGCTCGAAGATGAAACTCTTTCAACGCATGGAGTTGGTCAACTCGATCCTTGGACGCATCTTCTCAATTCAAGTTTATGGCCTTCAAGGCCCATAATGCCTTATGCTCGAGCTCAACCAGTAGATGACAAGATTTACCAAACACCAATTGTATGGGGACATAACATTCGGTGTCTTGAATGCAATTCTATATGCCCAAAGAGCGTCATCTAACTTTCAAGACCAATCAGTTCGATTTGCATTAACTGTCTTAGCCAAAATCCCTTTGATTTCCCTGTTTGACACCTCGACTTGCCCACTTGTTTGCAGATGATACAAGGTGGCAACCTTTGCTTGACTCCTTACTTGCTCAATAGGGAAGCAAACATTCGGTTACAGAAATGAGAGCCCCCATCACTAATAAGTGCACGTGGAGTGCCAAACCTTGTGAAAATGTATCGCTTGAGGAATTTAACCATACCCTTCCCTTTATTATTAGGTAAGGCCACAGCCTCTACCCATTTAGAGACATAGTCAATACCCACCAAGATGTATTTGTTCCCATACGAACTCACAAAAGGCCCCATGAAATAGATTCCCCATAGATCAAACAACTCAGCCTCTAAAATTGGAGTGAGAGGTAATTCATGCCTTCGCGACACTCCTCCTTTATATTGACATTGAACACACTTTCTTACAGAGGAGTTCACATCTTTATACAACGTTGGCCAATAATAACCACTTTGCAACACCTTTTCAGTTGTACGCACTCTACTATGGTGTCCACCAATCGGTGACGCATGGTAAGCATCAAGAATAGCATCTACATCAACTTCCAGAACACATCTTCTAATCATATGATCCGCACACTCTCGGAATAAGTAAGGCTCATCCCAAAAATACTTCTTCACATAAAAAAGAAACCTTTTTTGGTTGTAAAATTTCAGCCCATTGGGAAGAATCCCACACACTATATAATTGGCAAAATCAGCATACCAAGGTGTGGTACCCTTCGACACAACCATTATCGACTCATCGAGAAAGGCTTCCTCGATGTATTTTTCACCGAAAACAACCACATTTGTTTCAAGCCTCGACAAGTGATCTTCCCCTTAGTTCTCACACCTTTTTCGATCTTTGACTTCAAAGTCAAACTCTTGCAACAACAACACCCATCGTATCAACCTTGGCTTTGCATGCTTTTTAGCCATCAAGTAACGTATAGTAGCATGGTCGATGTGCACCACCACCTTTGTCCCCAATAAATATGCACTAAGCTTCTCAAAAGCATACACGACGGATAACAACTCTTGCTCCGTGATGGTGTAGTTCTTTTGAGCTACATTCAAAGTCTTGCTTGCATAATAGATCGGGTGAAACAACATTACCTTACGTTGGCCAAGTACAATCCCCATGTCCACACCACTAGCATCACACATTAGCTCATATGGGATGTACCAATCCAGAGTAACAATGATCGGAGCCAAAAGTAACTTCTCTTTTAGACACACAAATTCCTTGACACAAACTTCATCAAACTCGAATACACTTTCTTTTTCAAGTAGCTTGCAAAGAGGATAAGTTATCTTAGAGAAATCTTTTATGAACCTCCGGTAGAAACCCGCATGACCCAAGAAGCTTTTAACACCTTTAACCGAAATAGGAGGAGGCAGCTTGTCTATAACTTCAACTTTTGCTTGATCAACTTGTATGCCTTCTCCCTAAATTTTGTGACCCAACACAATACCTTCCTTGACCATGAAGTGACATTTTTCCCAATTGATCACAAGGTTTGTTTCAACACATCTTTGCAAGACTTTACCAAGGTGCTCAAGGCATGCTTCAAATGTATCCCCCACAAACGAAAATTCATCCATGAACACTTCCATCGAATCCTCTACCATATCGGCAAAAATAGAGAGCATACACCGGTGCATTACACAATCCAAATGGAATTCTTTTGAAAGCAAATGTTCCATAGGGACATGTGAAGGTTGTCTTTTCTTGATCCTCCGGTGCAATAGAGATTTGATTATAACTAGAGTAACCATCCAAGAAGCAATACCATCCACGCCCTGCAAGTCTATCAAGCATTTGATCTATAAAGGGCATTGGAAAATGATCTTTCTTGGTCCATGCATTTAATTTCCTATAATCCATACATACATGCCAACCGGTA
The DNA here is from genome assembly GCA_018342035.1 of Solanum appendiculatum. Taxonomy (NCBI): domain Eukaryota; kingdom Viridiplantae; phylum Streptophyta; class Magnoliopsida; order Solanales; family Solanaceae; genus Solanum; species Solanum appendiculatum. The sequence continues at coordinate 2,629 of JAGDQO010001404.1, read as the reverse complement.
ACCGGTCGCAATAGAAAAAGTTCACCTTTTTCATTTGGGACCACGTTCATACCACTTTTCTTTGGGACGCATTGAACGGGACTCACTCACTTGCTATCCGCAGTAGGGTAAACCACTCCCTCATCAAGCCACTTGATGATCTTCTTTTTGACAACTTCTTGCATTAGAGGATTCAACCTCCTTTGATGTTCAACACTCGACTTACAATGACTATCCAATTAAATTTTGTGGGTACAAATACCGGGAGGAATTCCCACAATGTCGGCAATTGTCCATCCAATAGCCTTGATGAACTTTTTCAACACACTAACAAGTGCTTGTGTTTGCCATTCAAGAAAATCTGCGGCAATAATCATGGGTAAAGTGTTATTAGCTCCCAATAACACATAACGAAGGTGCGGTGGAAGTACCTTCAGTTCAAGCTTTTGTGGTTCTTCAATGGATGGCTTTGTGGGAGGACTTTCCCTATTCTTCAAATCGGTATCAAACTTCACGGGGTTCTTAGAATCGGACCCTAAACCGGATAGAGCAGCCACTACCTCATCAAAATCTCGAATTTCTTCCCCCATTGTAATTCAAGAGGACGGTAGCCAAAGTCTCACCAACAAAAGAAATTTCACCCACACTAGCAACCGCCTCATCAATCACATCAACAATCGATATCACATGGAGGTCACTTGGTTGCTTCATAGACTTGCAAACATTGAAAGTAACTTCCCCCTCATTTACACGAAATTTCAAATAACCACTTGCCGTATCAACAAGAGCTCTCCCGGTGGATAAGAATGGCCTACCAAGAATAATAGGGACCTCGGCATCAATCTCGTAGTTTAAGATCACAAAATCTGCCAGAAATATAAACTTCTCTTCCTTCACCAAAATGTCATAGAGAATGCCAATAGTATGCCTAATAGAATTGTCGGCCATGAGAAGACGCATAGTTGTTGACTTAGGCTCACCTAGCCCAATTTGCTTGTTAATGGCATAGGGCATCAAATTTATACTTGCCCCCAAATCACACAATGCTTTGGCAAATTGAAACATCCCTATAGTGCAAGGGACAGTAAAGGGCCTTGGGTCATCCTTCTTAACAACCATATTTTACATAATGGCACTACAACTATGAGATACTTCAACCGTCTCAAAATCCATACTTCTCTTCTTCATGACCAACTGTTTCATAAACTTTTCATAACCCGGCATCTCTAGCAACGCCTCCACCAATGGAAGATTTATAGAAAGTGTTTTGAAGACAGAGAGAAATTTTTGAAACTTCGCGTCCTCATCCCTCTTCTTCAACATTTGAGGAAAGGGTGGAATAATTTTGGGCAATGACTTTGGAGGTATCGAGGGAGGAACAGCCCCCACCTTTCAATTCTTAGCTTCACCGAAAACAACATTTTTCGGTGCATCATAAACCTCATCAGAAGTTTCTTTGTTAAATTCTTTGGCAAGTACATCGCCCTCAAAAACAATAGCTTTCCATTTACTTAGACTAGCTTTATCGTCATTTAGCACATCACTTCCCACAACCTTACCACTCCGGGTCAAGATTGTCATGCATTGGGCATTGTCATTCTTCGGATTTGCCAAGGTGTCACTAGGAAGACCCTCTTTTTGTCTTGGGTTTAAATGAGCAGAGATTTGACCCATTTGTCTCTCATGTTGCTTTATCAAAACTGAATGAGAGGTCACCGTTTGATTCAAAGAGGAGAAGTCGTCTGTCATCTCCTTGAGAACTTTATCTGATCCTTCTACCTTGTTTAGGATGCGGGCTAGAATATCCTCGATCTGAAAGCTCTCGGGGTCGGCATTAGGTTCTTTCGGTTTTGGATGGTCATGGGGAGGCACATAACTATCTTTAACACCATCTCTACATCTCCAATTTGCACCCCTATCACGCCAATCTCAATCTCTATCTCTATAACCACCATCACGATCTTTGCTCCAACCTTGATTCCCGCCTGGTCTTTGATAGCTCGGACAACAACCCCCCTTACTTGGTTCGACAAAAAATGTACCTCTTCATTATACATGGATTCGAATTGTGCATCATCCGGACTCATTCCACCACTAGCGCCAACTGCATTCACAGCCTTATAACCATCTCTTGTGACATGTTTTGTCAACAAATCCATTTGGGTCATCATCTTGGCCATGTTTTCATCGCGCTCTTGGTTCTTCTCTATTTGTTCTTTGGTCAGCCCAACATTTAGAGGAGACACTTGATCCTCTCTCGTGTGACATGCTCGATTAATCTTGGTCATCTCATCAAGCAAAGTCGATGCCACGGAAAATGGTTGTCTCATGATTCCACCCTGGATAAGATGATCAGTGACAACTTTGTTGACAGAATCAAGACTCCGGTAGAAATATTACAAGAACACATTTTCCGTCAACACATGAGTAGGACATTGGAGGAGTAGCTTTTAAAACCTCAACCAAGTTTCATGAATGGGTTCACCATTAATCCGTTTAAAATTTTGAATGTCATCCCTCAACTTCACCATCTTCGAGGGATGGGAAGAATCTTTCATAGAACGCCCCTGTGAGCTCCTCCTAAGAAGTAATAGAGTCTCTTGGTTGTTTTGCCAGCCACTTCATTGCCTCCCCCATTAGAGAGAAGGGA